>JAQMRL010000007.1:45453390-45803390 GCA_035578175.1 Catonia carolina
CAACAAATATTTTTTGCACTCAGATTATTACACGTTTTAAAACGGGCCGTCCTGCATACTTACTCTTATAATGAACACATGAAGAAAATTTATCTTTTAGTTTCAACAGGTAAAAATTAAGTTCCCTTTACAGTTTTCCGTTGTTTCCGTATAAGTGATCGAATAACAAGAGAGAACCGGGAATTGGGTAATGATCGGTTGTGCGCAATAGTAAATAATTAGCGTAAGCGTAATTCTACCAAAATTAACTTATTTTTAATAATGTGTTTTATTACCGAATGACAATGTGTGAGGTATATCGAGTTTTAAGGTCTATTTACACACATCAGTGACGTGTCAGTGCCGTATTATCTTCACCGTTCAGTGTCCGTGGTTGATCAGTGATGTCAGTTCACACACATCCGATATTTTGTATCCGTAGTCCTTCAGTGTTATTAATAATACAGTTCAGTAATTCAGTCAAATAGCAGCAAGATGATAGATTTTTCTGATAATGAATTGGCAATTATTGCCATTGCCCTAGATGAGGAAGAAAACCATAAAAAAAAGCGAAAATGGGTACACAAGGCATGGTTAAAACGAGAAAGTGAAGGCGAATTTATCACTTTATATAAGGAATTAATTGAGGATGAAACAAAATTTTTTGAATATTTCAGAATGTCTCGAAATTGTTTTGATATATTACTTAATAAAATAGAAAGCCATTTAATGAAACATGATACTCATTGGAGAAAAGCTATCACACCAAGGGAACGATTAGCAGTTTGTTTAAGGTTAGTGAAAATATAATTTTATGAAATCGTTTTTATTTTAAAAAAATCTCCTTAAAACCTGAAACCTATAAAATAACAAAGAAACTTACTATTTGTAATATACACAAGTATAGGCCTATATTTTATTGTAATTACAAAAAATAAATACACTGTGCTAACCTTCTAGTTTCAGTTCTTTTCCTATGTCATTCCAAATATTATTTTTAAAACCGATGTCCATGTATTTTTTATGTGACAAATCATACAGAACAGGAAAAGTTTGCACCAACTCGATTAATTTTTCATCCATTTTACAAAAAATACAATTTCTAATTACAGAATCACGTCAGTGAAAATTAAAAAATATCGTTGCGATCGTATTACCTAATCACGGAGCGCGATGTTGGTAACGTGCTCGCCTCTCATCACGCGGTCTTGGGTTCAAATCCCACTCGGGCATGGCATTTTTTCATACGTTACAAAAAATTCATTTCATCCTTCACCGTCTGCATTAGCAGCAATTTGCAAAACAGTCGGACGTTAAACCAAAAAAAAAAAAAAAAAAACAATAATCACGGAACGGACAGCACTGAAGCACTGATGGTACTGATACGTCACTGTGTCGGACATGTGTAAACATGTTCGTTTGAAACAAAAGCAATGATATTTTATTTTTCACTGACACTGATACGGCACTGACACGTCACTGATGTGTATAAATAGACCTTTATGGTTCCCATCAGTCAACGGAATGAATACAGATTTCATGTTAATGAATGCAGTAAATTTAGTCGGCCAATCATATAGTTCTTTGTTTTGCTAGTTTACAGATAAATCGGGTTTGCTAAATGCGTCGACATTCGCATCCGCTGTCAAATTTTATGAGCGATTATTAATGCAGTAGGAGGAAGGATGTCGGATGTCGGATGTTGGTAGGGTTTAGTTTGTGGGCGATTTTTGTGGTAGTCATCATGCGGTGCCTGACTTACCATCTTCATAGAGAAGTTGTCCTCTCTTTAATGCCACGCCTACATCGCTTCTTGTTTTATTTAGTCAGTGGGATTCGAGAAACCATCATCTCGTACAGTTCTGCTTTTGCATCATTCAAAGATACTTTACGGTTTATTCACGAGTAAATGGATTACGATCGCTCGGTTCAGTCAGCGCAATGAGAAAATATATAGTTCCGAAGGACAGTGAAGGTGATTGACAATACGTGATAAAATATTGATATTTTTATTTACTCGGTAATAAATATACGATATGAAATAGAAATGGATACGGTCGGATTATCTACTTAATTTTATTGTGCTCTTGAAAATAAAAATTACATGCTTCATTTTGATGAACAGTTAGGAATTGTATATACGCCTACACCGGTCGAGAGCAGCAAAATCATTCCGCTTATGAATACATATCGATAGTAGTATTTAAATCGATAGGCTCAGTGTCATGGTGGCAAATTATTATCCAACTATGAATTGCCATCTGCATAGATAAGTCAGTATAATGCCTGTTCCTCTTAAATCACATCTCCCACAACCAAAAGATCAGCTTGTAAGCTCACAGATTTAAGGCAGTGATCATTTATTTATTTATTCACAAGTATTACTCTCCAAAAAAGTAGAAGAGCATCGCCCGTGACAATGGCTTGGAGGAGAAACCATAAATTTCTTTCATATTTTGCCTACCGCCGCTGAATAAAAAAAAAAATTTTTCTGTGATTTGGCTAAACATGTTCTGCACCCTTTTAAAATTTAGCACGTCGTGGAGTTACGGGGTCAGGTAATCGTTTCTTTTCATCCGTATGTAGCCTTGATTAGATTTATTCATGATCGCTAAAAACTTTAATTTGTCAGGTACAGATTTCAGCGAGAGCTTTGAAAGTTCTGTATATTGTATAAAACGTCATTTTTTGTAATCTAAAAAGCTTGACAAATCGCCAAAGCTGTATCAGCCGCCGATTTTTACTGCACTTGGACGAGAAATATCAAATGGAAGATTTTAAAAACAACAATAATAAAAGAAAAACCACCGCCTTTCTTAAAGCGAAAAAAACAAAAAAAACTTTCCGTGATTATTTTCAAAGAAATGTACACTAATAATGATTTCATCGTTTATTTAAGTGAGTGTTTACGTTCTACCACTCAAAATTGTCAATTGCGATGGGCTACAATTCCAATTTCCTATCTCTTCAAGTCATGGTGTGTGTGTGTGTGTGTGTGTGTGTGTGTGTGTGTGTGTGTGTGTGTTGCACAGCCAAAAGTAGCCACAGACCATGCTGACTATTAAAGGCCAACGTGCTACTTAGCTATGAAATTAAGAGTACTTTACTTGCGATGCCAAAAATACAAAAATATAATATCCTTAAAAATTAGCGATTTCCATTCGACAACTCTTGGCAGATCATTTGCTGGGATCAATAAGATGGCGTAAGTGACATCTTTGCTGGCTCTCGAAAAATTGCTTTTTTAAAAATTACAGTTCCTTTTGGGGGAAAATGCACGATACGTCGATGCACTGAGCAGAATTAAAAGTTTATTAAAAACTGTAAAACTTCTATACTTGACACTTTTAGTTGAC
Organism: Catonia carolina; assembly: GCA_035578175.1. Taxonomy (NCBI): domain Eukaryota; kingdom Metazoa; phylum Arthropoda; class Insecta; order Hemiptera; family Achilidae; genus Catonia; species Catonia carolina. The sequence continues at coordinate 45,456,726 of JAQMRL010000007.1, forward strand.
GCTTAGTAACTTTTGTGAAAAATCAAATAAAATTTTTTTTTTTTTCTAAAAACGGCAGGCTTTAAATGAAATATACGGCAATTATTTGAAACCGTTCAAAGATGTCCACCAAATATACAGTTGTATATTTGTAGTGGATATATGATGAGCGAGCCACTGACTTATGTTTTGTGTAACTCGATTTAAATTTTACTCGTGTAACCGTATCTTGCAATTGAGAACCTGTCATTAATAACTGGATACCGTGAAAAAATATTTACACGTACCAAAAAGCTGCTATAAGTGAACAAAATCAAACAATAAACAAACAAAAGTTCAAAAGTTTAAGTGTAGTTTAAGTGTAATAATGAATTTATAAGAAAACTTTTATGGCTAGTAATTTTTACGAGCAAAGATAAAAGGAAATACATAACTGAGCGCACTCAGCACTCAGTTTCTAGAAGATCTTTAATGCATTTCCCCATTTCAGTTAATTTTCATGCCACAACGGTTAGAATTTCCTAAAATAGAATAGGGCGATATTAATGTTAATTAACACAGTAATCACGCGTATGCAATTGATCGGGTCTTTATAGAAAATCGCAATTTACCCCATTCTAGATTGCCTTTGACGTTTGTTCAATGAAATTTTGCTGCAATTTGCTTTTTAAGGTTACCCTTCCAATACAAACCAATTTTGTTGCGATTACTATATACTAAGGCCGCTCTCACACGTGAAACTCGACTGCGAATCGACCTCTACTCGATGTCCGATACGAGTCCTACCCTTTCATTTATATGTTCGCCCTCCCACCAGTGCGATCTCGATGCAACCTCGATCGAACCAATCGCATGCGACTCAGCTTTTCCAACATCTGCTCGACCAGTTACGTATAATCATGGCAGACGAAGCAGCCAATGTAGCCTTTGTGCTTGAAGTTGAAAAATATCCGTGTCTGTACAATTTTTGACAGAATATTCTAGGCAAGACATAACCTTTCTTTGGGCATCCGATAACAAGACGTAAATTTGTTTTCATCACAGAAGAGTTCCTGGGCACACACATACGCTCCTCTATTACGATTATTACTTATATACGGTGATATCCAACAGCCGCGGTTTTTTTCTGTTTTCTTCTTAAATAGTAAAAGCAACGATTACGTCTTCTTCATCACCTGACATTTTGCAAACTGCAGGTGGATTCGAAGAAAAGATTGAACAGTTGCGTCGAGGTCGAGTCTTCTCGATGTGCGAACACGCACGACGCGACTCGTTTTTCGGTCGAGTCAAGATCGAGTCATTTTAATCCTGTCGAGGTCGAGTTTCACCGGTGTGAGAGCGGCCTAACAGTGGAAATAAAAACGAAGTGTCTAAAATGAAATGTGAAACACAAAAATGTAGTATTTTATATCGTACAAATTTTGCTCTAAAATACACCATAATGCTTCAATTTTGAAAAAACAGAATTTTTGAACGAGAGTAGAACACCCTAACGACTTTTTTTAAGTAAAATGACTCGATAGATGATTTCAAAAGACCACTCTATCGGTTTGAGGAGGTCGGATCACCGCCACATTGCAATCTCTCTGTCTGTATTGGAGATGAACTGGGAGAAGTGAAAATATGAGAATCGTTTTGTATTGAGCGGACGTGGGGTAGTAAGGGCACATCTGGTGAGAGCATGATTCGGTGTGGGCCAGCTGCCGGTGCTTCGGGTGTTCAGTGAATAAAGTGCGGCTACAAGGAGAGGGCGAGGGAAGATGGATCGCCTATATCGTCTACACGCGTGTACTCGATAGGCCTGCATTATAAATAAATAAATGCATCGCATACGGTGCGGTGATCAAGTTATTTACGTTGTTGCACCCGATCGATGAGTAGCGCTAACCGACTAGGTAGTGAAACAGATGAAATGATTCTGCCGTTCAGACCCACTCCACCAACAAATGATACGATAAACTAGACCGATCATCTCGCCGGTATCCGAATCGATCCTATTATTTATTCTTATAGCTTCACTATTTGCGATTGTAAAATATTTATCTACAGGACGATCGGGAATTTCAGGAACCTATCTGCTCATATCAAGAGCAATCATTGGCAAAATTGAAAGAGCAGACGTACGTCGCAGGTGCCAACCAGAATATAATGTTTCAACAACAATGTAATAGAAGAAAGACCATAGTAAATTTCAACAAAAGTTAACAAATTTACGAACAATGCTGCTAAACTCGGCTGATCCAAACAAAATTGAACGGCGCGGCCTTACTTTCAATCACCCATCAAATCCAAAATTTACACTTAGTCGATCCTATCAAATAATGATTCTACCTGAAAACAAATTTTAATTTTCTAAAGCCTTCTGTCAACGACGAATTTGACTGTTCGGAAAATATTTAAAAAAAAGCTTGGTTTTTAAACATTTGAATGTAAGTTATAAACGGTTTAATGGAACGAACACTTCATCTCACTTTTATCCGTGTATCTCGATATTATTCTGATAACGTGTACGCAAGCATTTATAGATGTTCCTATGAGCCGAATACGGATTATCGACTAGAAACATTCAGCATTCATTCACGTAAACGGTTGAATTGTAAATGATGCAGAGTATTGTACGGTTTGTCATATTCGCGTGTTCAAAGTAGCTGCTAAAAAATTGAAATTGTACCCGTATCGTATCCGATTAGTCTAAGAGCTTCAGCCTCCAGATTTAAACAAGCGATTGCGATATTGCCGTTAGTTTAGGTCTTTCGTAAATGATAACGGAATCGAAGTTTTAAACACAGTGTTAATAGAAATTGACATATTTTGTTTTGAAGGAACAACAAATTTAATTTGAAATGATTCTTTTACACTCGCGTACGATATAGTAGCAAAACATTGTTCACGAATGAAAACCCGTTTTTCTAGGGTAAAAGACTGTTCGTAACACAAACGGAAACAGCACAAAATTTTACACAGCTCAAGGAGAATCAACTCACACTGCCGTATCTATACCGGTTGAGTAGGGCTACCAACTTCGTGTCACAAAAAAATTCGCTTTCTAAGAAAAAAATTACCAGACATTAACAATAGGGTAACAGGACTAAAAAATCACTCTGTAGTTCCCATAAGATGGCAGAAATATTATGTCATGTGTGGTATTATGTAAGGTATGGCAGAAGAAAAGAGTGTTAACATGCTGATTCCAATTTCTGAAATTTTTTAGGGCAGCTGAATAACTGGACTCTAAGTTCGCAAGAATATGGCAGAAAGATTGCCACAACAAAACGCGTTTCAATACTCATTTGAGTCTGTAGTTTTTCTAGTATGTAGACTTAATTTTTTGCAATGACACCAAAATAAGTTTTTGGTCTAAAAATGGGGTCAGCTGTTCAGCACCCTTCACCAACCTATTGTTTTCTGTGTGTGCCTGTACGCATCAACCATGAACATAGACTTGAAAATAATGGTTTTCCATTAGGCCTATATTCTATCATCTTACCGAGCTGACGCTGTATCATTCATGCTGAGACGTTAATTATTCTTCACGGGACAAATTCCTCACATTTATTCGAACACGCGCAATTTTGAAGAAATCCTGTCATGCCTTCTCCCGGATTAAATCAGGTACACTACAAAAAGTTATTTTAAAAAAACAACAACAGAAAACACAGCAATAAGACGTTAACTACTTGCACATGGAATAAAATATGGTAAGACCCGATGGAAGTTTTACAGATAAATAAAATAGATAAATAAGAACATTGACCAATAAAAGATATATGTTCATTGATAAATATACAATACAATAGACGAAATAAACAACTTAGGCTGCCTTCGACTTCCATTCAATAATAGGCCTATATATTAATTTATAAAACATTTAAGCATACATCTATTGTTTAAAGTTTTCATTTTTCAATTTAATTCCAATTTTGTAATCGTTACAATTAGAGCTACTAAATTAATAGAAGACGAACAATCTCTGCCATTAGATTTATTGTGTTTAAAAAGTAAATGTAGAAGTCTGCGGAGATTATTTTTTAAAGTTATTTGAAAATTCAATAAGTGGGCAGTGAGTTTATTGAAGAATATACTTAAGCGACCAGTAAGTATTCTGTGTATATTTACTATAGTTTATTGAAGGAGATTTTACCGCTGTACATTCGATCAAAAGTTTGACCGAAGCATAACTACTGTAGAAAATTAGAGTAGAGTTCTTTTTACACGTACTACTCCGATTTTATACGCTGTCTAAGGTACGAATTTAATACCAGTTGGTTGCCTGTATTTTGTGTTATAGGGTTTGCTACTGAACTGAAACTTACGTGTGAAGTAACACAACATTCCCCAATACCCGATCAATCTTTCCTTCAATTTACTGGTTAAACATTGTTTATTATCATATAGAACTTCCAGTTAGTGATCAAACTGTGGATTGCAATCAATGTGTAAGGCAGTTCATCTATAAATGAAATCTTTTGAATAGATTTGCAATGATATTCTCTCTCCTGGAGTCGTATATGCATAGGGTATCCAAGACAGCTATCTACGTTTTGGATTATTTAGCCGAAATCGCCCTGGTCTTCGGAAGGTGGTGGATAACCAAGTTTCCGTCGCGGCTACAACCCTTATACATCCCCCGAACATTACAGATAATATGAGGCATGGTAGCCCCGATCAAGACACAAATGAAGCAAAATCACAAAATCCCTGGCACGGCTACCATCAGTGATTGGGATCCTCCAGAGAACGGGCAAACTCTGTAATACTTCCGGTTCTCGGAACTACTCTGTAATACTTCTGAAACTGGATAACATTCCGGACGGTGGCGGAACAGAACTCCTTATTCTCTTTCTCAAGTGCTTCGACAAACAGCCGAAGGGATCGATTGTCAGCAGACAATATTCCAACAACAGCCTTCAGAAACTCGGTTTTCACCTTGAGTCGGAAGACATGGAGAACTTCGGTCGTCTATAATCTGTCATATAGAACCGAATTTTTCAAACATCCAGAGATTCAGTTGAGAATATTTGTTTTTAAGAGATGGCGCAGAAATGAAAGGTACCGAATGGAAGTACTCAGAGAATTTTGTTTTGTTTTACGTCCGATTGTTCTGCATACCCAATGAACCAATATAGAATAATACACGTGATAAATTACAATAGCAATTCTGACTAGACATTACTAAATGATTAGGACCTTAAGCATCGACCCAGTGTTGGCTTTTTTAGAATTTATTTTTAGAAGTATAATTTAACAAATGTTAAAGTCAAAATTAGACGAAATCGAAAATAAAATCGCAATTAAAAGGTGTAAAGTGTCATTTTTAGGGTAAAATCTTATGCTTCTCGGGCTTAGGGGACCTGCCGTAATTACGAGAAGTTGTACTTTTGAAACCAGCGAGGAAGGCAATAATAATAGGCCACCTAATGAAATGTTTTGCTTTTATCCAACTTGTGGCTGTTAAGCTGAAACACAACAAAAAGTGATCTGCAGAAGGACCAGTCTAATTATCGTTAAAAATCTGCAGTATATTTGACACAGCTCAGAAAAAGATATGAACGGTTTGAACAAGAAACTGGTACAGAGGTGAGGCAGAATTTTTTGGACGGTGAACAATATGCATGAGTCACTCACTCATGCATACACTTAAACATGCGACCCGACCGTTTGCTATTGATTTCCCCAACTCTGTTTAAATCGAACCGTAATTGTTTTGCTTGCATGTGAATACATCGGCAAAAGTTTTCTTTTAAAAAGGGTTCACATTTACAATTATCATTCAAATGATTTATGGAAATACGTAGCCAATATGATTCATATAACGCTACCCTAAATTCCGCGGAAATTGTTAGTTTATTGCGATCGTTATTTCATGCAAGATAACAAAGAAAGAAAATAAACAAATTTTCTCATAAAATCAGTTTACTAGGTATCTCTATGAACGATTTTACTGTTTTCACAACAAAATTGTACACCGAAAACAGTGAATTAAATTTCATCTGATTTTATGTAGTTTTCTGTGTCAATTTTTTATATGAGCAAACCAACCAATTTTTAAGCCACACAAAAATATAGTACAAAGGTTGTAATGTGTCTCTTAACACATCCGCTCAGAATTCTTTAAGTCTTAAAATCTTGGAAAACATGAATTTTTTACAGCGAGAGACGAGAATGTCCAAAAATATTTTCTGAGATACCCTACTTTAATGAAATTCAACACAGTATTTATTCAGTAGGTCAGTCGCCTTAAATATATAATCACATAAATGATAAATTAAATTAAAAATACCATAGAATCATGACCTGAATGAGTTGTTCTTCTTGAAGTTTATGAGGAGAGCTGAGAAAAATGAAATCAAGAGTTGACCCTAGAAAATTTGAAAAGAAAACTACTATTATACTACTACTTTATAAAGACAAAGCGTGTTTTTTGTTCAGGCTAATCTCCAAAACTATGGAACGGATTTTCACGAAATTTTAACACCATATTCGTATTTATATTCACAGCAATATTTTATTAAATTTTCAAAAATGATAACCCTAAAAGCCCTAATGAAGATTTTCATAAATATGTGTATATACTTGTGAGGACGTATTGCTGTTGAAGTAGATGAAGAGGTTTGATGATGGTGAGAGACATACGCGGGGTAATTTATCAAAACGTTTTGTGTGCGTGCGTGCGTGCGTGCTTGTATAGAATATGATGAGCAATGTTTGCAGACCGGAGTGAAGGTGCCCATCAGCGGCGTAACTAGGACTTGGCTTTGGAGGGGGGGATGGATCTGATTGAAGAGCACACCAAACCGAACCCCGTAAAAAGCTGGGGGTCTGAGGGCCCTCACCCGGAAAAATTTAGAAATTTTTGTTCTCTAAAATGAGATTTCAGTGTTTTTATATTATGTCCAAAGCTCCGTGGAACCTAGATCATAAACCGTCCTTTACACACACAAACACACACGCGCAACAGCCCCTTACCTGCCTTACCTGCGTTCTACATACTTCAGAAGTGAGTCACCTACCAGGCGCTTGACTGCAATACTACCATTTTAGTTATTATTTTTATCAAAATTGTATAATAATTTTCAAAATCTACGTATTATTCCTTGAAAAATGAGTCCAAAGACTGTATCATGTGACAATCCTAAGCATTTCCGACGTTGAATTTCATTCTGACTGCCGTTGTTCAATAATATTATAATAGATTTAACAATTATTATTATAAATGTAACAATTAATAGAATAATAAAAATGACAAATAAATAAATACAAAATATAAATTCAGTGCTATTTAATTTTATAAAAACGACAGTGTTAATCAAATATTATGGTTTGATAAGATTAACGGAATAAGATGTAATAATACAAGTATAAAAATAATAATATTCATTGTTAAATTTATATTAATAATAATTGTTAAGTTGATTAATATTGTTGAACAACGGCAGTCAGAATGAAATCCGACATCAGAAATGCTTACGATTATCAAAATGGCACCGTGTTTGGACTCATTTATGAAGGAATAATATGTAGATTTTGAAAATTATTATACAATTTTGATAAAGATAATTACAACCAAACTGGTAGTTTTGCAGTCAAGTGCCTAGTAGGTGACCAACTACTGAAGCATATAGAACACCACTACGGCAGGTATAGGGGTGCTGTACGCGCCGGTGTGTGCGTGTAAGGGTCGGTTTATGATGTAGGTTCCACGGAGCTGTGGATATATTATAGAACATAATTTTAGTCAAAGTACAACAATTTTTTTAATAATGCTTTACTAGAAAACTATAGGTATTAATCAAAAGTATCTTGACTCTTTTAGAATAAAAAACAATGTAGTAAATCCTGCCTTCTAATGAAAATATAGCAATTTTTACCAAATATTTGTAATGTTTTCTGTTTTATACATTTAGGAATCTACTCCTATTAGTTTTACAAACGTAGGACACCAGTACCTTAACAAGAATTAAATAAAAATAAATAACTAAGTTAAAATAGGGAGCAATAATAATACACGAAATTTTGCTTTATTATATGAATGTATTTTAGAAGAACATGGCTGCATTTAACATTTGTTACAGAAAGTCAAAGGGAAGGTATTTCACTCTAAAAATATTATTTTGTGAATTTTCTTAATTCACCCCAAATTTATTTTGTCCATGAATATTTGGTTTTCAGTTTTTTATTTTTGTACATATAAGTCCCCTTATATAAACTTCCAATTTTAATTTGGTATAGATACTTATCTTTCAGTCACAAAGATCATCATACAATTAAAAGTTTTTATATATAATTAGTGACTGGTTTTTTAAAAATTTTATCTGTATTTTTAGCAATTTTGGACATCGTTATGAAAGTAATTTTCTAGAACATTCGTTTTGTAACAGAAATTTTTTTATAGGGTGGAGGCTTCGATGGTGAACCATAATGACAAGTAACAAGTAAAAGAAACAAGTTGAATTGCAGTTATACGATATTTTTTACATTTTTAGGGTTCTTGGGGAAGGGTTCTATTTCCTTCATAGTTACGGCTGGTGCCCATCAACAGTTCTTATTAAAGGTCACTTCAGTAGCGTATATTGTACTTTCAAGTCAAAAGAAATCCTGAACGAAGTTAGGCTGTCGGGAAAATATCAGTCGATTATAAGACAGGTAACCGCGTCATACAAGTAAAATTTCAGAGTTTTTGGTGACTATGCAACAGGCGATAATGACCGTCAGTGAACATTTTAAAGCACATCTTTGCAGCTGAGTGTGAATAATAATAAGTGCGGCGATAATAACTAAATTCATCTTCCGTAGGCATGTGCACTTTTTACTTTCTCTTGCCTATATGAATATATAGGAAGGAAAGTATTGTTTTCATGTCGATTTTTCGAAATCGAGTTTTCACCGGATCTATACGTTTTCAGACCCCCTGAACCCAAAAAACATGTTTTTAGCGATTGGTCTGTGTGTGTGTCTGTGTGTGTGTGTGTCTGTGTGTGAACAGAATATCTCAAGAACGGAACATCGTACGAACTTGAAACTTGAAACTTAAGTTACATACTACTACCGGACGCGACACGAACATTTTCATCAAAATCGGTCAACCGGAAGTAGTAGTTTATTCGTATAATTTTTCAGTTTTTTGCGATTTTCTCAAAAACTGGTCCTACGATTTTTTTTAAAATCGCCTATTTTACTCAATTTTTTATTCTCTACAAGATAGGGTAGGCGCCATGTTTGCTGAAATTCTCGGTGAGGCTGTTTTTACGTAAAAACGTTGTTTTTTTAAGATTACGGCTTTAATATAAATTTTAGCGCAAAAACTTATATAATAAAAGTTGTAGAGAATTTAAAAACCTACAACTTCTGTTTCATACATTTTTTTGTATAACGCTTAGTTTAGCGGTAATTTGCGATTTTCTGTTTTTTTTCTCACGAAAACGTGAGAAAAATCGATTTTTTTAACATTTCGGTCTTAGTATGCATTTTACGACAAAAGTGTATATAATTAAATTTATAGAAAATTAAAATATCTACAACTTTTGTTTAGAGCATTTTTCTCTACAGAGCCTAGTTTAGCGTGAAAGCGTGATTTTCCGTATTTTTAAGCCAAACTGAGTTCGATTGTCATTTTGCGTCATTCACTCATGATTAAAATAAGGTTATGTTTTTGAGGTTAGTTTTTGTTCATTTCTAATGTTTTAATACTAATGTTAGGTTTATTATTAATTATTTGCAATGGCAAGAGAAAGTTGTGTGAGTGTTTCACACCAGATTTTTTATTTTACATCCACTTGTAGCATTCAGTTTCCTACGTAAAAATACGTTGTACGTACGTGCAGCACTGATTCTAGTCATTGTAGTTGCATACATTCTTATATTTTCTCCTCCTTATTTCAGTACGTACACAAACAAGAATTATTAAACAGATAAAAATACTAACTGAATTGTTTGCATCCTATTCTACCACTACATAAAATGTTTTGTCTAGGTCATCAGCCGATAGGCTCGTTTGAACCTTTAGAGGCATTACTAAGTAAAACTAGGAAAGAGGTGGTTTACTATTGTCTTCCTCACTCAGTGGAAAAGTGTGCTTATCAGCAAGTCAGGCCCTCTGAAAATAATCAACTTACTACCCTGAAAATGACACCTTTACTTCATTCACTACAGGGTCTGGCAGTATAATGAAATTCGTTACTCTCAGAGAAGATAACTCCGACTAGTGACTTTTACACCTCTACCTCTTCTGTTCTTAAATGCTTCAGTCTTATAATTGGCTGACCATGTGATAAGAAACATAAATATTTTGTGTAGCTCTGGTACTAGCAGATCGAGTGTAAATAATTTAACATTTCACTTGCCTGTTCACAATTTTGTTTAGGTCATCAGCCGAAAAGCTGGTTTGAACCTGTAAAGGTTATACTAAGTAAAACGAGGAGTGAGGTGGTTTATCATTGTCTTCCTCGCTGAGTAAAAAAGTACACTTATCAGCATGCCGGGCCCTCTGAAAAGCAGATATTTTCCGCTCTGCAAGTGACACCTTCACTTCATTCACTACAGGGTCTGGCTGTATAATAAAATTCATTACTTTAAGAGGAGATAACTCTGATTAGTATCTTTTTTACCTCTACCTCTTCTGTTCTTAAATGATTCAGACATTTAATTGGCTGACCATGTGATAAGAAACAGAACTATTTACTTTAGCCCTGCAACGAACAGATTGAATGTAAATAATTTGTCACTTCACCTGTCTGTTATGGGCAACCTGTACACAATATAGACATTTAAATACGTGAAAACCGAACCAAATACTTCGTATTCACATGTGCAGTCTTCACATAGACACACAATAATACTTTTAAGTCGGCATGTAGTGTTGCAGAGAGCTCAAAAGTTGGCAAAAGATATTTACGTATTTATTTAAAGTTAAAATGGCATTACGACTTTAAATATAAGTTATTTTTGATACATTCAAGGCATATACCCTTTTGCGAACCATATTTCGTACGTAAAATCCAATTACATCGTATTAAACTCAATAAAGTAGACAACTAAAGAAGCCGTAGATAATCGAGAGAGTTTCTAAAAACAAACACCCAGCATACAACCAATCATAGAATCCCTCCAAATTTTTAGAAAGCATCAAAAATAAAATACATTAGTAAATTCTTCTTTTAATTTAATTACTGTACCTGATAGTGGTTGGATCGCAAACAGGTATTCCTCCAGAATACTAATTTCTCGCTTTATATTCTTATTATTTACTAATTTTATTTACGTAATAATTGTTTTATGGTTTATTATTATTTAATTTATAATTACATACAAATTTTTAAATATTATATTGGGCTACTAACATTTTGTTACAATGTTTACTACTCTTGCTTACATTTAGTAAAATTTACGAGAATAATAAAAATGTCAAAATAATATGTTCACTACGTAGGATGTACATGAAAAATATTTATAATTTATGTGAAAGAATGTAAAATTTTTAACTGCTTTGTTTGCGATTAACAAAATATTATTATTATTATTTCTGTAGTTTTGTTACGAGGGTTATCCAGAAAATAACCTCCATTTTGAAATAAAAAGTAAACGAGTGAAGATACAAAAACTTTATTATATACATATTAAAACTACAGTTTTTCTCTATTTTTCGACATAGTCGCCGAACAGATTCAAGCACTTGTCGTACCTTGGAACAGTCTTTGAAATACCCTGTGCATAAAAATCTGCCGCCTGTGAATGTAGCCAACCATTCACGGCGTTTTGAAGCTCTTCGTCATTGGCGAACCGCTGAGATGCAAGCCACCGCTTCATGTTCGGGAACAGGTGAAAGTCACTAGGAGCCAAGTCCGGGCTGTATGGGGGATGATCAAAAACGTCCCATTTAAACTTGGCCAAAAATTCATTTGTTTTCTCGCCCTCATACAGCTCGAAGAACAAATGAACTTTTGGCCAAGTTTAAATGGGACGTTTTTGATCATCCCCCATACAGCCCGGACTTGGCTCCTAGTGACTTTCACCTGTTCCCGAACATGAAGCGGTGGCTTGCATCTCAGCGGTTCGCCAATGACGAAGAGCTTCAAAACGCCGTGAATGGTTGGCTACATTCACAGGCGGCAGATTTTTATGCACAGGGTATTTCAAAGACTGTTCCAAGGTACGACAAGTGCTTGAATCTGTTTGGCGACTATGTCGAAAAATAGAGAAAAACTGTAGTTTTAATATGTATATAATAAAGTTTTTGTATCTTCACTCGTTTACTTTTTATTTCAAAACGGAGGTTATTTTCTGGATAACCCTCGTAAATAATACTCATGTACAATAATGTTTATTTTAAAAATCAGACATCTTCAGAAGTGTCGTCTTGGCCATTACCCTGTAGGATGATCGTTATCAGTAGGCCGGCCCATTTGTTTGTAGCTTTTAACAAAAGTGAACAAAAAATTTTTGAAAGTTCTTTTTTATTTTACGCATGTTGGAAATAAAAGAATGCTACAGATAAGCAGGAGTTGGAATAAATCTTCATTCATTTTTGAGCGGTTACAATATCGTGACTTAAGCTACCGATATTATTTAAAATTTTTGTTACATGACTCTTGCGCATCCGTTTTTTAATTGTCTGATAGGAAGCTAACCTGATTGTATTATTTCAGGGAAGTACGGATATATTGCACGTAGGAATGATTGCACGAAGCCAGATATGTCTTGCTTCAGTTTACTTTGCAGGGAAAGATCTTCGGAGAAGGAGACCCCGGATGGAAGAAGGACATCGTGGTTAATTAGGACCTGTTTCAACAAAGAAGAATAAGAAGGGATGTACTGAGCATAGTGAGTAACTTGCTGTACCACGGATACTTTGTTACAAAGTAAACATGAAAAAGTGTCGTTAGCGAACAGGCTTAATTTGTCGACATCTATTTTCGTGACCATAGAAGTTACCATCAACGTGATTTCTTTTAAGAGTCCTCGTCAGTTTTTGTTGTTTCTGTTTTCTCAAAAAATTCCTTAGATATGTTTTTGTCATTCGTATTACTGAATCACGGTTCGGTGGATCGACTATTAATCCGCATCTTTTGAATTCAGTTTTCGTTTAAGCCACTATTTCTTCATCGTTTCCTCCGGCTTCAAACTTCTGGGAATACAAAATCGCTGCATATTGCCAATTTTTTTTACAAATTCTAAATCTATGTTTTATTCTACATTTTGTCTCTTACCAAATAAATTTATAATTTACCTTAAACCGTGTAAATGTTTTTCAAATTTCCATACCTTGTCCTTTTCGAAATTTTATTTGTTTTATAAATTCAGATTTCAAAAAAAAAATTGTTTTTCCGAACTCTTTGCTTTAACTCAATGTACTTTCAGCTCTTTTCTCGTAACAAACTTTTCGTGAGAACGCGTTCATACAATAAAAAATAACTTAAATTTAGGAATACAGGTCACATTTGAGCAAGATATTAAATCAGTTCCATAATTAGCAATAAGTTAAATTTACAAAATTATTGTAAAATAAAAACCAGGATCTGAAGCGGCAAGGTGTTTAAACATATCGCTCTTTAATAAATTTACGTAAAAAATTCAAGCATATGCGACTTTTATTTTGTAACACTGTATAAAATTTCATTTGGTGTACTGTTAGTAATACTGTATTAATAATACATCAATAAATATTTACAGGTTAAGCCTTCATCATCAACTTTACTAATAACTACAGAATTAACTTTCAGCGACTACCCAAAGAGTAGACTTAACTCTCTCCAAAGTAGCACATTTATTTCACTACTGAAAACGTAATTATACTAAATCACAGGGGTGTTGATAAGGGAGTAGGGAGGAAAAAATGTTGCCCTGAACAAGTTTTTTAATTTTTCCAAAATTTAGTTTATTGACTTATGGGTTTTCTAAAATGACCGATTCATTTATGTTTACATTATTATACTATACTATCGTATTTTTTATATCATTAGTAAGTACAGTCGGACCTCCACATATCGAAATTATAATTATATTTGATTCGGTTTAAATATTCCTTATAAAAAATTTGATCTTTAGAAACTTCGATAAAGAGAAACACTGTTTTTTTTCTCATTAAGACTGCTACTTATATTACTTCAGATTACTCTACCGTAACCATATTGGCTAAAAAACAGTATTTGTTTACAATAAAGTTTGTTTTATTGTAGAGTCTGTCTACGCTAAGAGTACTCCGACGTAGGCAACCAGCAATACAAGTGAGCATGCGTATTAATTAAAAATACGCACAGCATGATCAAAAACAAAATTCCAGACAACACTAATTCGCTCTAAGATTAATAAACGTCAGCTGTATTGACTGATCCCACAGCCAAGTTTGCTGACGTGGTACACATTTCGATCAGCAAAACTGACTCAACAAATGTTACACGGTTAGTGAAGGGTCTGTACCGACCAAAAAAATTAAAGAATATTCCTGAAAAACGTCTTTAATCGTCTCGAAACAACTCGCATCATTTAAAGTTTTATCTGTTTTAAAATATTTAACTTCATTTCGATCTCGGGAAAAATTAATTGAAAATTGTTGCTGCAAAATATTTGGTAAAAGTGATTCGGTTTAAAAAAGGGTGTCGAAATCAGCGGATTGTCATACCTATAGACCGTTCCACTCTGTACGATTCGCTTATCGATTAAATTGATTAAATCAGTGGGCAGAAAAAATATTGCACGAAAGTTAGCACAGAGCGAATTGGTTGCCGGGTTGGCATCTGACAAGTTTCTAGTGGAAAGAAGGAACGAAATTAATTAACGAATGAAAGTAGAGGGGAAAAGGCAGAGGCCAAGAAGTAGTGAAGTAGTGAAGTAGATGAAAGGATGGGGTGATCTTTGTTGCCGTACTACTTAAACAACCGTCTACAGTATTTTCACTTGTCTGTTTGCTCATGTTCTTCTCATTATATCATAATATCCTACATACGTACGATCCGATGTTTCTAATTATTCGCTATGATTATTCAGGCACGCCTCAAGTGGATGCGTTTGCCAACCACTGAAATATTTCTCTTCAATATTAATTATTTTTGTTTTTGAATACGATTCGTTTAAGTAAACCAAATCTCTTACGCCTGATCATCTAGCAGCGTCTTTCAAGCACATCACACAAAACCAAATCTTCGTAAATAACTGTTTTATATCACATGGTCAGCCAATTAAATGACTGAATCATTTAAGAACAGAAGAGGTAGAGGTGCAAAAGACACTAATCAGAGTTGTCTCCTCTGAAAGTAATGAATTTCATTATACAGCCAGACCCTGTGGTGAATGAAGTGAAGGTATCATTTGCAGAGTGGAAAATCTGTGCTTTTCTGAGGGCCTGGCATGCTGATAAGCGTAATTTTTCACTCAGTGAGGAAGGCATTGGTAAACCACCTCACTCCTTGTTTTACTTAGTAAAACCTCTAGAGGTTCAAACCAGCTTTTCGGCTGATGACCTCAACAACAACACATCACGAAAAATCAAATATATGCTATAAATTAATTGCTTCGAGGACGAACGGCTTGCAAACACATCACACAGATATTGATTTTTTTAGTCAATAAATTTTTCTTTACTTTTCATTTTGTAACAAATTTTAGAAAACCTATTGAAAAACAAATGGACAAAGAAATTAATTTTGTTTTAAACTTAACGCCGCTTCACCAACGTTTTATTTGATGAAGTGAAAGTATCGTTGGTGATTGCTGAAGGTGACAACAGGTGCTTATCTCCAATTTAAACGATATACGATTAAACCTATTCCTCGATGTTCATTGTTAATGTACACCTAGGCATAAAACTAACTCTACTCTGATCGTCTCGTATAAAAATTTACAGATCTTAACATTATTTTTAAATTTGCGAGAAAGTTATATAATATATCGTGGCTGTTGTAATCGTTTAACAATGGAAAGCGAGACACAAATCTTTAAATCCGGTGCGACGATATCGCAAATATTTCGGACAGAAATGAGTAATAAATTGCAATGAGATTTAAATATTGAAATTCTCCCGAGTGATAAACGAATACGGGCCTAAATTTCAGCGACCTATTTCAAGCGAATCGATAAAATCTAACCAAACGAATATAGTGAAGTCTATATTTAATTTTTACTAGTTTCATCCTCTTAGCCTTCCTCTTTAGCCTTTTTTTTTTGGTTGCCCTCCGTGTTATCGTTTTACTGAGCTTCTGACCGAGGTCGGGTCGTTGTAACTGCTTTCCTTTTTCACCATTTCTCTCCGCCTGTGAGTATCTCTATCCAAGCAATTTCCTTTCTATTTTTGCATTTTTTATTCTATTTCCTGACCACGTTCTACTCTGCCTTTCTCTCTTACATATACTTGCTTCAGCAGTTCTTCGCCTATACCGTTTCTTCAGTCTCCTTCAAAGTTTTCTTTGCCCTTATCGACCGACACTATAAGGTGGGCTCTTCGTCTACTTAAAGAATCGGAAGAAGAGGCACGGAAACATGCAAGTCTATAATGTTCTGCGCATTTTTTTCTTCTTGTACGTGAATCAAATGTTTTCGAGAACACCACATTATATATTTTCTTAACGGACCCAGAAATTTAGTTAATGAGGGAAATTTAATTACAACAATTTGAGCTGTTTTTAAATTTGGAATTTTTTATTTTCGCAAGGGGTAAAGGTAGGCGTACCCTTGAATTTGGAGCCGATGTATCGAATGTGTTCGATGTTACCACTTGCATCCAATCGGTGTACCGGTTTTAGCTATACACATAAACACACTAGTTTTTCTTCAGCAGCTCATCAGTAAAACATACAAAAAATTAAAATTAAAAGTTACTTAATTCAAAATTTTGCAGTCAGATTACATTTGAAGAGTATTTGGAGTAAGGTCATTTAACAACTCGTGTCCACAATAGACGGTAATTTGTTGTAATTGTAGTGTTTTTGTTTTTTTTACCATTCTCGTGGGTCCAAAACTTATTCTAAATAAAAAAACGATTTAAGAAAAGACAAGTTTTTATTAATCATATTATTGTTTGATTTAATAAAATTATAAAAATGATTTTAAATTTGGAAAATAATTAATTGTAATGTTAAAATTGTACGGTAGCAGGAAATCTTACCAATCCACTAGGTTTTATTTGTGTTAAGTAAATCTTCTTGATTAATACTTTTTCACTTTGTAGACACCATTGCGGTCAGTACCCTAATAACTATCGTTGTACATATCTTTTGAAAATGACACGTGCTGTGCTCCTTTTCGCGAATTTTAAATTTCAAAATGTAAAATACAGAATGTTATATCTGAGAGGAAAGTTTTTGCATGAACGTTCAATCTTTCGGTTTGAAAAGTTTGCGGTTATTGTGTCGTATAATTTTGTATATGGAAAAAATATCGAGATGTTTGGTCGTGTTACCCCACTGCGTGACCCCACAGAAGAGAGTAGCCGTGAATATGCCGCAATCACTTAAAACAACTGATGGAGTGAGAAGAGTAAACAATTTTCCAACCGATATTCATTTGAAAGGGTCCAATCAATGTGCAATGTGACCGAGTGTCTGTTCCACATAAAACCTGAGTAAAGGAAGGAAACAAAACGTACTATGATTTCCATGTTTAAGGAGTTTACAATCGAAAGAGTTATCAGTATTGCGTGGGCTTCTGATATACAATTGCGGCCCTTTACTACCCATTACATGCATCCATAAAATTATACTTCTGTAACCAGAAAATAGAGCGACATAATAACTGATAAATCGACGGCAACAAAACTACATCGAATGTAACAATTCTATTAAAATTAAACTGTTAAATTAAATTATTAAGTCTTTACAAAATCCAGACTGCAGAGATTCCGTTTGAAAAACCAAGGTAAAAATTTTAAGAACATAACAAGTCCGGCTGAAACGAAAAAAACAGTGGAATAGCTTAAAACGCTTCCAGGTTTTCAGGAAAACAAATAAACAATAATTTCCCGAATGGCACTTTTTAAAAAGTGAAATTTTAGGTATAAGGGCTTTATCATTTAATATCGAACTTCATTTCTTCCTATTTCCATTCAATTTTATTGTAAGACGTTAACAACTTCGTCGCTCATAAAACATAATGTCAACGGCTGGCCCGTTGGTATAGTGATTGGCGAAACTTCTACCAGGCTTATAACAAGGGTACAGGTTCAATTCCCAGCCAAGTTTGGAATTTCTTCATCACTCACTATTTCTAACATCCGACATCGTCTGCATCAGCCTTGATGTACGTAACAGTCAAGCTTCAAACAAAGAATAAAATTGAATGGTTTCCGCTTTTCTCATCCTCGTTTACTACATTGTGATGTTATTATAAATTGTTATTTTTATAGCCTATATCCGTATTTTTATCGGTCGACACTTATTTCTAGAAATGACAATTTATTTATTCTTTGTATTGTTCGAGTTTTTACGTCGTCTAATATTTGTTTGTTTTTGTTATAAAAACAATACAATTGTGAATTATTTTTAAGCGACTTGCGATTGCGCACTGTGGTGGACTTCAACCTTACTTTTAGGTATGATCAGGGCAAGAGAAATTGTTTAAAATAGTGACCTTCTACGACACAAGGAAACGTACATTAGGGACCGCGCCAAATTTCCAAACTGTAGCTTTTTGAGACGGTGTAGAAATATTATTTATTTTTTCAGCAATTGATCAGGCAAAAGTGATGAAAAACGATGGCCGGTGATGAAAGGCGACGATCACTTGATACACGTCTTGATATGCTCATGCAAAACAAACATTATAACAAAATGAACTGTAAATATCGTGCTGTTCCTGAAAAGAATAACGCAACTGCCTATTACGTCAACCCTCCTTAGAAATATTGGAAATGGAAGACTAATTCATCGATGAAGAAAGTAGATGGGCCGTTATGAGCATTCGGTTGTCCTGACAATATCAGTCGTTAACTATTGCGGCCCATCCCGTCCCATTTAGAGACAGGCTGTATTATTTACTGACGATACGGCAGTATCTCTCAACGATGAATACTACGAAGAAGCTTTAAGTAAGCTTGTAGATCGGATTTTGATGAAAATGTTCATGATGGGGCCTCTTGTTGTACCTAATTTAATTTCCAAGTTTCAATTTCGTACAATATTCCGTCCTTGAGATAATTTATTTACAAACAAACAAACAAACAAACAGAGAGACAGACAGACAGACATATAGGGTAAGAGAAAGTAAAAATAAAATGTAACGTTCTGGGTATCTCTAGGTAAAATATATGCCGTATTCAGGATGCAAAAAATGAGCTGTTAGGGCCATTTCTAGACAAAAAGATGTGATTTATTAAACTAAATTTCAAGAAATAAAATATGTACGTTTCCATGCATTTACATTTGTGAGTGTGAATTATTTCTGGAAAAGAATGGACATCTATTCGTGAAAAGTGAAGTTATACATTTATACCCAACTAGATAAAACAAATTTACAACTGTGAAATTTAGAACAACCGGATACGAAAAAGCATCGTTCTATGCCTCCGTAAAAATGTATAAAAATCTATCAAGTCATTTAAAAGATTTTCTAAAATACAGTTTTAAAAATAAACTCAAATAGTTTCTGCTAGAATTTTTTAAAATATTATTATAAACGGATTGTTTAATATCCGCTAAATCACCTGTGGAAATCTAGGCTCAACTATCTTGTTCAGATGTAAAATACTCATCGTGAAGTCTACGATGAAAGACAACTTATCTTCGTACATTTCTCTCATTCTTATTTTCCAAATTAAATCCAAAATTCAATCAATTTATGTTCAAAAATGTGTAACAAATTATGTTTAAATTTTTCAAAAGGTTTTTCAATATAAAAACGTTGTATGATTGTGACATTTTTAATTAATGTATGGTTAAGGTTTTTGCTTAGTTTTCCTTTAGTATTCCAAGAAAATTCCCGGTCAGTCTCCTATATGCGTTCTGCTTAATATAACCATCCTTTTCCCTGCTGAAAATTGTTTGACTTGGCATAAATATAATGTATATTTATTTATTTATTTAGTGGTTCTGTGAGATGAAATAAAACATTTTTTTTATTGCTCGGGAATTAGCAGGTCAGAAGCAAATAATATACTAGTGTTGTTGTTAAGGTCATCAGCAGAAAGGCTGGTTTGAACCTCTAGAGACTTTACTAAGTAAGACGAGGAGTGAGGTGGTTTACCATGCCTTCCTCATTGAGTGGAAAAGTATGCTTATCAGCATGCCAGGCCCTCTGAAAAGCATTACTTTCCACCCTGCAAATGACACCTTCACTGCATTCACCACCGGGTCTGACTGAATAATGAAATTTATTATCCTCAGAGGAGATAACTGTGACTAGCGCCTTTTACACCTCTATTTCTTTTGTTCTTAAAAATTATATTGAGTAGAAAAGATAACTATGTGATCAGGTTCACCGGCTAATAGAGTTCATCATTTTAAAATTTTATCTGGTGGATTATTACTTCAAATATTTTAATTTGTATTTATAAGACAGTACAGAATTTTTCCATCTGAGCCTTCTTTTTATAAGTATTACATACTTCTGTGCCCATAACTGGCAGGTGGAGTGTAAAATTATTTGCACGCGAACTGCTAGTTCCAGGGCTACACAAAATTGTTTTATTTCGTATCAAAAGGACAACCAATTAAATTAATGAAACATTTAAAAACAGAAGAGATAGAGGTGATAAAGACACTAGTCAGAGTTATCTTTTCGAGAGTAATGAATTTCATTCTACAGCCAGACCCTGTGATGAATGAAGTGATGGTGTCATTTTCAGGGTGGAAAGTTGATGCTTTTTAGAGGATCTGGCGTGCTGATAAGCATACTTTTCTACTCAGTGAGGCTGGTTTGAACCTCTAGAGGCTTCACTAAGTAAAACGAGAAGTGAGGTGGTTTATCATTGCCGCCTTCCTCACTGAGTTGAAAGAGCATGCTTATCAGTATGCCAGGCCCTCTTAAAAGCACCTACTTTTCACTCTGCAAATGACACCATCACTTCATTCACCACAGTGTCTGGCTGTACAGTGAAATTCATTACTCTCAGAGGAAATAACTCTGACTAGTGTCTTTTACACCTCTTCTGTTCTTAAATACTTCAGTCATTTAACTGAATGACCGTGTGATGGGAAACAGAACTCATTTTTTAGCCCTGGAACCAGCTTTTCGAGTGCAATTAATTTAAACACTCCACCTGTCCGTTATGGGCAGAAGTTATTGTACGAGAAACATAAGAAACAAGGATTTTTACCCCAATTTATTTCAGTTTTTCTCTAGATTTCTCAAAAACTATTAAAGGTAGTTCTACTAAAGTGGTTCTGGGACCAGTTTTCTTTGCTTTTTCAGATTAAAATCATAAGAAACCACCATTTCTGACTCTTAATTAAAGGTGTAAAAATTTCATTACGAACATATTTCATGAGATGAGCCGAAATCCAAGTAAAATCTTTCGCTAGCCGTAACACGCTAACAAAAACTTCCGGACCTATTATTATTATTAAGAACGTTCTTTCTTATTACTCGATGTAGATTCATCTCTCAAAATATTTCCGTTTCTTCATGAATCACTCTGTATAGAGTGGTTTTATTTATACATTTTTAAAAAGATATTTCTCTCATAATCTGCACAATGGGAAGAAGAATTTACTGAGTAAATTGTAAATAACAACTTGTTGTTAGGTTTAATCAATAACTAGCCTACAAAATTATTCTATGCTTCCTAAATTAATTTTACAGCCCATTGTAGTAATACGTGTTGGAGTGTTATAATAATAACTCGTTTATATTAGTATCAATAATAGTACAAGTAATAATAAAGTGTTTTGCTACAAAAATGGTTCTTAACTACAGGATTGTATTAAACACCAAATAATATTTTAAGAAATACATTTATATAAGGAAAATTTGTACATAATATTAATAATTGAATATTCAACCCAATTAAGAATGCTGACTGAAACAAAACAATGTTTACTTTTCTGCAGTTTAGCTGATACAATAAAAACTAAACATAATGAATAATTATTACTTATATTATTACATAATTTAAGAATTTATAATGAAAACTGAATAATCTAAACAAATTGAAAATAAAACAGTAAAACGTTTTACACAATTTTCACCGTTATACAAAAAGATCATAAAAAAAATCTGGTGTGAAACACTCACATGACTTTCTCTTGCCAGTGCAAATAATTAACAATATAACCTAATATTAGTTATAAAACATTAGAGATAAACAAAAAACGAATCTCAATAAACATAACATAATTTTAATCATGAGTGAAACACGCAAAATGAAAATCTACCTGTTAGGCTTAAAAATATGGAAAATCACTCTTTCACGCTAAACTAGGCTCTGTAGAGCAGAATACTCTAAATAAAAGTTGTAGATCTCTTAATTTCCTATAAATTTGTTTATATACAATTTTGTCGTAAAATTAATGCTCCGAAATCTTTCTTATTACATCCAATTTTTTACAAATTTTCATGAAAAACCAGAAAATCACTAATTACCGCTAAACTAAGCATTATAAAAAATATGTTTGTAATAAAAGTTGCAGATTTTTAAATTGTCTACAACTTTTATTGTATATATTTTTGCGTCAAAATGGATATTAAGTTTACAATATTAAAAAACCATTTTTTTTTTACGAGAAAACAGCTTTTCCAGGAATTTCAGCAGAAATGGTGCCTACCCTATCTTATACAGCGTAGAAAGTTCAGTAAATGAGGTGATTTTTAAAAAAACCGTGTAAGTCGTTTTTGAGAAAATCGCAAAACGTGAACTTCCGGTTGACCGATTTTGATGATAATGTTCGTGTCTAGTCCTCTAGTAAAATCTAACTTAAGTTTCAAGTTCGTATGATGTTCCGTTCTTGAGATATTCTGTTCACACACACACACGCACGCACGCACGCAGACACGCGCGCGCACACACACACACACGCAGACCAATCGCTAAAAATATGTTTTTTTCGGTTCGGGGGGTCTGAAAACGTGTATATCCGGTGAAAACTCGATTTCGACAAATCGACATGAAAACAATACCTTCCTTCCTATATATTCACATAGGCAAAAGAAAGTAATAATATATTACATCCGTACAACTTATCATTATACTGTATCTATTTAACAAATAAAATGTTATTAATTTATAGTAATAGAGCACTAAGTTCATCCGTAGGAAAGATCTCAGTTTGGCTATCCGACAACCAGCCTCTCGCTGCCGACTATCCCTGGTACCATTAACCATCTCTTAATTTTCCTTTTAAATTTATGATTTTAAATTTTATTTTTCACTTTAAAATAATTCTTGTCACTGACTAGCGAATTTTTTTTTAAAGTTTTTGCCAATTTAAAGTTTTAGATTTTTTGTAAAATCCGAAAGCGTCTCCTTAACAAATAGGTAACCTTGTATTCAAAGGAAAACAAAAAATTAATTTAAAATAGATCAAATAACGTCGGATTTGATTGCGTTCAAAAAGTGATTCGATCGAAGGAAATACCTGAGTGATTTCGTAACAGATATCAGTATAGTCAAGAGAAAGTAATCACACGCGGACCAATCGCTAAAAACACGTTTTTCGGGTTCAGGGGGTCTGAAAACGTGTAGATCCGGTGAAAACTCGATTTCGACAAATCGACATGAAAACAATACCTTCCTTCCTATATATTCACATAGGCAAGAGAAAGTAATATAATAATATATTACATCTATCATTGTTGCACTGGATGCAAGACAAATTGTCTCCACCCATCTGAACTGGAATCAATGTTTATATTAATTTAGGATGTGTGAGTGCGTGATTTTACCGATGATAAATGAAAACCAGATAAAAAATTATTATCTTAAAAAAAACTGTATCAATTTTCCAGTGGTAACACAACTCACTGATGATGCCACCAAAATCCTTATCCACCTCCACTGCAAGACTAGACAAGTTGCCTTCTCATGGGCACCCACCTGCTCACATATCTCCTGTCTCCATCCCTTATACTGGACACTGGAGTGTATTCGCCTGGTTTTTCACCTTTTCCTTTTTCACTTTGAATCGAAAATTAACACTGGCTTCCATGAATTCTCTTTAAAAAGCTAAATTTCTTCAGTTCCATTTTCTTTCTGGTCGGTCTATGGATACTCAACCGTATAGAACCGGCCGATTCGCCCGGTTATGCGCGTAGATATGTGAATTAGATGCGTGTAAATGAATGAAATGTCCCGGAGTAAAACTAATACTACATTTCCTTTCCGCATATCAGTTCGTAACAGGAAGTATGTATCTATATAACTTATTGTGACTTGAATTATTGGAAAGCATACAACCACCGCAAACTCGTTCTTTTATTTAATTTCTGGGAACACAATAAAAACAACAACTGGGGTAATTATTGCAGTCGAAAAACGAAGACCTCATATAATATCTGACTTATTTCGTGTTACATGCCCGAATCGGAAACAAAAATTCAAAATTGTCTCCACCCATCTGAATTGGAATCTATTTTTATATAGGGTGATTCAAAAAGAGCGCCGGTTTTGATATATCAAATTAAGAGATTTATTTTATTGAAAAACTGAAAATAAATACATCAACAAGTTCATCTTACCTTCCGATTTCATGTATGAAAAATGATGTCATGCATGTGTCTTCCTCTACTGCGCTGGCACGCATCAACTCTGTCCATGAAATTGGATATTACTGCACGACAAGTTTCGACTTCCATTTGCCCGATAACCCGTCGAATTTCCTCCTTCAAGTCATTGATGTTTCGGGGTTTATTGGCATACACCAATGACTTCAGATGACCCCAAAGATGAAAGTCACAAGGCGTCAATTTTGTTTGCGAAGGTGTCATCATCCTGCCGTTTTCTCAATACCCAGTCAACAAACTGTCGTCTCTTCTGGTGGTCTGCCGCTTTCAAATGTTGCGTCAACTGAATTTTATACGGGTGATATTGGAGATCGTACCGAAGAATTCTCCGTACAGAAGAACATCGTAAACCCAATTGTTGAGAACGGCGACGTATTGATTTTGCTGGGCTAACAGCCACACTGTCACGAACCAACGCAACGTTCTGCTCAGTTCGGCCAGAACGACGACGTCCAGAACTTTTAAGGTCGACTGCTGAACCCGTCTCAAAAGACTTTTTCATGAGCCTGCGAACTGTTGATTCATTCGGTGCTTCATTACGTCCTAGAGTACCGCGAAGTCGCCTGACAGTAGCCGCATAACTCTCTCCACTCTGGTAAAATGTTTTGACGATTAACACTCGTTGTGCAATAGTAAACTTCTCCAAGGTTAGACACAGACTACGAGAGTACTACACTGCGAACAAGAGAAACTACAACTGAATCGTCAATCGGAATGTTCTCCGAAATAGAAATGATGTCTAACAATGTTGCCAACCGATAAACAAAAATTTACCAGCCGTTTAAAAACCGGCGCTCTTTTTGAATCACCCGTTATTAATTTAGGATGTGTGAGTGCGTGATTTTACCGATAATAAATGAAAACCAGATCAAAAATTAGTTATCTTAAAAGAAAAACACTATCAATTTTCCAGTGGTAACACAAATCCGATGGGTAACAGGAGTGATATAAATTATTCCAGAATTTACGCAAGAAAAGCAAGGTTTTATCATAGAAACGTATATAGATAGAATTTTGTCTTGTTATTTAAATATTTATAAGTTATAAAAAACTTACAAAAAAAATCTTATACACAGGAAAAATATTTTTCAAAATCATTTGTGCATATCTCTGTCCAATATTCGGCACATGCCGATTTTTCACATTTTGTGCAGGCTGTTTTAATTTTTTGATCTCTTAACATCAGTCAAATGTAACTGAATCCTGTCGACACCAAAGTTGGAAATTGTTAGTGGAAAAAGCAGTCAATAAAGATAAGGAATTCAATTTCAAATTATTTCTACAAGATATTTTGGCAGTAAATTTAGATGTCCGTTGAAAATCATTAATGACTTATCAATCTTATATCATGTCTCAATTAGTTAGTTAATATAGTTATTTTATATTTATAATATACACTGAAGTGTTGTGAAGGCAAAAATGTAATCACTGTATTGATTAGTAATAAATAATTAGTTTATTAGAATATAATAAACAAAACTATCAAATAATAGTTGGTAAATTCTTAGATTAAGGAGTTAAATCAATTAAGTTAGAACAAAATTGTTAGTCTAAGACTAGTCACAAAGTATTCAGAAGAAAAAAATTTTGAACTACAAACAGGGGACTCAAATGGCAATACGAAGCCACAATCAATCAATAGGAATACCCAACCCACAATCCGTAAGTCAAGAGTGACTGCACCGTAGAGAAGTAAACAGTTTTCAGGGTTTTAATTTCAAGGACACTTCTAAGTTTCTTAAATAAATATATAGTTTTCCTCAGACGCTAATGTAATCGATTAAGTGTTCTTCTCATCGAAGTAAAAAAAAAATCGACTGTCATTCCTACATACTTAATTGACTGTTCTTTAGTTATTTTACGACATCTGCAACTGGTAACTTCTGAACAGCTTTGAAATTTTAAATGCTGAAATTCCGGCTAACCTTGTGAAACCGGAGAAAAACACAGAAACCGAGTTTTCTCCGCGATTATAGAAAGTAAATTTTTGTGTAGCCCACATTTTAACTTTTAGTCCCATCTCCGCTCTTCTTTTAGCTGTATCTCAGTTTAGTCACACAAACAGAAGTGCAATGTCTTCTGCAAAAGCTACTATAGTACCATTTATGGGAGATTTTAATAAAGGGTTCACATACAAAAGGAAAAGAAGCGACGCTAATATTGTACCTTGATGAATCCCGAGTTCTTTGTTAACGTGGTGACTTTACACAAAGCCTTAGAATCCATTGATTCTCATGCTTTGAACTAGATTAGACAAAGACCTGAAGAACAAGATTTTTTCAGATTTAGGAAAATAGCTAGAGGTCTTTGGTTTAATTGCATATTTCGTGATATCGTTTATAACTTTAAGAATGAAATCATTAATGCTGAGCGTAGGGAAACATCTACATTGATTTGGTGACAAAATGTCATGCTCTTCTATAAAACTAAGAAGGTAATCTACTTTTTATATATTTCGACAGGGTGATATGCAAAGAAATTGGCCTTTGTAATTTAAGTCATGCTTATCACCTGACTTAAAAATTGGACAAATGCCGATTTAAATTTCCAAATCGCTTCTAACCTCTCTATATCTCATTCAAGTTTTGGATAGAGGTTCCCTCTTCAAATGTTAGACCTGCAAGATGTACTAGATGGTTAGAAAGAATAATCGTATTATACTTAAAACCACTCTGGTTTAAGTCAATCTGGATCTAGTGCACTGTAGTTATTTAGGGTTTAAATTGTTTTAATTATTTCTTGACTTGTGAATGGAGCAAAAAATAGAGAAGCAGCCACCTGTTTATTCCTGACTGCTTGTTCGTCTGATTCTCCCGTACTTTCTTTCAAAATATCCTGGGTCAGATTCGATCTTACCTTTTGGAAGAAAACATTGAATGCATCTGTAATTTATTTATTATTCCCCCTGCTTTTAAGGTTTTCCGAACAAACTACTTGTTTTATACTTTCATAGATTGTTTCTCATCGACAATATATTTGAATAAATAATATTGATTACTAAATATATTTCAAATCGTGAGTAATTTATGAAAATAATTAATAATTTCCAACCGACCGTTTTTAATATTTTTTTTAAATACCAATTTAAGATTAAATTTAATTTGTAACTTTATTGTTAATTTCGAGTATTACACAACTAAGAAGCGTCATCAATAAGCATTCGAATTAATGACAATTTGGAATAAATTTCAATCAACTTATTCTTTATTTAAAATTCAGTCGTTCTAAATTATTCATTATTTTTCACACGAATAATTTTTTATATTAAATATGTTTCACCAAATATAATAATTGCAAAACAATAATAGTTTTTTATGATCAATAACTATATTCAAAGATTCTTTAGTGAGGCGCAATTTTGTTTATGACAATTCTTTGTCAAGATCTGTGGCAGTTGCACAAACACAGCCCCAGCATGTGACCACAAGGTTTTCGGAGTACGCATCTCATCTTTCCGCATCTGCTGTTAATCGCTCCCGTTTCGCTGGTCTTCAATTGTATTATCTGTGCAAGGTACTTAAAGCTATCGGCTTTTCCAACTTTCCGGGTTTTATCTTCAAGTGACGCGGGGTGTTTTGATGTTCCTTGCGTATTTCCTTTTCTAAAAGGAAATCTGCAGTTCTACTTTTCCTGCTTGTGTTTTTGACACATCAATCTGATTACCATGATTATCAGATCGTCTGATAAGTAATGAGATCAATCTAGCGTTAATGGTTTCTAATTTTATTAAAGTTTGGGCACGCACGATAGCTTAATTCCGGCCGGAGTGATCCAAACTACAGCAAGGACTTGACTGGTCGGTCTAAGCTAATGTTTAAGTGGCCAGAAAGACTGGTTTTGATTAAGTAGCGATTTCCGTGAACGAAACTAAAAGTGAACCGGTTCACCTATGCCTTCCACGCTGGATACAAGATACAAGATACAGGATACAAGTGTAGCTGTTTGTGACTGACAGTAGCCTACAGTCGCCATCAGTCTCCAAAGATACTTACCTGGCCACTCTGTAGATCCCTGTAATGGGATACGAATCTTTCAGAGGACATTACTTTTATTGGTGTTCGGTCCCGGCGACTGTTGGCCGATTCCCGCCTCTTTCCTCGTTTCGGGTAAGTACATTTATGTTTTTCGTAAAAGGGAAAAAGTCTGCTCAGCTGGCAAAATTAAAGCCAGTAATACTGTAAAGAAGAATATATATTTCTACAATAGTAACACTACAATAAATTTTATTTTGATTGTCAATATTGCTTCTAAGCACCAACATAACCTCTTGTTACTTTAAACGCAATTCAACAATCATGAATATAAATTCCATATTATTTAATAAATTTATAGTAATGACGATTCAATTACAATCATTTCATTTGTGTCAATCACCAACATTTATGTATACTAACTGTTCAATATACGATACGCCTACAGACACATTCAGTATTTGCTTCAATCAAAATTCAACGTTTTATTTATTTATGAATTTATCTAGTCTAACTAAATAGATTTTCCAGACTAA
Organism: Catonia carolina; assembly: GCA_035578175.1. Taxonomy (NCBI): domain Eukaryota; kingdom Metazoa; phylum Arthropoda; class Insecta; order Hemiptera; family Achilidae; genus Catonia; species Catonia carolina. The sequence continues at coordinate 45,485,848 of JAQMRL010000007.1, forward strand.
CTAAACTATTAGCGTTCCCAGCACGTCTATTTTTATTGTCTCTTGATTTTAAGTTATTCGATAATTAATTGTAACTTGCATGAGCAAATAAACACTAATTTTTCTGAAGCCTTTTCACAGCTTTAGAAATTCATGCTCTTCCTCAAACAGCTCGAGAAAGACAAGCAGGTGGCATACAAGCCACCTGCATATGAAGGGTCACTTCGGACAGCTCATGCATGCTTTTTATTGCTTTTTAGAGGTTGATTTGGCATTTGACATTTCCCTAGCTGGTTTAAAACGGTATCATTTGTAACTTTTGAAATCAATATTTTTAGAGTATTCTAAAAATGCAAAGAAAACTGTTGGTACAGTAGGATTTGCTAACAGTTTGCCGTGCAATAAGGATTTGATTATTTATAATAAAGTCTGCTGGCCTGATTTTAGACGATTATTTGTGGTAATGAAAATACCAGAATACGTCTAACAAGCTGATACGAAATAAAAAAAACATCATAAATAAATTGTGTCAAAAAAGATTTAGAAATTTAAAAAAGTTCTAATAAGTGATAGAAAAAGACTCTACTGAAGATGACTGAAATATGCTCAAACAATCGCTTCATGCTTCTCTTAATCGCCGACCTGGTTAAATATATTATATTATTGTGGATGGCAATTGGAAACAGAGTACAATTTCTGGCCGATCCGTAATAACCTAGTAAAGATGGCTGTATAAAAGCGATTCTGAATGCAGCTAGGGAACAGACGGATTTTTTCAGGTGAAACATAAATTCAATTTAGCACGAATACTTTTCTCGAGCGTAGCCTATCTACTAAGTTATTTTGTTTACATAAAGAGATTGGGTGCACATAAAAAAACAGTAAATGCGAATTGCAATCCTTTTCTTAGTCTATGAACCCTTCATTGATTCCCGGCTATGCAACAAGCACCGCAATAAGAATCAATACAGGTTACGTGTAGCGATTGATCGATGGTCTGCTGACTCAACATCTCACTTCAAATAACGCCATCTGTTAGTTCTTACCTTTCAAGATAGTTATTGAAAGCAGTTTTCCCAAAACCTTACAGCGTTGAGATTGTCATTGACGTAGACGTAATAAGTGATCGATTACTTAATACTCGATTATTGACCGATAGCTCAGCGACCTTTATTCTACCGGATTGAAACGATTTCACTTTCAAGTCAATGAACAATAATTATTGATTATCGCCTAAAAATTAAAATGATCGTCTCTTTAGTGGTCTTACATCTAATAAACCCTTAAAAAAATTAATAAAAATTTTTAATTTGTCCTAAGATTCAAGCAGGGGAAAAGTCCTTAACACACATCGAATCATACCGAAAAGAGGTGGAAAGCCAATCGACCAACCGACACAAGTTCAAAATAAAATCAACTGTATTCGGTAATAATTTTTTACCACCGATTACACGTAGTAAAAAACACGCATTCGGATATCAGTTAGTCAGGTGCGAACGTGTTTAATTGAGTTCTTATAAATAGTTTACAAGGAGGCAACGAAACAATTTTTTATTTTTTAACCGCTAAATTTGCTTTTGGTCTTGGGTTCGAATCCCATTTAGGCACGGCATATTTTCATACGTTACGAAAATCATATCATCCTTCACGGTCTGCATTAATTGCAGAACAGTCGGAGGTTAAACCAAAAAAATAATAAAATAAAATAATAATTCGCTTTAATTTTGACGTCTCCACCAAGTTGGTCTAGAGGTAAAGTCGTCGCCAAAATCAGCTGTTTAACAGCTGATTTTCGGAGACGAAGGTTCCTGGTTCAAATCCTAGTAAACTACCTTTACTAGGATTTGAATGCTACTTTTATACTTTTATACGGATTTGAATGCTAGACAGTGGTTACCGATGTACTTTGATGGTTGGGATTCAATTAACCATACTCTCTCAGGAATGGTCGGCCTGAGCCTGTACAAGACTACACCTCATTTACACGTCATACATATCATCCTCATCTCATTGGGTCATGGGGTTGCTTATTGTTCTGAATTGAACAGATTGCAACGTACACAAATTAGGGATTACAAAAAGAAAAAAAATTTTTGACGTAAATCGATGACTAATTGTATGTTGCACATACGAGATTTCTCAAAGAAATGGAATGTGTAGGAAACGTAATGTGATATTTATTTAACCATACCCGCACATAGCTATTAAATCAGTTGCCTATGAATATAAGAATAGCTCCATTTGACAAATCATTGTGAAATTTATTTAATCACAACCGCACATTTTCTATGAAATCAGTTGTTTATGAATGAATGAACATCTCTATCTAAAATATTACATTTCCACATTAAAAATTATAAAGCATCCGATCATATTTATTACACACAGATTATTATTATACTTATCCGATAGACAGTCGGATTAGACTCGACTCACAAATCACCATTTCTGAAAACCCGGAGTGACTAACCGGATACAAATCTAAGCGATTGACATCTACTCCAAGTGACCGATCTGTAAAAGTGTGCAGCCTTGAGATTTCACCATCCTCAATACAGTAGCCGTTGCACCACACGAATCGAATGCAATATATCTTTCGCTGACAGTCTTCGATAATTCAATACTTAGTTTATTCTTGTTGAAATTCATAGTGATACGCCATTATCCGCGTCAATCCATATCGCTTTCAAATTTAGGATTATCACATGTAAGTTTTAAAGGATTAGCACGATATTCTGTTATCAACGTAGGGAAAAATTCTGACGGAAGGAGCTATGACACCCGCTGCGAAACTGATAGATCTCTTCTGTCACATTTCTAAGCGGTCAAATGATATAATAATAAAAAATTACGCTTATGGTGTAAGAGAAGACGGTGAACAGTGGCGTACAAAAATCAATGATGGAAAATGCCATACCTTACCGGGAATCGGCCCTGGACCCTTGGTGTAGAAACACTATCTTGGAAGGGATAAACTTTAAATTATGAACAATTTATTTACTTTTTAAATTAAAAAAATCTGGTGTGAAACACTTCACAACTTTCTCTTGCCAATGCAAAAAATGAACAATATAACCTAACATTAGTAATAAAACATTAGAAACAAACAAAAAAACTAACCTCAAAAAACATAACCTTATTTTAATCATGAGTGAATGATGCAAAATGAAAATCAACCTCAGTTTGGCTTAAAAATACGGAAAATAACTCTTTCACGCTAAACTAGGCTCTGTAGAGGAAAATGCTCTAAATAAAAGTCGTAGATCTTTTAATTTCCTATAAATTTAATAATAGGCCTATACATTTTTGTCGTAAAATGCATACTAAGGCTGAAATCTTTAAAAAAAAATCAATTTTTCACACGTATTCGTGAGAAAAAAAATAGAAAATTCCTAATTACCGCTAAACTAAACATTATACAAAAAAATGTTGGAAATAAAAGTTGTAGGATTTTAAATTCTCTACAACTTTTAATATACATTTTTGCGCTAAAATGCATATTAAAGTCGTATTCTTAAAAATCAATTTTTTAACGTAAAAATAGCCTCACCAAGAATTTTAACAGAGATGGCGCCTACCCTATCTTGTAGAGCATAAAAATTTTAGTAAATGAGGCGATTTTAAAAAAAAATCGTAAGAGCCGTTTTTGAGAAAATCGCAAAAAGAGAAAATAGACACAAATAAAGTATATACTACTTCCGGTTGACAGATTTTGATGAAAATGTTCGTGCCGGGTCCTCTAGTGGTATCTAAATTAAGTTTTAAGTTTCAAATGCGTACGATGTTCCGTTCTTGAGACATTCTGTGCACACACACACACACACGCGCGCGCGCGCGCGCGCACGCGCGCACACACACACACACACACCAATCGCTTAAAACATATTTTTTGAGTTCAGGGGGTCTGAAATGTGTAGATCCGGTGAAAACTCGATTTAGAAAAATCGACATGAAAACAATTTTCCTTCCTATATATTCATATAGGCAAGAGAAAGTAATAATATAATTATGTTAAAGATATGAGGAAATTAATACCTGCAAAGGTAAGAACTTGTGCTTAGGTATGAGTCCGCGTATTAACAATTATCTAAAAATATGCATTATGTATCACTTAAATATAATATATTACATAAAATATTTAACACCGAATTTTTTATTTAAATAAAAATATGGTTACATTATTAATTCCATCATTACGTTCACCAGAAAAATAACATGATCCTCATAAAAAATCAAAACTTCATTTTGGTGTATTCAGAAATATCTTAATATTATAAAATCCAAGTTAACAAAAACTAAATCTATTTGTTAGAGTAATTAAATCTGTGAGTCATTAGGGATGGAAAATCTTCCAAGGCAACAAACATAATTTTTCACAATAAATTATGACTTGGCGCTGTTAAACAAGTATGTTAGGATTAAACACAATTAGGTTTAACGCAGTCAGATTTATGAACATAATCGGGGTAGTTTACGAAAAAATTAATCTTTCTTTCTTATAAAAAATGTAAGAACGAATCTGTCTGTTCATGGTGAAGCTAGACTAGCGCTCGAGAGCATTCTCACTCTGATACTTCAAGTAGAACTCCCGCCACTCCGACTCTCTTGTAGAGTTTGCAGATACCAATTTGTAAAGTAAATTGAATTCCCTACCACTTTTATTTCGTACACATTTGCAATAAATGCAGCGGTAACGTTACAAACTTTGTTTTAACACACTTATTTAGAAACGGTTTAGAAACGATATATAAATTTACTGATTTGAACAGCGCTTGCGTAAGTTGTGTAGCGACTTTATTATGTTAAAATGTTCTCCGATTTTAAAAATTGTCATCTATAATTTTTCTTCATCCGTCCGTCCGTTACACCCAGATATAAAAAAACTAAAAAGATATCAACAAACAGTTTTTGAATTTGTAATATACACAAAAACTTAGCGGGCCTGAATTTAATTTGAAGTTCCGGTTTTGACCGGAAGTGGCCCAAAAATGGTAGTCAAGAAATCGGATTGGAAGATTTTCCCAAAGTCATGAACTACAAGAGATAGCAACAAACGGTTTTCGGATTCATAATCTACACAAAAAGTTAGTGGGCATGAATCGGATTTGATGTTCCGGTTTCGATCGGAAGTGGCCCAAAACCGGAAGTCGAAGTCGAAATCCGGAAACAAAAATAGTGTCATTCGACTCCTCTTAAAGAGTAGATACAGAAATTAGTCTACTAATGGTTTTTGCCATAGTCAAGCCTTTTTAAAAATTGCCACCAGATTTGAGACGACGCGTCTCATGAAAATGATGTTTTTACTTTCTCTTGCCTATATGAATAATATATAGAAAGGAAAAAACTGTTTTCATGTCGATTTTTCGAAATCGAGTTTTCACCGGATCTACACGTTTTCAGACCTCCTGAACCCAAAAAACATGTTTTTAGCAATTGGTGTATGTATGTGTGTGTGTGTGTGTGTGTGTCACACACACAGACTAATCACTAAAAACATGATTTTTGGGTTCAGGGGGTCTGAAAACGTGTAGATCCGGTGAAAACTCGATTTCGAAAAATCGACATGTAAACAATACTTTCCTTCCTATATATTCATATAAGCAGGAGAAAGTAAACATATATCAACAAATGTAAAAAATTAATAGTCACTTCCAATTTCCTTCAATTCCTTCAATTTCCTTCAATATACGGGTTTTCAATTTTGAAATTGAGTCGTGGAAATTACATTACTTTACTGAACGAAAGAGGTACCTATTTAATAAATTTTTCAACGGTAAACTGAACCGATGAATAAAGATGATCAGCCCAGATAAAGTGTTTCATTTCCTCATTCGATAAAGAAATAACTGTTACAATAATTTACTGAGACTTTTAAAGTTACTGAAAGTTGTTTTTAGCAGACTATTGAAAAAAAAAACACGACTTTCTCTTGCTAATGTAAATCATGAATAATATAACCTCTGTTTAATCATTAATAAACAATGTAAAATGAAAACAACAGTCTAATTTTAATCATGACTGAATGACGTAAAATGAAAATCAACTTCTGTACAACTCAAAAATACTAATTGACATTAAATTAAGAAAAATCTGGTGTGAAACACTCACACAACTTTCTCTTGCCAATGCAAATAATTAACAATAAACCTAACATTAGTAATAAAATATTAGAAATAAACAAAAAACTAACCTCAAAAAACATTAGTGAAATACGCAAAATTAAAATCTACCTCAGTTTGGCTTAAAAATACGGAAAATCGCTCCTTCACTCTAAACTAGGCACTGTGCAAAAAAAAGCTTTAAATAAAAGTTGTAGATCTTTTAATTTCCTACAAATTTTATTATACACACTTTTGTCGTAAAATGCATTCTAAGGCCGAAATCTTAAAAAAAATCGATTTTTCACACGTTTTCGTGAGAAAAAAACAGAAAATCGCTAATTACTGCTAAACTAAGCGTTATACAAAAAAATGTTAGAAATAAAAGTTGTAGAATTTTACATTCTCTACAACTTTTATTATATAATGTTTTGCGCTAAAATGCATATTAAAGCCGCAATCTTAAAAAGAAAATGTTTTTACGTGAAAACAGTCTCACCCAGAATTTCAGCAAACATGGCGCCTACCCTATCTTGTAGAGAATAAAAAATTGAGTAAATGAGGCGATTTTTAAAAAAATCGTAGGACCAGTTTTTGAGAAAATCGCAAAAAAGTGAAAAATTATACGAATAAACTACTACTTCCGGTTGACCGATTTTGATAAAAATGTTCGTGTCGGGTCCGGTAGTGGTATGTAACTTAAGTTTCAAGTTTCAAGTTCGTACGAAGTTCCGTTCTTGAGATATTTTGTACACACACACACACGCACACACACACACACACACACACACACACACACACACACACACACACACACACACACACACACACACACAGACCAATCGCTAAAAACATGTTTTTTGGGTTCAGGGCATCTGAAAACGTATAGAAACTTATAGGTCTGGAAACGTATAGGCGTGTGAAAACTCGATTTCTTAAAATCGACATGAAAACAATACTTTCCTTCCTATATATTCATATAGGCAAGAGAAAGTAAAAAATGGTTGAAAATAAAGTTATAGATATTTTGCTTTTCTTTAAAATTGATTACGTAAATATTTGTCTACGTTGTGTGTCTAAGGCCGCAATCTTGAAAAATCCCGTTTTTACCGATTTAGGTGAGTAAAATGCAGATAATCACTAATTGACGTTAAACTACACTCTGGAGAAAAAAAATGCTTGAAATAAAAGCTGTATGTTTTTCAATTTTTTACAATTTTAATTTTATACTTATTAAAATACATATTAAGGTCGCAATCTAAAAAAAAACCGTTTTTACCACGAGAACACAAGCTCTTCAAGAATTTTAGCGCATATGGTGCATAATTTATCTTGTATAGCATAATGTAGTAAATGAGGTGATTTAAAAAGAACCGTAGGAGCTGTTTTTGAGAAAACCGCACGAATAAACTACCAGTTCCGGCTGACCGATTTTTATGAAAATGTTCGTTTCGGGTCCCCAAGTGGTATTTAAGTTCGTTTCAACTTCGTACGGTATTTCGTTCTTGAGATATTTTGTTTACACAGATAGACATACACACACACAAACATGTTTTTTGAGTTCAAAGGGCCTGAAAACGTGTATTTCCGGTGAAAATTCAATTTGGAAATAACGGCACAAAAACAATACTTATCTTCCTTATATATTAACATAGGGCAAGAGAAAGTAAAAACAAAGCGTGATTTTTTAGTCCTGTTACCCTATTGTTAATGTCTGGTAATTTTTTTTTTAAAAAAGGGAAATTTTGTTTTGTGACACGAAGTTGGTAGCCCTATTCAACCGGTATAGATACGGCAGTGTGAGTTGATTCTTTTTGAGCTGTGCAAAATTTTGTGCCGTTTCCGGTCGTATTACGAACAAAATGTCTTTTACTCTCTAGAACAATCGCTTGTTTAAATTTGGAGGCTGAAGCTCTTGGACTAATCGTATGCGATACCGATACAATTTAAAAATTTTAGCAGCTTTCTGAACACTTGAATATGATAAACCAACTTGCGAGGAAAGTTTTTGTAAACTTTTCCGAGGAGAACTGAGCAATCTTGTTTTCACATTCTCTAAAACGTCATCTGTCAAGAAAGTTGGTCGACCATTACGTTTTCTGTCACAAACACTACCTGCTTTAAAAAATCGGTTTGTTAGCCTTGAAATTGACATTTTTGCTGGTGGAGGAACATCATCAAATTTAATTTGAAATGATTCTTTTACAATCGCGTACGATTTCGTAGCAAAATATTGTTCAAGAATGAAAACCCTTTGTTCTAGGGTAAAAGACATTCTGTTCATAACACGACCGGAAACGGTACAAAATTTTACACAGCTCAAAGAGAATCAACTCACACTGCCGTATCTAAATAAGTTGAATAGGGCTACCAACTTTGTGTCACAAAACAAAATTTCCCTTTCTTAGAAAAAAATTACCAGACATTAACAATTGGGTAACAGGACTAAAACAATCACTCTGAAGTATAAAGAAACTGTGAGAATACAGTGTGTTCGATACTAACCATCTCGACATCTATATGGGCTGGGTGGTACAGCGGTGATAAAAAAATGTATTTCACATCATGAAAAGATAAATATTAAACATCTGGAATACAAGCGATTTCAGTTACATTTTAACAAACCGAAATAATTTGTCATACTATATTTAACCTGCAGAAAAATTATCATTTAGTATTCTTATAAGAACTCAGGAACACATTAATTATAAACGGCGATTTTAATGCAAAAGACATCGACCGGAGATCTCATCAACACACGCAAAGAAAAGAGTTATATGAAGTAACGGGTGTTTTATTAAGGACGCAACCCTGATTATAAGAAGATAGAAGTAATACATCGATAAATTTTCTGTCCCCCAATCGGTATGTTGGCAACAGTGTACTCAAAGCCAACTACCTAAAACAGTTGAAATGTTCCAGTCAAGCATTAGTGTGGTGACAGCAGTCGGTTCGTTATATTGTGTCAGCAATAGTTTTTTCCAAGGAAGAACGCGTGTTTATTGTAGAGACTTACATAGCGAGTAAATCTTACAACTGTGTGCAAGATAAGTTTCAGTTGAAATTTCGCCGTTCTGCCGTTCTGAATAAATTATCAATATTGCGTTTGATAAATAAATTCCATAGAACTGGGAGTGTCTAATTACTCACCAACAAAGTTAACCGCGGAAGTTCTCGAAGATTTGAAAAATCGTTTGACTCAATCACCTAAAAAATCGCTTAGAAGATGCTTGCGATGATAATCGCAAGTTGGGCTAACATTAACTACTGTTTTCAGAGCTACGAAAAAGTTACTTTTGCACATTAGTTAATGCGATTTTTTTGGCGATTGAGTCAAACGATTTTTCAAATCTTCGAGAACTTCCGCGGTTAACTTTGTTCGCTGGTGAGGTGGTTTCTCATCGAGACACTCCCAGTTCTATGGATTTATTTATCAAACGCAATATTGACGATTTATTTGGAACGGCAGAACGGGGAAATTTCAACTGAAACTTATCTTGCACACAGTTGTAAGATTTACTCGCTATGTAAGTCTCTACAATAAACACGCGTTCTTCCTTGGAAAAACCCATTGCTGACACAATATAACGAAACGACTGCTGTCACCACACTAATGCTTGACTGGGACATTTTAACTGTCTTGGGTAGTTGGCCTTGAGTACACTGTTGCCATCATACCGATTAAGGGACAGAAAATTTATCGATGTATTACTTCTATCTTCTTATAATCAGGGTTGCGTCCTTAATAAAACACCTGTTAGTAACACTATTGGGGGTGCTTGTTTTGCTCGACAGTCAAAACGACTTACTGGTCCACCGACCCAAATTAAAGTCCATACCAGACTGATTTTTCGCATCAAAAATGATTCATTATTTTCTTATAAAAAGGAATATTCGTGTGAATCCATTTTTGTGATCATAGAGGGATTTTCATTTCGCGTTTAGGCGTGGTAGTGTGAATATAAAGTGTAGTGCATCAGATTAATTATTGGGAGCGCAATAACTAATTGTAAAGGGGCCTATATGTGTAACATGATTTATGACGTTTGATTGAGCAAAATATCGCAAGCACATTGAACTTATGTATCATTAGTAATCAGTTTTTTGTGACCGTAAACTTTCCTATGCGGAATAATTTAACAATAATTTTAATAATGTAAAACAATAGAGAGTGAATTGTGACCTAGTTAGCGATGAGTCAGCTGAAATCGCCTTCTTCGTTTTTCCTTCCCGAATTCGAAGAAGCTCAACAATTTAATTTAAGTACCCAGCCGAAAACTTTGTTCAAAGGAAATCTATAATTTATGTGAAAATCGCTCGTAATCGGTTGTTGCAAAAATGATAGACATAAGACGAATTACGCGAAAAAATTCGTAAAAGAAAAGAAAATATTGCGTGAAACCCTCACACGACTTTCTCTTGCCAATGTAAACAAAGAAATACATAACCTAGTTTTAATCATCAGAGAATGATGCTAAGTGCAAAACAACGTCTCTTGAACTTTGATTTCGATGAGCAAAATACAGAAAATCACTTATTGACGTAAAACTAAGCACTATAGAAAGAAATGCTTTAAATAGAACTTGTAGGGGTTTAATTTTCTATAACTTCAGTTATATACATTTTTGCCTTGAAATGCATAAGGCAGTAAACTTAAACAACCCGATTTTTCCGATTTCGATGAGAAAAATACGGAAAATCACTGATTAGCGCTAAACTAAGCACTGTTGAAAAAATCTTCAAACGGAAGTAGGCCTAATAGGTTTTTAATTTACTGTACCGTTAATTTATACACTTTTATCCTAAAATTCGTATTGAGGCCGCAATCTTAACACGTTCTATTTTTTACCGATTTTAATAAGAAAAATACAGAAAATCATCAACTGACGCTAAACCAAGCGCTGCAGAAAAAAATCTTTGAAATAAAATCCGCAGGGTTCTTAATGTTCGACAACTTTGATAAAATTTTTTTTTTTGGTTTTATGTCTGATTGTTCTGCAATTTCTGATAATGCAGACGGTGGATAATGATGATAACAAATAAGAGCGATGAAAAAATACCAGACCTGACCGAGAATCGAACCCGGGACCCCAGCGTAGAGGCCACTTGCGTTAACCACTACGCCAACGGGCCGGCCCGTTGATTATAAACGCTTTTGCTCTAAAATTCATATAAAGGCCGTAATCTTAAAAACAGTTCTTTACCATGAGAGCATAGCTTCCATGAATTCAGCAGACGTGGCGCATACCCTATCTCGTAGGGCACAAAAATGTAGCATCTGACGGTTTTTTTTTAAAATTCATAGGAGCTGAGCCGTTTTAGAGAAAATTCCAAAGAAGTGAAAATTGCACGAATAAACTAGTACTACTTCCGGTTAAACGATTTTGATGAAAATGTTCGTGTCGGGTCACCTTATGGTACCTAACTTAAAGTTTTATATTGTAACTCTGTGCGATTTTCAGTTTTTAAGATATTTCGTTCACACACACACACACACACACACGCGCACGCGCGCGCGCACACACACACACACACACCTAATCTGTAAAAACATGGTTTTTGGGTTCAGGGGTCCTAAAAACATGTATTTCTGGTGAAAACTCAATTTCGAAAAATCGACACAAATTCAATTCTTTTCTTCTCTATGTTTCATATAGACCAAGGGAAAGTAAAGAGTTGTAAAAGTGTTTTTAAGTCGGATGCATAGTTTATTGGTGATGTGTGGTTTTATTATGAATCGGTGCATTTGTAACTAAACGTTCCATAATTGTTGCAATAATTAAAATCGTTAGAACCGTCTTTGAAACAATCGGATGTCGAATTGCATCGGTCTTTCAAGAGTCAACAGACCGGGGTATTCGGCTTTTCAGATCGATTGGTGTACTAACTTTTGCCCCTAACCATGTCGTACGCAAACTTTCCGTTACAATTGCATCAATAGTAAGAGTTAAACGAAGGAAAAAACCAGCGTTAAAGAAAATCGATAAAAGAAATGATAACAATTGATTCCATGTTTGTCGTTTACTTACGAGCACGCCTGATTTCTCCCGTCTCTTTCTTCATGAAATCTTGCCGTGTGGCAACCTTCCAAAAACACTGCAACGTTTCACTGCAGTAACCTAATAAAAAGGTTTGTTTCACAAAAGTATTTGCTCGACGAACGGGTAATAATGTATAGATTTTTCGTTTAGGTTTGTGTTTGTGAACATGATGGTACTTTTTATTTCTACTTAAAAGTAAACATCTATAAAAGTTTATAGAACCCAGTAGTAGCACAGAATAAGAGCTAATTTTTAATTGTATAATACGGCTTTAACTGGTTTTCAATCAACCCTCAAACAAGAGAAACTTTTTTGAGCAAAGATTTCCGTACTTCCGTGCGTGTGGCCCAGGGTGCGGCAGGCGCGTTTTATGTTCGTACTATTAGTTGTGTAAACAACATGGATAGGGATGAAACTTAAAAAGTAAAATTTTCTCATCCCGCAACCCTGGAGGGGTAGTTGGAATCAGCACTAAAAATTAGGAGTTTGCTTTGCTCCAGTGCAAAGAATTAACGAAAAGAAATCTTTATAAAAACGACTGTAGGATTTTGACCAAACTGCCGTCATTCATCACATATTTTGGTCCATACAAGGTACTTAGTGGCATAACTGGAAATGTTTTTGGAGCTCTGCTTATTTTAGAAAAATCAATTTTTAGAATAACACCCTTGAGGTGTGTTTCAGGGGGGAAATGCACACAAAAATCAATGAATGAAATTAATTAATATACTTCAATTTTTCGTACTAATATTTTTTCCCGACGCTTTGGTTAGCAGTAATTTGTAATTTCATGAGAAAAAAACACGAAAATCGTGTTTCTATAAAATTATGCAAAACAAAATTGTATAATATGTTGCTTTTCGACGTTATTTATTAAAAAACGCATAACAGTCACTTTTTTACACAAATCTATTTTCACAAAATACTGAACATCAATAATTTTCTATTTGTATCAGGAAAATTACCAAATTCGGAGCGGATAAATTTAACGGTTCATAGCACTGTTTTAATAATGTGAAGTTCATTTAAGTAAGTCTCTGGTATTCGGTGATTTTTAAGTGGTTTCACGGAACTTGTTCATATGAAAATAATAGTTTACTAAAACTATAAAGAGCTGTGAATTCGGTCACGACATCTTTCTTTTATTTTCGTGTCTTTCATTGTTAAGGGAGAAATTACATTTGTTTTAATTAATGTGTAATATTTTACACTTTATTAGGTTTGTATTGCTAAGCGGATCTTTTTTCTTTAAAATTATTTAAAACTTGTACTTTGGATAGATTCTGATAGATCAGCAAAAACTACTTTGCAAAACTTGTTTTGTATGTTAAGATCCATTATAAAATAATAAGAACATTTTGCCGATTAAATTCGCAACAAAATATGAGACAAAGATACGAAGGAAAATATTCTACATGTAAAACAGAGATACTAGTAAATTTTTAATAAAATGTTTAATTTTCTTAAAAAAATACTGACGGTAAACAAAACCTACACAGTACCAGGGAAATCTATTGTTTGCATGATAATATAGAAAAAAGGGAAAACTGAGTCGACCATTTCACGTTCATAGACAGACTACACAGGTTTTAATACCGACTACGCGGACTACGTAGATAGAGACCGAGTAAGCGTTGACCATTTTTTTTCCAAACGGGTCACTAAAAAACGCTGTTAAAGTGAAATACGTTGAAACTGTCCTATTCTTTCCTACATGGAAAGTACTTTGAAATCAACCAAACAATTGAATATGAAATTTATTACCTCCAATAAGGATTTGGAAAGTAAACGAATAAAAAACCCGCGTATATAATAACCTTATAGTTTTTGTTTCAACAGATCTTGTAATTTGTAATCACAAGAAATAGGAAAGAGATACCTATGGAATGATGTCAGTCCGAACGTCTGTGTATTTCACAATTTATAATGACTATACAGAAATTTATAGTTTAAAAGCCGTTCAGACTGAATAATAATAATAAATATATTTGTTTCCCATTTAAATTAAAAAAAGAAAAACAAATTGCATAATTAAATACCATAAATTAAACTTCTACCAAAATAATAAATGATTTAACTTATAAACAATTTTTAATTAACAAATTAATTTACTACGATAATCTATTACTGTTATAGCTACTAGTTAATTACAATTAACTGCTTCACTTAATAGCTGAGAGTAGTCTAAATTTATTACAAAATTTTATTGAAAACTTAACACTTAAACTAATAAACTTAACTAAAAATATCTGGTGTGAAACACTCACACAACTTTCTCTTGCCAATGCAAATAATTAACAATATAACCTAACATTAGTAATAAAACATTAGAAATAAAAAAAAACTAACCTCAAAAACATAACCTTATTTTAATCATGAGTGAAAGATGCAAAATGAAAATCGAACTCAGTTTGGCTTAGAAATACGGAAAATCACTCTTTCACGCTAAACTAGGCTCTGTAGAGAAAAATGCTTTAAATAAAAGTTGTAGATCTTTTAATTTCCTAAAAATTTGATTATATACACTTTTGTCGTAAAATGCGTACTAAAGCTGAAATCTTAAAAAAATCGATTTTTCACACGTTTTCGTGAGAAAAAATCAGAAAATCGCTAATTACTGCTAAACTAAGCATTATACAAAAAAATGTTCGAAATAAAAGTTGTAGAATTTTAAATTTTCTACAACTTTTGTTATATAAAGTTTTGGCTAAAATGCATATTAAAGCCGTAATCTTAAAAAAACAACGTTTTTACGTGAAAACAGCCACACCAAGAATTTTAGCAAACATGACGCCTACCCTATCTTGTAGAAAATAAAAAATTGAGTAAACCAGGCGATTTTTAAAAAAATCGTAGGACCAGTTTTTGAGAAAATTACAAAAAAGTGAAAAATTACACGAATAAACTACTACTTCCGGTTGACCGATTTTGATGAAAATGTTCGTGTCGGGTCCGGTAGTGGTATGCAACTTAAGTTTTAAGTTTCAAGTTCGTACAATGTTCCATTCTTGAGATATTTTGTACACACACACACACGCGCACGCACGCACGCACACACACAAACACACACGCACGCACACACGCACACTCATACACACACACACACACACACACACACAGACCAATCGCTAAAAACATGTTTTTTGGGTTCAGGGGGTCTGAAAACGTGTAGATCCGGTGAAAACTCGATTTAGAAAAATCGACATGAAAATAATACTTTCCTTCCTATATATTCATATAGGCAAGAGAAAGTAAAAATATGACCATTTACAATCAGTAATTCTTTGCTTACGAACCATAACGATCCAATACGGCTCGTTAAGATGTTCATCGCATCGCCGGTTTTACTTCACCACTGCCAAAAAATACCATTTCAAACGGTTCGACTGATATTCATTTACAATTGACTCAAACACTACTAATCATCTGACTAATGATCGCGGGGCCTCTATTTATCAGGACAAAAAAATTTTCCAGATAAATAAATACACAGCTTCAAACTAATTCTAGTAAAAACCAGAAACATATAATAACAGGCATAACAGAACCAAAGAATAGAATAGAACGAAATAGAAACATAATAAAAATATTTTCTACCCTATTCCAGAGGGAAACCAATTGAGTGAAATAAACGGACGGTATACAGGTAACAAACACATCTGTTAAAAACTTCATGAAATACTTCTATCTTCCATTTTCACAACACAGTAAATATATTGTGACGGATGACAATAGGTAAAGTAAGAATAGAAGCAGCATTTGTATAAAGTTTTGACAGGTGTGGTTTATTAACTGCTGAACGCTGTCGGTCTTACTTGGAAGTGGTATTGTATTCCATTAGGGTATAATGTGTTTCTATGTATTACTTTACAAATATATTCAATTTTTAAGTACTTATTTATTTGCTCTAATAGTTTGTTTTTGGATTTGCAAGAATTCTTTTTTTTTCTCTCTTGTGTGTTAATTTTTTTGGAATATTCTAATTCCTTTTATAGAAAACTTTTAACTTGTTAGTTAGTTTATTTAGACAGTGTGAACTAAGGTCCATATTATTAGAGTGTATTAGTTGTTAAAATCAGTTTTGTACGTAACGCGGTGCGATTGTAGCAGTTCTTCGTATGCAATAGTTAACGTACGATTGTTTGGTGATAGTTAATTAATTATTTTTATTACAAACGGTCGTATTTTCAGTTACGTTTAGTTTAACTCTTAACTTCTTAATAAAATTTTATAATCAATTTAGTCTGCTAAGTTAAGCAGTTCAATTATCATTTACTATAACAAGCGCCAAGACTATAGATATTTTTTCGAATACAGACATACATCCCCAATCTCTTTGACATAAGTCAAGTAAATAGTGAAACGTTTAGCAATTATTTTTGTTACGGGATAAATTAGAGATCATTTAGGTTCAATATGTACGAAATGATTTACCTAATACGTATCAATCCATGATTGCGCAAGTTCGAGTATGAGTTGTTTTTCATGCGTGGGCGTTTAGTGTTCAGGAAAGGTTCAATGTAAAGAACTATAACTGATGTGGTGAGATGGGCAAGGAAGGATAGTGGTACAATAAAACGAATCCTAAAAAATTCTCTAAATTTATAGTTCCGACTTCAGTACTCAGTTATAACCGTAGTACTTCATTGAAATTATCTTGTTAATAAATACTTGACTTAAGTTTTACAGGAAGTTTTCTTTTTTAGTAATAACCAGATCCCGAAAGAATCTGGAATAAGCGTTACGATGTCAACAAATCAGTACGGTTTCCGAACTGACTTAAGCATGCAATGTTGTGATAAAGTAATAGCTACTGTAATGAAGCGTGGTGACAGCGGCTAGAAAGTTTTAACTATTTTCTCGATTTAAAAATATTTTCCTTATTATCACACGGAAACTGGTTTAAAGATTGCACGATTGTGGCAAAAGAGAACTAACTTTTGCATTTAAAACGCTACTGATCAAACCGAACGTCTAAATGTCAAAGGACAGGAAACCGGCAATTAATAATTGATCGAATACGGATTCCACAAGGTCCGATACTGTGAGTATAAATCAGTTAAGTAAATCAAATATAGAATGAAGGATTGTCAGTTTTGTGGAGTGTTCAGCTTTGTTGCTAATGGTCTATAACTGGTAAAATTCCAAATATAAAGCTGAAACACCCAACTGTCAAAAAAACTTACGTCGTTCCTTTTTCGGCGTCGCGTCGGTCAAACGACAGATCGGTTTGATAGTTTAAAAGTTAGAACGAGGTAGCAATCTCTTCTTTAACTTCATCTCACACTTTCTGTCCCAACAAAGCAGATGTTTCTCTTCACTTTTTGTGTGCTCTTCACGAAATCGACAAGTAGAATGAAGCGGGATAACTATGCGGTGATTAAACATAGTTGTTCCGTGTTATCGCTTCTACAGGAGTGCCTCTGTATAACGGAATATAAAAGTCTGGAGCAAGGAAAACATACCTGTTGGTTTGTGCAACTCTTCTGTTGTGAAAAAGTGAATTGAAGCCCGTAATTGCTTGTATAAGTAAACACACCATCGAATGTATTATGAACAAGCGTAACAAAAGAGGAAAGGAAGCCTGAAGGAAGTGCGTGATCAGCTGACCTCGCTGACGAAGGCAACTCATCATTTCTTGCTAGAATGCCAGTCAGTTTTACTATGATGACTCGGATGCCATACAGTAATAAGAATACGAGTGAATGAATACAAATGAATGTCCTCATGCCTGTCTATCATAAATGCATATTTTTCCCATTATTAGAACAGAATAAAAATTAATAATTGTCCCTCTCCATTATTCAAAAAGTGTTTATTTGTGAAACATTTATCCAGAATAAAACGGAACTACTGACGACTAGACAGTCTTTACTCTAATTTCGATGTTAATAATTTGTGGCCTTCTTTCTTTTCTCACTTTTTTTTTAGAGAGAACTGAGTGATTGTTTAAGAAATACGGCTGGGTTGCCTAGGCGACTGACTTTTAAGCTGATTGATTCACTGTATCATTACATCTGCCAAAAGTACTATTGGAAAACATTTTGACAAAAACAAATCACGTAGCGCTCCACAATTTAGTGTGTCTAAAGACACTTTTGTGTATTCCATTTCAACTGCAATTCATTTCAAATAAAAATATAGTAATTTTAAGTGAATTAACTGATTGGATAAAAGAAATAACGTGTTTCTTAATATGAATAGGATGCTTAATCTGTGGAAGCGCCACACGATGTCGAGAGATAACTCTAGAGACAGACTACTATTCTTTTCTTTCCAATCTGCTGTGGACGGATTGTAATAAAATTTTATATTGCTTTTTCACTTCATTATTTATAAATCAGGGTACAGGTAGTTTTTAAAAAAGTTGGTCGGTATCCCTGTAAACAAAATGAAATCAAAATATTTTAAAGCAATATTTCTATCAAGTAACTCATCTCGTTATTTTTTCATAAAGTGCAGAGTGATTTTTTGCATGGTTTTTATGGTTCTTTTGTTGAATGTTGAAACAGTTTTTTTGCCACGGAGCAGTATAACTTTCTCCTTCTCTCATTTCTAATTAATGAAATTGCATATCAACATGTATTCTATCCAATGTAAAAGTTAATGATTTGTTTTTTAATACAACACTGTCAAAGCATGAAAAAATATTGTCATCAAACACTACGACAAAATTAAAGTTAGAACCTCACATGTAAATTTTGAAAAATAGGAAAGTGGGTTTCTTCTACACAGCGTGGTTAAACCAGAATACATGTACACACTTGTAGTGTGTAACAGTTTCTTTTGTCAAGGCAAATGAGAATGAATTTTAGTTAAGTCTGTACAATAAACATACTCAATCCGTTAACACTGACGTTGAACATTTCAGTAGGGTAACTGAATATCGGTCGAATGTAGTCGACAGTGAAAAGTCAAAGGGGTCAACATGTTACCTTTTAACAAAACTCATCAAGCATTAATTTAAATATCACAGCTAGCAGTTTGGCTGCAGGTGTCGTACCCAACCACTATCACCCCATCAGCTGCGGTTAATATTACAAACACCCAAGTAATAGTATGCGTTACTGATGTGCTACAATAATAATTTAAACTACCCGTTATATTCACAAACCACAGCGACAAAATGTGTAAGGTGATAAGCATCTTCCTTACGTTGGAAAGCGAAGTCAGTTGTACTTTTACAAAAGCACTGTAACCAATTAAATGGGTCAGCAGAAAAACGTTGCAACTGACAAAATTTACAAAAGTGAGGTTTCAGTGGAATACGTTCTATAACCTCTATTTGATCATAATAGTGAATTCTAATGGGTAGAATTGTAACTAAAATCTCAGAAATTATTTAAACAAAATCGTCATACAGTGAAAAATCGTTATACAGCTAAGAATCAGATGGTGTCTTTCACTTTCTGTTACAATTTCTTTTTGTTACTTGCAATGTTTTTCCGTTGTCCCATTCAATTTAAAAAATATAAACATCCACCAAAAAAGATTACTCAATTTACAAATTAAGAGGAATAATGCAAATGAAATCGAAGGTGAAAATGGCTGAAATAAACAAAAACAATTTTTTAAAAAAGTCTCATTAAAATCTTGGTCATTAGGAATAACTGATTAATTTGTTGGTCAAGGAACGGTGTGTTTGAACGTGTAATAATTTTCCAGACCCTCACCAGGATTCGAACCCGGGACACAGCAGCGTACTACACTGCAAAGCGGAGCCACTGTCTTACTTACAGTAAGACAGCAGCCCTATCGCTTTACAGCCCTAGCCATAAACCAACATCAATGCGAGTCTGTTTACTGGGAACCCTTCAAATAGCTCTATATTTATAATAGAGTTTAAGCAAGCATATGACAATAATGAAACACCAAAAGTTAAAAAATTTTTGTGAAACTAAATCAGAAAACAAAACATCACCGAATTTTGTATAAATGTAACAAGATCCTATAAAGGTGCTGGGGGAAGGTAAAATTGATACGCATCTTAAATCTGTTGGATCGGGGAATCGTTTTGAGAATACCACGAACGGCATTTCTTCATACCTTCATGGGTAACAAAATCAGGTAAATTTACCCGTTTGGGTTTTTAGAAGTTGTTTGTGAATCGTGTGGATATGCTGAAGAAGAGATTCTCGACAAAACGTTAATATCTCGAATGGAAAGGCCACCCATTTATGTGTAGCCAAAGATAATTCATGTTTCTGCCACGAATGGTAAGTCTATCCTTAGATATTTTTAATGAAATTATGGAATCCCGGTTTTATTTCGTACCGGGTACAACCAGCTCAAGTGTTTCTTTTGGACGTGAAAATATTATACAATTTAAAATGAAAACGCTGATTTGATGACCAATCATTACTCGTCTAGAAGCTCTGAAATATCTCTTATTTAAATCTAACTTACTTTCTTATCATATGTTGTGCCATAAAGTAATAAATTTACAACATATAAAAAAACCAAGGACCGATATCGAATTATCCTTGAAGTTTTTCTTTCCGTTTCGGTTATTTGACTGGGTTTGATCACTAGAATATTTAGGAGGTCTAATCAGGATAACCAAGGGTTAGTGAGCGCGCGCTGGAGCCACTGAAATATTGAAGAGTGAGTGACGCTTCATGTCCGTTTGCGTTTTGCGGTGATCGAGGCGATCGCTTTCCGGTCTTAACACTTTAAAAACCAGTATGAATAAGGGTTTTACAAGTTTCAACGGTTATTCGGTAGACTAGCAAAATTGCTGTCAACTTCCTGGCCTAGTTTGATAGCAAACTGTACACAACGAGTTACTGGGGAGCAAATAGTGGTAAATAAAGACCGGCACCTACTATATTCAGATCAGTTTTTACAAATATATGTAAATAAAATTAAAAAAAAAATTGGTGTAAAACACTCACACGACTTTCTCTTGCCAATGCAAATAATTAATAATATAACCTAACTTAAATAAATAAACAAAAACTAACCTCAAAAAACATAACCTTATTTTATTCGTGAGTGAAAGACGCAAAATGAAAATCAACCTCAGTTAGGCTTAAAAATATGGAAAATCACTCTTTCACGCTAAACTAGGCTCTGTAGAGAAAAATGCTCTAAATAAAAGTCGTAGATCTTTTAATTTTCTATAAATTTGATTATACACTTTTGTCACAAAATGCATACTTAGGCCGAAATCTTAAAAAAATCGAATTTTTTACACGTTTTCGTGAGAAAAAAACAGAAAATCGCTAATTACCGCTAAAATAAGCGTTATAAAAAAAAAATTAGAAATAAAAGTTGTACAACTTTAAAATCTCTACAACTTTTTTTGGTATAAATTTTTGCGCTTAAATGCACATTAAAGCCGCAATCTTAAAAAAACAGTTTTTTTACGTGAAAACAGCTTCACCAAGAATTTTAGCAGGCACTACCTACCCTATCTTGTTAAGCATAAAAATTTTGTAAACGAGGTGATTTTTAAAAAAATCGTAGGATCCGTTTTTGACAAAATCGCAAAAAACTGAAAAATGACACGAATAAACTACTACTTCCGGTTGACCGATTTTAATGAAAATGTTCGTGTCGGGTCCGGTAGTGGTGTCCTTAATTATCAAGTTTCAAGTTCATACGATGTTCCGTTCTTGAAATATTTTGTTCACACACATACACACACACAGACCAATTGCTAAAAACATGTTTTTGGGTTCAGGGGGTCTGAAAACGTGTAGATCCGGTGAAAACTCGATTTCTAAAAATCGACATGAAAACAATACTTTCCTTCCTATACATATTCATATAGGCAAGAGAAAGTAATAAAAGTGATTTACACCAAGACTATACCTTACATTTTAAGTTTCAACGAAAAAAGTGTTTCGATTCCATTTCAACCATCACAATTTAATTCCTGAGGAAAATACTACAGAGGTGTGCCGATATGTGCGTGCGTTCACTTGCATGTGTCTGAACAAAATAACTCAAAAACTGGAAATCGTACAAAGTTAAAACTTCAAAATTTACTTAGATACCACAAGGGAACCCGACACGAACATTATCATCAAAATCGGTTTACTTACCTAATTTACTTGCACGGTCAAAATTTAAATGAAAAATCTGTCCACGATAATATTGGTCAGTGCTTTGAGGAATATAGCAGTATATACTCATATATTGCAATTCCTATATCGGGCATAAATTTTGCTCAACAGTTTTGCTGAAAATATTCCAAGTAAGGAAAGAAAAATGTATATAAAATAGTCATAGATAAATTATGGTCTTACTAAGTTATATTGTTTAAGATATTCTCAAATGCTAGCGAAAATAAAAAATACCTAAATATTAAAAGGAACTGTGAACCGTGTTGACGGCCACATCGAAGTGATGCTCAGACCAATTTTGCCCACCACCTAAACGATTGAGTAAAATGACGTAGTGAATTATCACGTTTAGAATGGGTAGAATGAATAAGCCAACGTGTAAAAATGATGTTACTTTTGAAGGGAAAAGTAAGAAACAGGAGGAAGAAAGATTTGAATAGTAGGTGTAGTAGAGTGACGAATGGGCATAACAGTGAAAATGAAGAAAAAGTGAAAAAGTTGTTCAAAGCACAAGTTAGAGCATGCAGATTTAAACAAACGCGTCCCACGGTTTCACTATGAAATCTGTTCATCACGTAACAAATTCATGCTGATAAATGACCATTCAGGAAAGGTAATTAATTATGTCTTGAAAAATATTTTAAAAACAACTAAATTTGTAAACAGGACATAAATTCTATAAATTTCCCGGTAAATAATAGTCAATCTTTTGAAACGTTTACCTTCAGAGTATACCACGGTATGACTACGGACTTCAGAGTACGACTACGGTTTCTTTAATTAGTAATCGGTAAGAAAGATCAGTAGTAGAATCAATAGGCCTACGTGTTGTGTATTAATTGACTACTGACATTCACAGCAATTTTTTCGATTACCTAAACCACGTCTATGACATGTTTCACAAAAATCTGGTGTGAAACAATCACACAAAATTCTCTTGCCAATGCAAATAATTAACAATATAATCTAACATTAGTAATAAAACATTGGAAATAAACACAAAACTAACCTCAACAAACATAACCTAATTTTAATCATGAGTGAATGATGCAAAATGAAAATCAACCTCAGTTAGGCTTAAAAATACGGTAAATCTCTTACGCTAAACTAGGCTCTGTAGAGAAAAATGCTCTAAACAATAGTTGTAGATCTTTTAATTTCCTATAAATTTTATTATATACTTTTGTCGTAAAATGTATATTGAGGCTGAAATCTTAAAAACCCCGATTTTTTACATGTTTTCGTGAGTAAAAAATACAAAAATTCGCTAATTACCGCTTAGCTAAGCGTTATACAAAAAAATGTTTAAAATAAAAGTTGTAGGATTTTAAATTCTTTACAACGTTTATTATATAAATTTTTGCGCTTACATGTTAAAGCCACAATCTTAAAAACACATTATTTTTACGTGAAAACAGACTCTCCAAGAATTTTAGCAGACTAGGTGCCTACCCTATCTAGTAGAGCACAAAAAATTTAGTAAACCAGGCGATTTAAAAAAAAATCTTACGACCAGTTTATGAGAAAATCGCAAAAAAGTGAAAAATGACACGAATAAACATCTACTTACGGTGACCCATTTTGATGAAAATTTTCGTGTCAGGTCCGGTAGTAGTATCTAACTTAAGTTTCAAGATCGTACGATGTTTCGTTCGTGAGATATTTTGTTCACACACATACACACAGAGACCAATCGCGAAAAACATGTTTTTCGGGTTCAGGGGGTCTGAAAACGTGCAGATCCGGTGAAAACTCGATTTCGAAAAATCGACATGAAAACAATATTTTCCTTCCTATATATTCATATAGGCAAGAGAAAGTAAGAATAAATGTTGACATAAAACTAGCCTAATTAAAAAAAAAGATTCTTAAGATGTTTCCAATACTTACATGAATGAACAAGCATCTGCGGTACATCACATTTCTCCTTTCTCTCCAGCAACTTCTAACAAACAAACCAAACCAAAGTATGAAAATTAGAAAATGCTTTCACTCCGCATCACAGAAATATAATTATAATAATTACAATATAATAAGTTATAATTCATTGAATCGGTGTATAAATTATTTAATTTTAATTTTTTTAGTTCAAATGAAGTTTTGTACCACAATTCGTAATAATTTTAAGTTCTATTATTTATAATTTTAATTTTGTTTCTTTTTTTTAATTTTTATTGTAATTTTCTCCAGAACTTTTAAAGTAGTGACAAAATTATCTACAGTGGATTTTTGTTAGTTTTTTGTACACTTATTGTCATGTTTTTTCGTTTCGTTTTAAGTTTATTATCAAGTGATGGTAACCTCCGAGACAGAATTAACCTTCGGAGGTACCTAATTTCCATTCTATATTAAGAATAACGAGTATTTTTTATGTACTTGTTACAAATTGTTTGAACCGTATGGTTTTGTTTTTGAATTGCTTAATTTTTACTTTCTCTTGCCTATATGAATATATAGGAAGGAAAGTATTGTTTTCATGTCGATTTTTAGAAATCGAGTTTTCACCAGATCTACACGTTTTCAGACCCCGAACCCAAAAAACATGTTTTTAGCGATTGGTCTGTGTGTGTGTGAACAGAATTTTTATCTCAAGAACGGAACATCGTACGAACTTGAAACTTAAGTTACATACCACTACCGGACCCGACACGAACATTTTCATCAAAATCGGTCAACCGGAAGTAGTAGTTTATTCGTGTAATTTTTCACTTTTTTGCGATTTTCTCAAAAACTGGTCCTACGATTTTTTTTAAAATCACCTGATTTACTAATTTTTTTATGCTCTACAAGATAGAGTAGATGCCATGTTTGCTAAAATTCTCGGTGAGGCTGTTTTCACGTAACAAAATTGTTTTTTTAAGATTACGGTTTTAGTATGCATTTTAGCGCAAACATTTACATTATAAAAGTTGTAGAGAATTTAAAATCCTACAACTTTTATTTCAAACATTTTTTTGTATAATGCTTAGTTTAGCGGTAATTAGCAATTTTCTGTTTTTTTCTCACGAAAACGTGTGAAATATCGATTTTTTGAATATTTCGGCCGTAGTATGCATTTAACGACAAAAGCGTATATAATCAAATTTATAGAAAATTAAAAGATCTTCGACTTTTATTTTAAACATTTTTTTGTACAGAGCCTAATTTAGCGTGAAAGAGTGATTTTCTGTATTTTTAAGCCAAACTGAGGTTGATTTTTCTTTTGTGTCTATCACTCATGATTGAAATAAAGTTATTTTTTTAAGGATAGTTTTTTGTTTATTTCTAATGTTTTATTGCTAATGTTAAGTTATATTGGTCATTATTTGCATTGGCAAGAGAAAGTTGTGTGAGTGTTTCATACCTGATTTTTTTCTGTTTTATTATGTTTTAAAATGTTGTATTGTAATTATGTTTGAATAGAAATAAATTATTATTATTATTATTATTATTAAGTTGTTAAAGGCCAACTTGACTACGAGCTGGACCCATCGAAGTCTACTGACCAGTTGAGACCACAGCTCTGTTGTCGATGTTTTTATCGATCCCGACTACGAGACAACATGTCCGTCTGTCTTATAAGTCCGCATCAAGAATTCAGTTTGGCTGGTGAAAATTAAGTAAGCGTTTCTTGTATATCCACACTCTAAACAGAATGTTCAGAGTTCGATTGCCTGTTAGAATCTGAAAGTTTTCATACCATTCGATACAGTAAATGGTCGCTGAAAAAATGGATAAAGTGTAAATAGCGTAACTACGCTATTTACCGCTATTTATCGATCACCATCAACTGATGGTGACCGATAATGTTACCCGTATGTTTGTACCGTTGTAAAAGTACCTACATTGTACAAAAAATGGAAGTTATGGTAATTCCTAATTACCGTAACTACCATTATTAAGGTAAAAACCAAATAAATAATGAAAGGGAAAAACGTCCATTGTTAGAATAAGTTACATTAGAATAGTTGTTAGACAATAAGTTGTAAATATAGCCATCTGTCAATCATCTGGTATTCTTTAGACGGGTTGTTGTTGTTTAGGTCATCAGCCAAAAAGCTGGTTTGAACCTGTAGAGGTTTTACTAAGTAAAACGAGGAGTGAGGTGGTTTACAAGTGCCTTCCTCACTGAGTGGAAAAGTATGCTTATCAGCATGCCGGGCCCTCTGAAAAGCACATATCTTCCACTCTGCAAATAACACCTTCACTTCATTCACCACAGGGTCTGGCTGTATAATGAAATTCATTACTTTCAGAGGAAATAACTCTGATTAGTGTCTTTTACACCTCTACCTCTTCTGTTCTTAAATGATTCAGTCATTTAATTGGCTGACCATGTGACAAGAAACAGAACTATTTATTTTAGCCCTGCAACTAACAGATTGAGTGTAAAAAATTTGACACTCCACCTGTCAATATTTAGACGGGTATATTTCTCCTTCTGTGATTTTGGGTCTTTCTTCCACCTACCAGCTTACAGCCAATCATTGGGATGGTTCTCCTTCCCTTTGGCCCTCCAGGTTGGTTGAACGGTTGGTGGGAGAGGGAGGTTTGTCAACCAGAGGTTTCCTGGTTCGGATCCAGGAAATAAAAATCAGTTCCCTTGGGACTTAAGAGTGGAACAGAGTGGTTAGTTAAGAAGGAGCAGTATTTGAAGAAGTGACTAGGAGAACGAGGAAAAGATGAAAGGGGTAACATATTTAATTGGAGGTAAATTTTTTTGTATTAAAGAAAAAAGGTTGGCTATATTTATAAATAGGTTAAGGATTATTTTGTTAGTAGTTTCATATTAGTATTTATTAGTTTATTGTTCATCAAATGTTTAAAGCAAGGAAATATAGTATTATTTATTTATTTTTCTCTTGCTCTGCTATTAGAGCGGTCGCCCATTTTTTTATTAAATTTTTTTTAGGTCATATTAAAGTATTTTCCCATCGGTATAGTTGAAGATGGAGCATGGTCAAGCAAAAGCAAACGTTCTAGAAAAGTCATTTTTACTTCATAAATTTCTATTCCCGTTTTGGATACCGAAGGCCTTCACTTGTACGCCTCACTTAAAAATTCGTTACTCATCTCTTCTGAATCTGCCCTCTCTTATAATGGAGTATAATTGTAACCCTAGACTATAAAATTAACTGGGAAATTGCATGATTAAACACATTTCAAGTATCGGAATGTTATCGAATCACAATGAGAATACAATTTCTCTGCTATTTACTAAGTCAAGTTTAGTTATAATCGGTTTTATTACAGAATAACCCTTGTTACGGCCGAGTGTCATGCAGACTGATCTTAATAACAATTTCACTTAAATTTAGATTAAATTAGTTCACTAGGCTTTTCTTTAAATAAACACACTTAAAACAATAACATAAAAGGAATAAAAAAATCTGGTGTGAAACACTCACACAACTTTCTCTTGCCAGTGCAAATAATTAAAAATACGGAAAATCACTCTTTCACGCTAATTTTCTATAAATTCAATTATAAACACTTTTGTCATAAAATACATACTAAGACCGAAATCTTAAAAAAATCGATTTTTCACACGTTTTCGTGTGAAAAAACAGAAAATCGCTAATTACCGCTAAACTAAGCGTTATACAAAAAAATGTTTGAAATAAAAGTGGTAGATTTTTAAATTCTCTACAAATTTTATTATATACATTTTTGCGCTGAAATACATATTAAAGCCGTAATCTTAAAAAAACACTTTTTTACGTAAAAACAGCCTCACCAAGAATTTCAGCAAACATGGCGCCTACCCTATCTTGTGGAGCATAAAAAATTTAGTAAACCAGGCGATTTAAAAAAAAAATCGTAGGATCCGTTTTTGAGAAAATCTCAAAAAATTGAAAAATTACACGAATAAACTACTACTTCCGGTTGACCGATTTTGATGAAAATGTTCGTGTCGGGTCCGGTAGTGGTATGTAACTTAAGTTTCAAGTTTCTCATTCGTACGTTGTTCCGTTCTTGAGATATTTTGTATACACACACACACACAAACCAATCGCTAAAAACATGTTTTTTGGGTTCAGGGGGTCTGAAAACATATAGATCCGGTGAAAACTCGATTTCGAAAAATCGACATGAAAACAATACTTTCCTTCCTATATATTCATATAGGTAAGAGAAAGTAAAAGAATAAAAAATCAGGTCGGCCTAACAAATGACTGGTGATGAGACGAATAGAAACCCATTTTCTCGCATATCGTTCATAATTACGAGTACCAAATAATAATGTATTCATTGATTGAGTTAGACTGAACCAGATGGGTGACATTTAATGTAATCCTCTATATCAGGGGTTCCCAGTAATTTTGTCCCTGAGTATAGATAGTGACTCACGAGAATTTTTTTTTTTTTTTTTTTTTTGTTTAACGTCCGACTGTTATGCAATTACTGCTAATGCAGACGGTGAAGGATGAAATGAATTTTTGTAACGTATGAAAATATGCCGTGCCTGAATGGGATTCGAACTCACGAGAATGTCTTTTGTGTATGAATAGGGTGTGGAGAAGGGAAGAGAAATCCGACAGTGCTGCCAACCTCAATAGTGAGATACTATATTTTACTACCTGTTCAATTGCATCGTTAGTAAACTACATGTTGCCTTTCAATTAACAAAATGCGTTGTAACTGACTTTTTTTCCACTTAACCCCATTTCCTTTAAAATTGTTATTAACGTACAAAATTTCAATTATAATTTAGCCTTTCTTTCAAAACCAGTAATAACGTTTCACACGTAGGCATCACTTTCTTATTAATATAACAGTTTCCTTTTTTTACCAGGCGTAAAAAAAAACTATTGATGAAGAATTATCTTCTTCACTGTCTTTAACTTCCTTCTTTATATTTCGAATTGAGTAAAAATAAACATAACAGTAGTTAGCCGCTCGCTCGCGGCTTTTGTTAAGAGGTACGGAAAGTTTTTTGAATTTAGCTTCAACTTCACAGCATTTTATTACACTGCATATTAGATTTCATTTAGCAATGTGAACAGATCGACCGCGTTTTCGAGAAACCGACATTTCCGTTTATGGTAACAAACAGTTATATTCGTACAGTTAACCTACAAAAGCTTCCGCGATATACTGTAATTTCTCTAAGTACAGTTTACGTTGTATTGGCGAGCTTTTAACAAACCAGACACGCATGCGCACTGATGCTTTTCCCCCTTTACCCCTCGTTAAAACCAAGGGCAAACTCATGACTCAAGTAACTATACCACTTGAAATTTTCACAAATCTAGACGTACCACTAACTTAATTTAAGATAGATTATAACGGGTGTTTTATTAAGGACGCAACCCTGATAATAAGAAGATAGAAGTAATTCATCAGTAAATTTTCTGTCCCCCAATCGGTATGTTGGCAACAGTGTACTCAAGGCCAACTACCTAAGACAGTTAAAATATTCCAGTCAAGCATTAGCGTGGTGACAGCAGTTGTTTCGTTATATTGTGTCAGCAATGGTTTTTCCAAGGACGAACCGGGTGTTTTATTAAGAACGCAACCCTATGTTAAAAGCCACAATCTACGGCATATTTTTATTTTCCGTACTTTACAAATTATCAATTAATCTAAATTATTATTTTACAAATGAATAGTAAATTGCAATGAAAACATTATATTACTTCTATCTTCTTATAATCAGGGTTGCGTCCTTAATAAAACACCCGGTTCTTTGGAAAAAACCATTGCTGACACAATATAACGAAACGACTGCTGGCACCACATTAATGCTTGACTGGAACATTTTAACTGTTTTAGGTAGTTGGCCTTGAGTACACTGTTGCCAACATACCGATTGGGGGACAGAAAATTTACCGATGTATTGCTTCTATCTTCTTGTAATCAGGGTTGCGTCCTTAATAAAACACCCGTTATTAGTGGTATCGTATAGACACAAGGATGAGGCAATGACACTGCAAAATGTCTATTTCGCGCAGAAAACGACCACTTATAAATAAACTAGCTAAAATGCCCGTTCTTCGAACAGTTTTCTTGGTGTCTGTTGATGTACTGAGTTCGATCCCTGTCAGGTCTGATATTCTTTAATCATTCATTGTTATCTATTCGTACATCCTTTCAACGTCAGCGTTATTATTAATGAAACAACAAAATAGTTGGACGTAAAATAAAAGCGAAATCTAGGTTTTTTTTAAATCAAGATACGCAGCGCTTTATTATTTTTAGTAGCGTAGTTAATTATTTTACATAAATAAATAAATTTACTATTTATATAAAGCAATGAAAATTGATGTTTTGAAGTTAACTCACACAGATCTGTGGGTAATGTTACTGTAGGTAATTTAATCATTCGCTACAGAGCAATAAAAATTGCTATTATGATACCGTTAAATGAAAGGTAAATCACAACTGAAACACTACGTGATTGCTAACTACTAACTGTCTTTCGTTTTTGACAAAATGACCGAAAACGGGTGTGTCGTGTACGGTTGGGTAGTGGTGGAAGGGGAGGGTACAGAGCTTCGAAATTAATACAGGTGGCGCGTAGACCTGTTCTGTTTATAATGTTTTCTAAAATATTGCTGTTTGATTTTATAAAATCGGTAATACCTCGTTATTATGCGTAAAAATTAAAAACTTTACACAATCAAACTTATTTGTTCTTAAACGTTTCGTAATTTCGATTATGTAACATTTTTTGATAGATTGACTTTTAAATGAGATATTCACAGTTTTTTGTTTACCCCTCCTTCTGAACACTTCCAACCCTTTGTGATATTAAAACAATTTATTGCCTATATTCATTTCGATAATGTCCAGAATCTTAATACCGAAATTCATTGAATTTGGTTCAGCGGTTCTTGCGTGATGCCGTAACATACAAACAGACAAAAATTCAGCTGAACTTTTTTTCGGTGATTACTTTGTAGATTTGGCGTAGAAACAAAATTTGGGGCATTTTGAAAAATTGTACAGACAAAATCACACATTTATTTATATATATAGATGTAAATTAAACAAGTATATAATAAAATTGATAGGAAATTAAAAAGACCAACTATTATTTAGAGCGTTTTTCTCTACAGAGTCTAGTTTAGCGTGAAAGAGTGATTTTTCGTATTTTTAAGCCAAACTGAGGATGATTTTCATTTTGCGTCTTTCACTCTTGATGAAAATTAGGTTATGTTTATTGAGGTTAGTTTTTTGTTTATTTCTAATGTTTTATTACTAATGATAGGTTATATTTTTAATTATTTGCTTTGGCAAGAGAAAGTTGTGTGAGTGTTTCACACCAGATTTTTATTACTATAACAATATGAACTCGATAGTTATATGTGATAACGATAAATAATTTCGGTAACTTCCTTTTATTAAGTCAGTAGGCCCTAATATAAGTAATAATTATAACAAAAATAAATACAATATTAATTATAAAAATCTGGTGTGAAACACTCACACAACTTTCTCTTGCCAATGCAAATGATTAATAATAAACCTACTATTATTAATAAAATATTAGAAACAAAAACTAACCTCAAAAACATAACCTTATTTTAATCATGAGTGAATGACGCAAAATGACAATCGAACTCAGTTTGGCTTAAAAATACGGAAAATCACGCTTTCACGCTAAACTAGGCTCTGTAGAGAAAAATGCTCTAAACAAAAGTTGTAGATCTTTTAATTTTCTATAACTTTTATTATATACACTTTTGTCGTAAAATGCATACTAAGACCGAAATGTTAAAAAAATCGATTTTTCTCACGTTTTCGTGAGAAAAAAAAACAGAAAATCGCAAATTACCGCTAAACTAAGCGTTATAGAAAAAAATGTTTGAAACATAAGTTGTAGGTTTTTAAATTCTCTACAACTTTTATTATATAAGTTTTTGCGCTAAAATTTATATTAAAGCCGTAATCTTAAAAAAACAACGTTTTTACGTGAAAACAGCCTCACCGAGAATTTCAGCAAACATGGCGCCTACCCTATCTTGTAGAGAATAAAAAATTGAGTAAAATAGGCGATTTTAAAAAAAATCGTAGGACCAGTTTTTGAGAAAATCGCAAAAAACTGAAAAATTATACGAATAAACTACTACTTCCGGTTGACCGATTTTGATGAAAATGTTCGTGTCGCGTCCGGTAGTGGTATGTAACTTAAGTTTCAAGTTTCAAGTTCGTACGATGTTCCGTTCTTGAGATATTCTGTTCACACACAGACACACAGACACACACACACACAGAGACACACACACAGACCAATCGCTAAAAACATGTTTTTTGGGTTCAGGGGGTCTGAAAACGTATAGATCCGGTGAAAACTCGATTTCGAAAAATCGACATGAAAACAATACTTTCCTTCCTATATATTCATATAGGCAAGAGAAAGTAAAAATATAATGAAATAAGCAATTTTATTCTAATACTCTTAAAAATGGTAATTGAAATTCATTTAACCCTTATAGTGCCAGGAGAATATTGTGAGTGCCTACCGAAAAATGCCAGCCTATTTTTGTGCGATTGTAGCATTTCATATGTGTATCCATAACTTGGCTATTTTTAAAGATAGGCCTAACTTAAAAAATACAAAAAATAATTTCTGCTCAAACATTTATTTTGTGGAACTTTCTTTATTAATTTAAAAAAATCACACTAAAAATTATGTTACTCAACTTCATTTACATCATTTTAAAGATGATTTCGTTATGTACAAAGTCACCTAAACTCATTTACGTATTGTAAAATATAAAAATACTGCGATAATTGTTTTGAAAATACAATTTTTAGTTTTTTAACTTTGGAAAGTACGTAACTAATCTACTGTAGAACATCCTAATTTCTAATAATTACATTAAAAGTTTGTAAATTAAAAATGTATGTATAGCACTATAAACACAAGAAATAATCAGCAATAATATTATAAATAAAAATAAAGCGAAAAATAAAAATTCTATGAATTTTTTAAGTCAACGTACTATAATAAAAGGACGCTGGCATTGTTTTTTTTTTTGGTTGAACTGCTGACGTCTGAATATTAGGACGCTGGCACTGTAACAGTTAATTATATACTAAATTAATTTATACTACACGAAATAAAGTGTTGCTTACAGATAATTAAACGAGTCTACATGGAATGAACAATCATGTGATCACAAAAGATCTGATTGATCTGCAATACAGAAATTCCGGGTGATTTTTTAGTCCTGTTACCCTATTGTAAGTGTGTGGTAATTTATTTCTAATAAAGGGAAATTTTGTTTTGTCGCACGAAGTTGGTAGCCCTACTCAATCGGTATACACACGGCAGTGCGAGTTGATTAACCTGTGTACATTTTGCTGTACATTAGCTGAGTATCATTTTGTGTGGATTCC
This sequence comes from Catonia carolina, assembly GCA_035578175.1. Classification (NCBI taxonomy): domain Eukaryota; kingdom Metazoa; phylum Arthropoda; class Insecta; order Hemiptera; family Achilidae; genus Catonia; species Catonia carolina. The sequence goes on from JAQMRL010000007.1 coordinate 45,519,364, forward strand.
GGTCGTCTTATGAACAGAATGTCTTTTACCATAGAACAACGGGTTTTCATTATTGAACAATATTTTGCTACGAAATCGTACACGAGTGTAAAAGATGCATTTAAAATTAAATTTGTTGGTGTACCTCCGCCAGAAAAAATGTCAATTTCTAGGCTAGCAAACCGATTTCGAGAGACAGGTAGTGTTTACGACAGAAAACGTAGCGGTCGACCAACTGTCTTGACAGATGACGTTATAGAGAATGTGAAAACAAGATTACTCAATTCTCCGCGGAAAGTTTACGAAAACTTTCCTCGCAAGTTGGTTTATCATATTCGAGTGTTCAGAAAGCTGCTAAAAAATTGCATATGTACCCGTATCGCGTACGATTAGTCCAAGAGCTTCAACCTCCAGATTTAAACAAGCGATTGCAATATTGCCGTTGGTTTAGGTCATTCGTAAATGATAACGGAATCGAATCTTTGAACACAGTGTTCTTAAGTGATGAAGCTTGGATCCATCTAGACGGTTATGTGAACACTCAAAACACTCGAATTTGGGCGGCTGAAAATCCTCACGCCGTTCACGATAAATCTTTACATCCTGCAAAAATTGGTGTGTGGTGTGCGATATCTCGTCAGCGTATAGTCGGACCCATTTTCTTCGAACAGACTGTAAATGGTGAAGTGTACAGGAATTTTGTGCCCCAATTTGTGGCTCTACTGGAACCTCAAGAACGGTATCGCTGGTTTCAGCAAGACGGCGCTACCTGTCACACGTCTCGAGAAACCATGGATTTTCTGCAAGAGTTCTTTGGTGGTCGAATAATAAGCAAGGGTTTATGGCCTCTAAGGTCGCCAGACCTCACATCCCCTGATTACTTTTTGTGGGGCTACATTAAGTCCGAGGTCTTCAAAAACAAACCTCACAATATTGATGAACTTAAAGCCAATATTACAGACTTAATCACAAATGTTTCCAGTGCAACTCTCAAAAAGGTTTCTGCTAATATGGTGAAAAGAGTCAAAGCGTGTATAACCTCAATGGGTGGACATTTTGAGCATATTCTTTAAAAATCTTTAGTAACTAAGAAATGTGAGTAATAAAATATTAAATTTATTTTGTATATAACAACTATACAAGTACATGTTACTTAATATCCCGATTAATCACTCACAAAATAACAGCATACACCTGAACTTCAAACCACTAAAAAGCAAGTAGTAACTTGCCCTAATCTTTCAGTAGTTAATTTCAAAGTAAAAATCTGGTATGAAACACTTACACAACTTTCTCTTGCCAATGCAAATAATTAACAATATAACCTATCATTAGTAATAAAACATTATAAATAAACAAAAAACCAACCTCAATAAACATAACCTAATTTTAACCATGAGTGAAAGACGCAAAATGAAAACCAACCTGTTTGGCTTAAAAATACGGAAAATCACTCTTTTACGCTAAGATAGGCTCTGTAGAGAAAAATGCTTTAAATAAAAGTTGTAGATCTTTTAATTATCTATAAATTTAATTTTATTTGCTTTTGTCGTAGAATGCATACTAAGGCCGAAATCTTAAAAAAATAGATTTTTCACACGTTTTCGTGAGAGAAAAACAGAAAATTGCTAATTACCACTAAACTAAGCGTTATACAAAAGAATGTTTAAAATAAAAGTTGTAGGATTTTTAATTCTCTACAACTTTTATTATATACATTTTTGCGCTAAAATGCATATTAAAGCCGTAATCTTAAAAAAGCAATTTTTTTACGTGAAAACAGCCTCACCAAGAATTTCAGCAAACATGGCGCATACCCTATCTTGTGGAGCATAAAAAATTTAGTAAATCAGGCGATTTTAAAAAAAAATCGTAGGATCCGTTTTTGAGAAAATCGCAAAAAATTGAAAAATTACACGAATAAACTACTACTTCCGGTTGACCGATTTTGATGAAACTGTTCGTGTCGGGTCCGGTAGTGGTATCTAACTTAAGTTTCAAGTTCGTACGATGTTACGTTCTTGGAGATTCTGTTCACACACACACACACACACACGCGCGCGCGCACGCGCGCACGCACGCACGCACGCACGCACACACACACACACACACACGGACCAATCTCTAAAAACATGTTTTTTTGGATTCAGGGAGTCTGAAAACGTGTAAATCCGGTGAAAACTCGATTTCGAAAAATTGACATGAAAACAATACTTTCCTTCCTATATATTCATATAGGCAAGAGAAAGTAAAAATTTATAGGCCTATACTTCATTTATTATATTCATTTTTATATGTTCAAAGTACTTTTCCCTAAATTCTTTTTATACCACGTAGATCAATAGAGTATGTATCGATAGAGATTCTTTTCCATTTAGGTTACAGGACGGACAGATCAAAGAGGAGGTCTATCGCAAATTTTTTATTTTTCAAATAAATGTATATTCTTTTTGCAGAAGACAGCTGAATCTGATTGACGCATCTCATTATTGTTATTGATTACCTTGTAAGTGAACTGTTCAGCAAGCGATACATTGGGTTTCAGTGATAATACACAAAACAAAGGTATTAGTTCTAAAATCTTCGATCACATTAATTAAACAATTTTTGTATTTCTCCAATATTTCTGTGTACTTGTTGCTTACTTGTTTGCTTGCTTGCTTGTTTTTTTTTCTCTCCCAAAGACGCATTAAATTTATTTTTTCAAGCGCTTCTTTTAATGTTGAAATACGTGTGTTTTAAATTTCTGTTTGTCGTTATTCCATCACTTAACTTAACAAGTAAAAACAATTTTTTTTATATACACACTACAATTCATGTGCATAATTTTTAATGTTTAAATGCAACAAAAAATACTCAAATGAACTTTTCCCCACAGGACAAACCTGAGGGCGGAAATGAGTTTACATTTATTCATGTATTATTTTTACTATACAAGTTTTAAATGAAGCATTACATAACATATTTGCAACTTAACTTTAAATACATAAAATTATAACATTAAAAAAAACAGAGACTTTTTCTTCAGAAAAATAATGATAGGTATAGAATATTGATATTGATTATAGATAAGTTGAATTTAAAATATATATATATATTTAATCACACAAATGGTAGCAAATACAAAAAATAATTAATATTATTACTATATTAAAGAAAATAAAATCTTATTACTTTCTCTTGCCTATATGAATATATAGGAAGGAAAGTATTGTTTTCATGTCGATTTTTCGAAATCGAGTTTTCACCGGATCTACACGTTTTCAGACCCCCTGAACCCAAAAAAAACATGTTTTTAGCGATTGGTCTGTGTGTGTGTGTGTGTGTGTGTGTGTGTGAACAGAATATCTCGTCAACGGAACATCGTACGAACTTGAAACTTGAAACCTAAGTTACATACCACTACCGGACCCGACACGAACATTTTCATCAAAATCGGTCAACCGGAAGTAGTAGTTTATTCGTGTAATTTTTCACTTTTTGCCATTTTCTCAAAAACTGGTCCTACGTTGTTTTTTTTAAATCGCCTGATTTACTAAATATTTTATGCTCTACAAGAAAGGGTAGGCGCCATGTTTGCTGAAATTCTTGGTCAGGCTGTTTTCACGTAAAAAAAATTGTTTTTTTTAAGATTGCAGCTTTAATATGCATTTTAGCGAAAAAAATGCATATAATAAAAGTTGTAGAGAATTTAAAATCCTACAACTTTTATTTCTAACATTTTTTGTATAACGCTTAGTTTAGCGAAAATTAGCGATTTTCTGTTTTTTTCTCACGAAAACGTGTGAAAAATCGATTTTTTTAAGATTTCGGCCTTAGTATGCATTTCACGACAAAAAAGTATATAATCAAATTTATAGAAAATTAAAAGATGTACAACTTTTATTTAAAGCATTTTTCTCTACAGAGCCTAGTTTAGCGTGAAAGAGTGATTTTCCATATTTTTAAGCCAAACAGGTTGATTTTCATTTTCCGTCTTTCACTCATGATTAAAATAAGGTAATGTTTTTTGAGGTTAGTTTTTTGTTTATTTCTAATATTTTATTACTAATGTTAGGTTATAGTGTTTAAATTATTTGCATTGGCAAGAGAAAGTTGTGTGAGTGTTTCACACCAGTTTTTTGTTTATGTCATGAGCTGAAAGGCTGGTTTGAACCTCTAGAGCAGCGATTCCTAACCATCTTTACCTTGCGGCACACTAACTGAAATCCATATTTAGTCACGGCACACTTGATACATTTATTTTCGTAATTAACTATAATTATATGCTTTTATTATATTACAGTCTTTATACATCAGGATACGACCAGTAAAGAAATAGAAATGGTGTGTGTTTACTACGGAAAAACAATGAAAAACCACATTTTAATACAAACACACATATATATTTTAACTGTTAACCGTGCTGTACGTAAGCGGAGAGATAAACTTTTACACGTAAAGAAGATACTACTAACGCAATCTCTCACAGTAGTAGTGACGTAATGCATACCTCTCAGTTGCACAAAGCTTGGAAACGGGCAGTACACGGCCCAATATAGGGACAACATTCACACAGTACACCGTTGTTGTTTAGGTCATCAGCCGAAAGGCTGGTTTGAACCTGTAGAGGTTTTACTAAGTAAAACGAGAAGTGAGGTGGTTTACCATTGCCTTCCTCACTGAGTGGAAATGTTTCCTTATCAGCATGCCGAGCCCTCTGAAAAGCACATATTTTCCACTCTGCAAATGACACCTTCACTTCATTCACCACAGGGTCTGGCTGTATAATGAAATTCATTACTTTCAGAGGAGATAACTCTGATTAGTGTCTTTTACACCTCTACCTCTTCTGTTCTTAAATGATTCAGTCATTTAATTGGCTGACCATGTGTTAAGAAACAGAACTATTTATTTTAGCCCTGCAATGAACAGATTGAGTGTAAAAAATTTGACACTCCACCTGTCTGTTATGGGCAGACACCGTACTGTCTGTTATGGGCAGTGTTATGTACAGTACACCCCGTACCTAATAAATCGAACAACGCGAATTTTAAGGTCGCACTTGGATTTTAATATAAACATACCACTGCAACACACTACATGAAATATTCACAAAGGAATTTTCATTATTTAAAATGACAACTCATAAGTGCAGTTAAAATCATTCTTACTTGTCCAATTGAAAAATTATAACGCATAATGTAGGTCTACACGGGATTGCACTCCACACACGCGATGGAATGTGATACCAGTGTTGCAGTTTTCTAGAATTGTACGCAATCGGGCTACTGTAGCTGGTACCTATCTCGTGTATTAAAACTTTTCTTTTAAACTATGTGTGCTAAAATAAAATAATATATCATTATCAGCATGCCGAGCCCTCTGAAAAGCACATATTTTCCACTCTGCAAATGACACCTTCACTTCATTCACCCACTCACTTCATTCACTTCATTCATAAACTCGTTTCTCTAAATGGTTTTACTAATTAATTCTCTTATTCTATACTATTATTCTATTTATTCTATTTCTACTTATTCTATTTCACGTTCAGAATGCAGTACAGCTCTTATGAGAACCCACTGTGTTATCAGGCGTACGGAAACATCAGGCACAACCCAAACAACTCTCCTCCGCTGACACCATCCGAAGGTCACGGGCAAAAATAGTTAGTTTGTCAAAATTAGTCAAAACACGCTCTAACAAGCTCATTTTTAATCAAAACATTGCTATCGCTTCCTAATGAATCGTACTTTATTAAGCTATAAATGTTATTATTATACTCTGATATTTAGATAAGATACGCTCGTACCAAGTTAGACGTTTAAATCTCGTCACATTTTTTGCGTTTCACATTGAATAACTCTTTTCTTTCCATGACGACATAAGTGTTTTATTATTTTGTTATAAAATATAGAATTTTATCAGTAATTTGATGTATGACAAGTCATATGTTGGAAGGGAAAAGAAATAATAAACTAAAGTAAAATAATTTTATTACTTATTTCATAACAACGGCCCATTCAAAAGGAATTATCATTGTGTTATTCCAGAAAAATAATCTCGTACGTAAATAATGTCTTTTTTTCTTTATTTAACCAGCTAATAACTTTGTTTATCCGTTATGTAAACCTATAAAACTATATATCACAATAATTACGACACTCTTGTCTTTATAGTCCTTGTTGTTGTGTTTAGGTCAACAGCCGAAAGGCTGGTTTGAACCTGTAGAGGTTTTACTAAGTAAAACGAGGAGTGAGGTGGTTTACCATTGCCTTCCTCACTGAGTGGAAAAGTACGCTTAACAGCATGCCGGGCCCTCTGAAAAGCACATATTTTCCACTCTGCAAACGACACCTTCACTTCATTCACCACAGGGTCTGGCTGTATAGTGAAATTCATTACTTTCAGAGAAGATAACTCTGACTAGTGTCACAATACACCTCTACCTCTTCTGTTCTTAAACGATTCAGTCATTTAATTGGCTGACCATGTGATAAGAAACAGAACTATTTATTTTAGCCCTGCAACAAACAGGTTGAGTGTAAATAATTTGACACTCCACCTGTCTGTTATGGGCAGTTTATAGTCCTATGAAAAGATATTTATTATGTCCCTTACAGAAATACCGACAATTGAAATGAATACGTCACTTTTATTTGGAGAACAATATTATTTTCATCCCAATGACTATTGACATCAGTTTAAACAATAACTATTTTTACTTACTCTTGCCTATATGAATATATAGGAAGGAAAGTACTGTTTTCATGTCGGTTTTTCGAAATCGAATTTTCACCGGATCTACACGTTTTCAGACCCCCTGAACCCAAAAAACATGTTTTTAGCGATTGGTCTGTGTGTGTGTGTGTGTGTGTGAACAGAATGTCTCAAGAACAGAACAACGTACGAACTTGAAACTTGAAACTTAAGCTACATACAAAATAATAATCTCAACTACTATACTGGACCCGACACGAACATTTTCATCAAAATCGGTCAACCGGAAGTAGTAGTTTATTCTTATAATTTTTCACTTTTTTGCTATTTTCTCAAAAACTGGTCCTACGATTTTTTTTAAAAATCGCCTGGTTTACTCAATTTTTTATTCTCTACAAGATAGGGTAGGCGTCATGTTTGCTGAAATTCTGGGTGAGGCTGTTTTCACGTAAAAACATAGTGTTTTTAAGATTACGGCTTTAATATGCAATTTAGCGCAAAAATTTATATAATTAAAGTTGTAGAGAATTAGAAATTCTACAACTTTAATTTAAACATTTTTTTGTATAACGCTTAGTTTAGCGGTAATTAGCAATTTTCTGTTTTTTTCTCACGAAAACGTGTGAAAAATCTATTTTTTAAAAATTTTGGCCTTAGTATGCATTTTATGACAAAAGTGTATATAATCAAATTTATAGAAAATTAAAACATCTACAACTTTTATTTAGAGCATTCTTCTCTACAGAGTCTAATTTAGCGTGAAAGAAAGATTTTCTGTATTTTTAAGGCAAACTGAGATCGATTTTCATTTTGCGTCTTTCATATATGATTAAAATTAGGTTATGTTTATTGAGGTTAGTTTTTTGTTTATTTCTATTGTTTTATTACTAATTTTAGGTTTATTGTTAATTATTTGCATTGGCAAGAGAAAGTTGTGTGAGTGTTTCACACCAGATTTTTTACTTTAAAATAATTAAAATGACAATAAAATTGGTAAACATTCCATTACTGTAATACTTGTCTGTATTTAATCTTTAAAACGATCCAAATGTTAAGTATGTTTTGTATTACGTTATTCAATAAGTTTGTAAATGAGAAGATTATGTGGCGCGGAGTCGATTTGTATATAGTGTAGTACCGCTTAAACTCCCATATGAATTACATAGCTTATGGACTTTGCGTTCTGCATTCTGAACGTGAAATCGACTATAGTATTCTTTAACCGCGGGCCTACTTTAGTTCGACACCCATGTCGCCTTTTCCGGGGGTTGGTGCCGTGGTACACAACCCAAAATTACTCGGATCAGTTTTTACTTTTACATCATAATTATTAAAGAAGATACGATCAATAAAACTTTGGCTTTTATTGAGTAATCTGCTTGGCTTTTCGATATAAAATCGACAACTGAAACAAATAAAAATTGCATTTTCAGTTTTAAAATTCAGTAAAACAAATCAATTACATTCAATATTTTCATCTAAATAAACACATTTCGTGAACTTACCATTTTTACTTTCTAGTGCCTGTATGAATATATATAGGAAGGAATATATTGTTTTCAAGTCGATTTTTCGAAATCGAGTTTCATCGGATCTACACGTTTTCAGACCCCCTGTACCCAAAAAACATGTTTTTAGCGATTGGTCTCTGTGTGTGTGTGTGTGTGTGTGTGTGTGTGTGTGCGCGCGCGCGCGCGTGTGTGTGTAAAATATCTCAAGAACAGAACATCGTACGAACTTGAAACTTGAACTTAAGTTAGGTACTACTAGAAGATCTGACACGAACTTTTTCATAAAAATCGATCAACCGGAAGAAGTGGTTTATTCGTGTAATATTTAACTTTTTGCGATTTTCTCAAAAACAGCTCGATTTTTTACGATTTTTTTTAAAAATCGCCTCATATACTAAATTTTACATGCTCTATAAGATAGGGTAGGCACCATTTCTGCTGAAATTTATGGGGAGGCTTTTCACTCGTAGAAAAAAAAAGGTTTTTTTAAGATTGCAAACTTAATATGCATTTTAACGCAAACATATATATAATAAAAGTTGTAGATAATTTAAAAATCTACAACTTTTATTTCAAACTTTTTTTGTATAACACTTAGTTTAGCGGTAATTAGTGATTTTCTGTTTTTTTACTTTCTCTTGCCTATATGAATATATAGGAAGGAAAGTATTGTTTTCATGTCGATTTTTCGAAATCGAGTTTCCACCGGATCTATACGTTTTCAGCCCCCCTGAACCCAAAAAAACATGTTTTTAGCGATTGGTGTGTGTGTGTGTGTGTGTGTGTGTGTGTGTGTGTGTGTGTGTGTGTGTGTGTGTGTGTACAGAATATCTCAAGAACGGAACATCGTACGAACTTGAAACTTGAAACTTAAGTTACATACCACTACCGGACCCGATACGAACTTTTTCATCAAAATCGATCAACCGGAAGAAGTGGTTTATTCGTGTAATATTTAACTTTTTGCGATTTTCTCAAAAACAGCTCGATTTTGTACGATTTTTAAAAAAATCGCCTCATATACTGAACTTTACATGCTCTGTAAGATAGGGTAGGCGTCATGTTTGCTGAAATTCTCGGTGAGGCTGTTTTCACGTAAAGAAATAGTTTTTTTAAGATTACGGCTTCATTATAAATTTTAGCGCAAAAACTTATAGAATGAAAGTTGTAGAGAATTTAAAAACCTACAACTCTTATTTCGAACATTTTTTTTTGTATAACGCTTAGTTTAGCAGTAATTAGCGATTTCTTGTTTTTTTTCTCACGAAAACGTGTGAAAAATTGATTTTTTTAAGATTTCGGCCTAAGTGTGCATTTTACGACAAAAGTGTATAGAATTAATTTTATAGGAAATAAAAAGATCTACAACTTTTATTTTAAGCATTTTTCTCTACAGAGCCTAGTTTAGTGTGAAAGAATGATTTTCCGTATTTTTAAGCCGAACTGAGTTCGATTTTCATTTTGCGTCTTTCAGTCATGATTAAAATAAGGTTATATTTTTAGAGGTTAGTTTTTTGTTTATTTCTAATGTTATATTACTAATGTTAGGTTATATTTTTAAATATTTGCTTTGGCAAGAGAAAGTTGTGTGAGTGTTTCACACTAGATTTTTTTTCATAAAACTGTAAAATTCGATTTTTTAAGATTTCGGCCGTAGTATGCATTTTACGACAAAAGTGTATAATCAAATGTATAGGAAATTAAAATAACTACAAATTTATTTAGAGCATTTTTCTTTACAGAGCTTAGTTTAGCGTAAAAGAGTGATTTTCCGTATTTTTAAGCCGAACGTATTTTTAAGCCGGATGATTTTCATTTTGCGTCTTTCACTCATGATTAAAATTAGGTTATGTATCTTTAAGGATAGTTTTTTATTTATTTCTAATGGTTTATTACTAATATTTGTTTATAGGTATTGTTCATTATTTGTATTGGCAAGAGAAAGTCGTGTGATTGTTTAGCACCAGATTTTTATTAATTTATATCCACCTATCTACCGGGTTGGTCCAGCTGTAAAGTTGTCACCGCGAATCAGCTGTTTAACAGCTGATTTTCGCAGACGAAGGTTCTGTAGTTCAAATCCTAGTGAAGGTGGTTAATACTTTTATACGGATTTGAATACTAGACAGTGGTGTAGCAGACAATAAAAATAATTAACAATAATTAATAAACAGATAATAATAATTAATAATAATAATAGACAATAATTAATAATTATTCCCCACTAAGATGATGAAATATTCGTAAAAAATACTATCCTACTTGTAACAGAGAAATTGGTTTGGAATTTTGTCTTATTATTATCTTTTTTCTCTGTTGTAAAACTATAACAATATAATGCTTTTTGTTAAAATAAAGATTCGAGTTGTGAGTTCTAAATTTGTCCTTGATTTATTTTCTTCTTAGATAACAGAAAATTTAAGTTCAAGATTTTATTTGGTGTTGTTTTGTTTTCTTTATTGTGAATAAGTTACGAGTCTTATGTCCCTCCTTTAAAATGTTTAATAAGTGTTCTCTTTTAGTTTGTCATGCATATTAAAATCAATTTTTTATTTAGATGTAAAAAAGTATCATTTAAATAGTTTAAAATTATAGTTGTAAAGATTTCAAACACCGTTTAAACATTAAAAGAAAAATATAAACTTAAGTCAGAAAACAAAGCAACACGAAAACAAACTTTGTAAATAGATTAAAAATTAAGCTTATGAAATATTGAATTCATTATAGAATTCAAAAAAAAAAATGATTAACTTAGTTTTGTAAAATCCTGTCCCAGTTTATATTTTATCACTGTCTTTAAATGTTCGTAGGAAAAAAAAACGTTGAGTCATCTTCGAGATTCGTGACATAAAACGATTATGTATAGCCTATATCCGACGCGACGCGTTAATGAACCTTTTAGTTAATTAGGACATTGTTAAATTTTTAAATGGATAAGATTCACTAAAGACATAAATAAAACAAATTACTGAACTTTTTCATATTCCAAACACGTCTTTTCATTATCATTAAAAGTAACAATGCCATAAATTCATATCTGTTTGGTAACCAACCAAGTTACACAATTCAATCAGATGATGAACATTTTTTAATTAATTCACATCACATGTGTTTTTGACAGGTAATAAATATAATTAAAAAAAATGACAAAACGTTTGAAATGTTATAATACAATAATATGGTACGCTACATTGGTTACCGATATACTTTGAAGGTTGGGTTTCAATTAACTATATACTTTCATGAATAGTCGGCTTAAGTCTGTACATGACTACACCTCATTTACACGCCATACATATCATCTTCATCTCATTGGGTAATGGGATTCTTATTGTTTTTGACTGAATAGATTGCAAAGTACGCACATAAGGGATTAAAAAAATAATATCCACCATCTATATATTTATATAGGGACTAAATAAAATTACTTTGAGTTGTGTTTTACAATTTTTGTCCGTATGGGATCTACCATTTCGATTTTAACGGTTTTATATTAAATGGTCATATGATAAACATGATTTCGATGTAAAATTTTACGGATGGAAAAGGCTGTAAATAAGAGGTCAACTTGGTGGCAAACGCCTTAAAGTTTCTTTGTCAAAAATTTTAAGTTGTCGCCGGTCTTTTCAAGAATGCATTCTAAAATTCCTCCTTGGTTATATGTTGCACCAAATATTTATACATCACTTTCAGCCCACTGTAAGAAATCGACTCATCCTAATATTTTCAAAACCTACTTTAATGAACTCAGCAATAAATTTTCACAGTATAATATGATATGCACTGATGGATCTAGGTCGGCAGAAGGATGTACATTTGCTGTTGTCTTTCCTTCCGAGACTGTACACGTTAAACTTAATGATATATGTTCGTCTTTCTTCTGCGAAGTTTATGCGATACTCTGTACTCTCGGAAAATTGAAACATTTAATTCCTTCTAAATATGTTATTTTCACCGATTCATTGTCTGTTCTGCAAGCAATGGGAAATGTCCTGTGCCCTGTACCAATAATTCAAGACATCCAAGAGCTAATTTCTGAGTTGACTGCACACAATTTTGAAATAGGGTTTACCTGGATCTCGTCTCATGTAGGGATTCCAGGCAACGAAAAAGCTGATATTGCGGCAAAGAAGTGCTGTTTACTTGCAAGAACATCTCCATCGGGTCTCTCATTTTGACCTAAAGGCACAGGTCAACAGAAAATTATTTGATTTCTGGAAAAATAGGTGGACCGAGATGCCACCTGCAAAACTCCACGTGGTACGAAAAACTTTACGAGAATTTCCTCTAACCGAATTCCATAATCGCAGGGAACAGGTTGTCATCTGCCGATTGCGGATTGGGCACTCACTTATATCACACCACCACCACCTGCTCACAAAATCTACGCCGACAGTGTGTCCTTTCTGCAATGCAAAAGCAACGGTTTCACACATCGTTTCAGAATGTCGAGAACTTCAAAGCGCTCGTACTCTTCTTGTTATTTCTGCAATATTTCACGACAATGTTAGGTGTAAAGAGAGTTGTGACAAAGTTTTAAAATTTCTTCGTTATGTTGCTGTTGAAGACAAAATCTGATAGGTCTACTAATTTTCTCTTTCTTATGTTTTAATTTATGAAATTGTTGTTGTTTTTATTGTTATAAGTATAATTCCTATTGCGGTCGCTAATAGCCATTAGCAGTTGATGCAACATTTATAAATAAATAAAAAAATCTGGTGTGAAACACTCACACAACTTTCTCTTGCCAATGCAAATGATTAACAATATAACCTAATTTTAGCAATAAAACATTAGAAATAAACAAAACACTAACCTCAATAAACATAACCTTATTTTAATCGTGAGTGAAAGACGAAAATGAAAATCGACCTGTTTGGCTTAAAAATATGGAAAATCACTCTTTCAAGCTAAACTAGGCTTTGTAGAGAAAAATGCTTTAAATGAAAGTTGTAGATCTTTTAATTTTCTATAAATTCGATTTTATACACTTTTGTAATAAAATGCATACTAAGGCAGAAATCTTTAAAAAATCGATTTTTCACACGTTTTCGTGAGAAAAAAACAGAAAATCGCTAATTACCGCTAAATTAAGCATTATACAAAAAAATGTTTGAAATAAAAGTTGTAGAACTTTTAATTCTCTACATCTTTTAATATATAAATTTTTGCGCTATAATACATATAAAAGCCGTAATCTTTAAAAAACACTTTTTTTACGTAAAAACAGCCTCACCAAGAATTTCAGCAAACATGGCGCCTACCCTATCTTGTAGAGAATAAAAATTTGAGTAAACCAGGCGATTTGAAAAAAAATCTTAGGACCAGTTTTTGAGAAAATCGCAAAAAAGTGAAAAATTACACGAATAAACTACTACTTCCGGTTGACCGATTTTGATGAAAATGTTCGTGTCGGGTCCGGTAGTGGTATGCAACTTAAGTTTCAAGTTTCAAGTTCGTACGATGTTCTGTTCTTGAGATATTTTGCACACACACACACACACACACACACACACACACACACACACACACACACACACACACACACACAGACCAATCGCTAAAAATATGTTTTTTTGGGTTCAGGGGGTCTGAAAATGTATAGATCCGGTGAAAACTCGATTTCGAAAAATCGACATGAAAACAATACTCTCCTTCCTATAAGTTCATATAGGCAAGAGAAAGTAAAAAAGATTAGGGGTAAAAAATAACACCTTTTTATTCAACGGAAAATAACTTCGATAAATTCTTAATAGTCATTATTTTTTTTAAATTCAGAACGCAAAAATTTAATTCTGAGAAAACCATCGTAAATTAAGCAAGTAGAAAATTAATAAAAGATATTGGATTTCGACTTTTATTGACCAAAATACCAGACTAAATTGTTACTAAATTAATTATTGTTTCTCAACAGAATGATAAATGTTTTCCTTCTGTCCACCTTTATACAACTCGCCAGTCAAATTTCCTTTAGTTTCATGCGGCTATATTAAAATCTCTTAAACAAGTCGAGCCGAAACACAAATATTTTCGGGACGCCGGGTGTGATTCTTGTAACCGGCGTGAATTATCATCATTTTAACCACGGCAATTTTGTCTGTTGACTTTCCGTTCTGGATAAAAGTAGCCTCAGTTTTATGAAGGTTTGGTTCTCGATAACGTAGTTGTTTATAAATTTACAGAATTCAACATGCTGGTCATTATTATCCTATTATAATCACTGACGTGGCCTAAATTTACCTTTTTCTGTCTAGACTAGAAGAAACGGAGTTTGTTTATTATTAGAAGTACTCTTTGATTAAAATTAAATGCAATTTATTTCGCTTCTTAAATACAGAAAACAGAATTGTGCTTTTACGTACACTCGAATGATAGACATCATATTGAACCTTTTACGTAGCAAATGATAGACGTGCATGTGCGCATGTATCAGTATCTTTCATGTCTGTAAGTCATTTTACGTCGCATTTATATGGGAAGGCCATTTTAGCCCGATCAGGACATGTACTGGTCAATAACTAAAAAACGGAAGAAGATATCGTGTGTAGTTTTCGCTATTGTTATTTTTGGTCACAATTCACATCAAAATCATGTGTATCATAATTATGACCATTTAAGTAAAAGAGTTAAATTGAAAATGGTAGATCTCTTACGGTTAACAAACATATGAAAACAGTTTGAGTAGTTTTTGATAGCGTGATCAATTCCGGTTACCCTAGCCAAACTCAGTTTTTTAAATATTTAAACGATTGCAGACTACTTAGACACCCGTATGATGAATATGACATTTTTTTAAAAGATTTTATATTCGGGTACAAATTATTGGATTTTCAGGAAAAATAAATATACGCTGACAAGAGGATGCGCTCGACGTGAAAGGAACCGAGTTAATTTGCTCGATTTGCCATCATTCTTCGACCTTCCCATTCCGCATCCGAAAATTTCACTGTCACGCAAAACGAGGTGAAGTAGATCCGGTATTATTTATAATATAGTCACCTAAAAATACTACTGTTTTTTTAGGCTATAAGAAATTACTGTTGTAGTAGGCGTGATGTAGCCACTGTTATTGCTTATAACATTATTAATAGTTTAACTACACAATTTTCCTTTGTACTTTGGTGTCAGTAATCTATTCGCTTAGACAATTTATTACTGCACATCCCACACTCAGCTTGATACCCCTTCCCTTAGGCCGGTACTAATTTTCTCATTTATATTCCACTATACTTTCTCTTCCCCTAAATCTAATATGCATGGAGAGAAAGTATTGTTTTTGTGTCGATTTTTCAAAGAAGGTTTTCACAAGATATACATGTTTCAGACCTCCCACCCCAAAAACCAAATGAACTCAAAAACCATGACTTTACCACACTTTGTGTGTGTGTGTGTGTGTATGAACAAGATATCTCACGGACTATTGTAAGAAGTTGAAATTTGGAACTTTACATTAGGCACTATTAAGCGACTCGAATTTAGTAGTTTATTCGTGCAATTTTTCACTTTTTTGCGATTTTCTCAAAAACGGTTCCTACATTATTTTAAAAATCATTTCGTATACTACAATTTTTGTACTCTGCAAGATAAGAGTATGCCCCAAGACTGCTGAAATTCATGGAAGCTTTGCTCTCGTGGTAAAAAACTGTTTTTAAAATTGCGCCTTTAATATGAATTTTAAGGCAAAAGCGTTTACAATCAACGTCGTAGATTATTAAAATCCCTACAATTTTTTTAAATACTTTTTTCTACAGCATCAATAGATAATTTTACGTATCTTGCTAATGAAATCGGTAAAAAATGGAATTTTCTAGAGTGCAGCCCTAGTACGCATTTTATAATAAGTGTAACTAAAGTTATAGAAAATTAAAAACCCTCCAACTTGTATTTCAAAGATTTTTTTCTACAAAGCTTACTTTAACGTCGATTAGTGATTTTCCGTATCTTTAAGTCCAACAGAGGTTGATTTCAATTTAGTGTGTTTCTCTCATGATTAAAATTAGGTTATCTTTTTCATTTTATATTGTTTACTTATGATTAGAGATAGGTTATATATGTTTCCCTATTTACATGGGCAAGAAAAAGTTGTAAGAATACACACACCAGTTTTTTTCACTTATTTTCATCAGCGTTTTCTTACAGTAGTTATTCAGCAAGTTTACAGAAGGTTATAGAATGAGAGCGTTCAATGGACTACTAATGTAAGCAAACATGTTACAATGCATACGCTTATTTTACCGTGTTCCCGCGGCTTTTATTCATTTGGTTGTTGTAATTGTTGAACGCGTAATATTATTTGAAAAACGTGTAGCCTACATCACACAGATGGTATCATGGAATCACAGTCACAGTCAGTCACCTGACCATCCATCAAACAAAATTTCAACACCAAAACAATAACTTTCCATTCGGTAGACCGACAATACATTTTTTTATGGAAACCACTGCTGACGTAAATGATAATCACACATCCGAAACGTTTCACCCGTCACAAAATTATAAGAAAGGGATCTATGATACAGAACAGTTTACTTTTAGAAATTTTAATAATTTATACATTTCGAAAAAAGTGAATATAACAAAGAAAAAAACTTGATCCGGTCCAGAAAATATCCACCAAAGACATAAGCGTACTGAAATCAATCGCGCAAGAATACAAAATATTGTGACACTTATCTGTAAGGTCCGTTTCGGGATCTGGGTAAATTATCTGATTAAATAATCAACACACTAAATTTTTAAATTACAAGTATTTATTAAAACTAAAAAATTACAAAATAAAGTGACAAAAATATACAATTAAATTACTTATAATGAATAACAAACTAATTATAGTAACAAATAACAATAAACAACTTAACTAATTTACTAAATACTACTTACAAAAGGTACAGAAATAACGTTCAACAATACACAGTAATTCATAGTAACATCGATCTTTTCAAACGCACTGTTACAATTCACTCACTGGTTCACAAACAAAAACGGAACTGAACTCACTGAATAACTCGCGTCGCTTATACAGGTGGATCAATTGAGATTTCGAGAAAGACAGAGAATTTCTACATAACACTAAAAATACAAAATCCTTCTGACGGCTTCTGGATAAATCTCAACAACTGTAAACAAATTAAGATTGAATAGAAGGTGTTACAAAATAGCCAATAATCTAAATAGGTACCCGCTCTTTCTCAATACCTGTACAACAATATCCAAGCCTACCTTTACTATAAAACCCGTTTATAACTCTTTCTTGGAAACCTATTATTACTCTATTATTACTCCTGTTATTTACGTTAACATTTTTAAAGTCTCGGTCCTTCCGGAAATTCTCGGTTATTTACGTTAACATTTTTAAAGTCTCGGTCCTTCCGGAAATTCTCGAACACTCTTTCCTTTTCGATATTGTCACAATATTCTGTTAATCAATCAATAATAAATTTTCATTCACGCAAAATCACAGATATAAAACGTTCAAAGAAATGGTGAACAATTTTTGGTTAAAACGCGGTCCCATACACCCATTCGACCCGCGGCTAAGTCTACTGTTGCGATGGTCGGTTACAAATCATAAAATAGGACTGTATAATTAACAGAAATGTCAATAAAATAAATAATTCTTCGGCCACTGACTCGGCAGATTCAGCAGCTACAGCTTTTCACTCGATAAAATGCGATGATTTTTTAAAGAAACTGCATGAAAATCAAGTGTAAGGTTGACTATTGAATTTATTTTCAGACTATTTCGATAGGAAGAAAGACTTTTTGAATAGACCTAAGGAAATACACAAGGATTTCCTACATCATGATATTTATTTTGTACATAAATCGCCTTGAATTCATTAAACTTAAACTACATAAATGGTCAACTACACACACGTTTTCACTCAGAGTAGGGCTGTCTGTAGTGTGATCACACGACAGGTAGACACTCTTATCAAATAAATAATACATGAACATCGCTGAAACTTAATTGTTAGCCTAACATGAGTGAGTAGTGCGCTAACTAAAATGGTTTATTAATTTTCTGTTTTACTGCACACTTCACTTTAATCTCCTTGGCAACGGACACAGATCACACTTGAATCAGTCATTTCAGAAAGCCCATAAGTCAAAAAACTAACTTTCGGAAAAATTAAAAAATTGGTAATTTACTACTTTTCAATAAAATACAATATTAAAAAATATAATTTGTTCTGAGGATTGTCCCTTTTAATATAAAATTTACACTTTTTTCTTTTAAAGATAAGCAACATGTTATATTTAAAATTTAAACTAAAGGTGTTTCTGAAATAAACTGGAGTAAAATGCTAACTTAAGTTATTTTCTGTAAAATACATTGTTAGACCAGTAGAAAATTCTGTTGCACAGTAAGCCTATTCGTTTATCTATTTCACTACTTTAAGGGAGATTGCACGATGGTTTTAACTCAAAATTTCGATTTTTGGTTTTTTATGTTTTTCAATAGTTTAGGCCTAGATCTACCAGAAAAACATTAAATTACGTCAAAAAAATATTTTTTTATGAAAAAATTAAGTTTTAATCAGGTTTACACAGAAAAATTATCATGTTACGAAGAACGAAGATTTTTTCATAATTTTACACTGCTCGTTTTAGTGCAAAGAGAATTTTAGTTTTTAAAATATCTGCATCACTGTTTTTTTATATTTTCAGCTGTTTCTTTCTAAATAACTGTTGATGGGACATTTACTTGTTTTTGTGCATTTTGTTTTTGATTTGTGCCTTCTTGTTTCTTACCTTTTCCAGTAAATTTAGATTTTTAACACTAAGGTACATTTTTCTCAGAAACCAATGGCACGTGGTAATAACACATACTTTTCTTTTGGTTTTATGTCCTACTGTTTCTCAATTACTGCTAATGTAGACGATAATAAGAATGATAGATGAAGATGAGTGATGAAAAAAATGCCAGGCCTGACCGAGAATCGAACCCAACCTATTATCTGGATTTAATATGTTATTAGTTAATACGTTATAACACATATGGATTTATAACATATTTTGTTCTTCAAACTTTGTAAAAGGTGACAAATGCTATTCATTTCCCATTTTTACAACTTCTGAAGGCTTTGACCAGCGGCCTCTGACTGAGTATACATTCCTGTTCAACGTAGCAAGTTGATAGAACAAAGAGAGTGGTCTATTGTAGATGATTGTAACTTTGCTAGAGACATGGAAGAACACTAAAATTAAAACAAATCGATTAAAGATTACCAATCTTAGTATCTTAATCTCAATCTTAATCAATAGTGAGCTGCGATCTCACTATCTACTGTTGTCAGGGCTACTAAAAATTACATTTCCGTTTTACCGCAACGGTGTGGTATAGGTACTGGTCACGAGATTGCTTTTTGCTTATGGATGGGCTGTGAGGAAGGAAAGTGAAGATTTGACAGTGCTGCCAACCTCAACAGTGAGACACTACTCGTACATTTCACTACTGTGCAGTTTTTACATACTTTTGTAAGCTGTGGTTTATTCCGAGAAAATGTTTTCTTCATAAACTTAAAAGAAATAAATGTGACCTGTAGGCGTAATATTGCCTACAGCTTAATTAAATGACTAGAAATGTTTGATTTACTGTTATTACCAGCTGCCTTATTCCATTGGAACAAAATCTTCTACGAATGAATCGCCTTCTTTACTATCGCTGTCACCGGCGTCTTCACTATCAGTTTCACTAGTATCTACCTAGCCGTTTTTTTTTACCAGGTGTCAACAAAACTGTTGAAGACTAGCTTCTGCACGTCTTTAATTTCCTTCTTTATTTTTCGAATTGTGGAAAGAGAAACATCACAGTAGTTAATCACTCGCTCATGGCTTTTAATAAGAGACAGGAAAAGGCATTTTTGTTTAGCTTCAACTTCACAGCATTTTATCACACTGCATATTAGATTTCGTTCAGCTGTGAATAGTCCGATCATGTTTTCGAGAAACTAACATTTCTGTTTACGGTAACTAACAGTCATATTCGTACAGTTAACATACAAAAGGTTCCGCAATATGTTGTATGTGCTCTGGGTATAGTATAAGTTGTTATGTTTGTTGTACTGAAATTAAAGCAGTGGCGCATGCGCACTGATGCTTTCCCCCTTTGCCCCTCGTTGCAAACAAAAGCAAACTCACGATTCATGTAACTATACATGAAGTACAAGAAATAGGACACGGAAAACGTTTAGAGAAGTGTCTTTGGTTTAGTTCTCTTGTCGATGAAAACGGTACTGAGGTGTTGATTCGTGTTAACTTTAGTAATGAGGGGTTGTTTCACTTCGATGGCTACATTAACAGTCAGAACTGCTGAATATGGAGCGTTGAAAATCATCACGTCTTTCACGAACAACCATTGCACGCACGTAAAATTGGTGTCTGGTGTGAGATCTCTCGGCGTCATGTAATAAGGCTTTTATTTTTTTACATATCTGTGAATGGTGTGATTTATCGTGACCTAATCCATCAGCTTATAGCAATGTTAGATTTATACATGCCCAAAACGGGCAGGTGGAGTATTATTTTAATTGCACTCTATCTGTTTGGTCCAGGGCTAAAAAAAATAGTTCTGTTTCTTATCACATAGTTAGCCACTTATATGACTAAACTATTTAAGAACAGAAGAGGTAGAGGTGTAAAAGACACTAGTCAGAGTTATCTCCTCTGAGAGTAATGAATTTCACTATGCAGCCAGACCCTGTGGTGAATGAAGTGAAGATGTCATTTGCAGGGTGGAAAGTGAGTGCTTTTCGGAGGACCCGGCATGCTGATAAGCATACTCTTTCAACTCAGTGAGGAAGGCAATGGTAAACCACCTTACTCCTGGTTTTTACTTAGTAAAACCTCTAGAGGTTTAAGCCAGCCTTTCGGCTGTTGACCTAAACAACAACAGATTTATACGAATGTTGCTTCCAATAGGATAAAACAACTTGCCATAATGCCGATGACACACTAGACATGTTACGCAGTTTTTTTGGCTATCGTTTGATATCAAAAGGATTATGGCCTCCAAAATCCTCACATCTTACACCAGCAGACTTTTTCTTGTGTGGGGTATTTAAAAAGTATCGCTTTAAAAACAATCGTCATACACTTGACGAATTGAAAGTGAACATTGAACGTAAGATTTTGTAATATTGATGAGCTAACATTACGAATAACGGCTACAAATGTTACGAAACGTGTACGAACCTGCATTTGGATCACAGGGAATAATTTTCAATAAATATTATCAAGTTATTAAAGGTAACTTTTATTGTAATTTTAATATTATTGCATAGAATTATAAATGGGCTATAAAGGGCTTCTGTCGTCAACTGGAAGGAGACCCCTTAATTCCTTTTACAGAAGGCTTAAGGGAACCAGCCGGGATAGAAGGCTAGTGTCCTATCCATACATTCACGTTGTGTGGCCTGTTAGTAACCATGTGACCGCTCATCAGCACGATAGCCGGCCCATGGTGAACGGAACTGGAAGGGCTGCCCATTCCACCCTGGCAGACGGTGGCTTGGGGCACTCAGTCTGCCAACCAAAAAGCTGAAAGCAACAGTAAACTACAGCTTTTTCTGTCTGACTAGAATTATCGTAAGGAAACTCCTTCATGTATGATTCTGGTTAGGCTTACTTAGTATATGCAGATCTTCAAGAGCTTCGAGAACTTCAAAATATGAAAAATTATGATGGCGTCCTCTCTGGTAAAACATTCCGGAGATAAACTAGTCCTCCATTCGGATCTCCGGGCGAGGACTATCAGAGGGGACTTCATCAAAAAAATAAAAGTTTCTGAAATTCTGCGAGTTGGAACATGGAATGTTAGGAGTTTAAAACAAACTGGTAGGTTAGAGAATTTAAAAAGGGAAATGGATAGATTGAAGTTAGATATTGTAGGCATTGGTGAGGTACGCTGGGATGATGATCAAGACTTTTGGTCAGGGGATTATAGGGTTATTAACACTAAAGCCATCGGAGGGCAGGGCGGAGTGGGTCTAGTAATGAATAAAAAAATTGGACAAAGAGTGACTTACTATAAGCAGTGTAGTGATAGGATTATCATGGTTAGAGTAGATACGAAACCAAAGCCCACCACTATAGTGCAGGTCTACATGCCTACGTCTTCACACAGAGAGGAAGAAATAGAACAAGTATATGAGGAATTAGATGAAGTAATAAAATATGTCAAGGGTGATGAAAATTTGATAGTTATGGGAGACTGGAATGCAGTAGTTGGAGAAGGAAAAGAAGGAAAGATAGTCGGAGAATATGGTCTAGGGAAAAGAAATGACAGAGGGAGTCGGCTGGTAGATTTCTGCTCCAAATATAATTTAGTGATAGGCAATACTCTTTTTAAGAATCACAAAAGGAGGTTATACACTTGGATGATGCCAGGTGACAAGGGAAGATACCAAATAGATTACATAATGGTTAGACAAAGATTCAGAAACCAGATTATGAACTGTAAAGCCTATCCAGGTGCAGACATAGGAAGTGATCATAACTTAGTAGTAATGGATAGCAGGCTTAAACTTAAAAAACTGAAGAAGGGACAGGGAAATGCTAGGTGGGATGTAGACAAACTAAGAGAACAAGACAACCAGATAGGTTTCCATGAGAGTATTCAAAAAGGGATAGAAGAAAGAGGTAATGACACAAGAAGTGTAGAGGAGGAGTGGATAAACTTCAAGGAGGTGGCAGTGAAAGCAGCGGAAGAATGGTTAGGACATACAAAAAGAAGAAGTAGGAAACCGTGGATTACTAATGATATTTTAGAACTGATGGATGAGCGAAGAAAATATAAAAACGCAAAGGACGAGAGAGGTAAAAGGCAATATTGCTACTTGAGAAATACCATAAACAAAAGGTGTAAGAAAGCGAAGGAAGAGTGGATCAGAGCGAAATGTACGGACATTGAAAGTAAAATGGCAGTTGGTAAAGTGGACGCAGCTTACAGAAAAATAAGGGAAAACTTTAGAGAACGAAAGATGAAAGCTGTTAATTGACAAAGCGCAGGTGGCAAACCATTGTTGAATGGCCAAGAGAGAGCTGAAAGATGGAAGGAATACGTAAACCAACTCTACAGGGGAAAAGAATTAGAACATGATGCGATAGAACAAGAAACTGATGTTGAAGAAGATCAAAGAGGGGACCCTATACTACGAGAAGAATTCGATCGGGTACTTAAGGATATGAATATGAATAAGACACCAGGAATAACATACCATCGGAATTATTATTACGATGTGGCGAAGTTGCTCAAAACAAATTATACAAACTTGTGTGCAGAATGTATGAGAGTGGAGAGGTATCATCGGACTTTAAAAAAAACATTATGATTCCAATACCAAAAAAGTCAGGAGCGGAGAAGTGTGAACATTACAGAACCATCAGCCTAACATGCCATGCATCTAAGATACTGACAAGAATTATAAACAGAAGAATAGAACACCGAGTAGAAGAAGTATTGGACGATGACCAATTTGGATTTAGAAGGAGAATGGGAACTCGAGATGCAATATTGGCTCTGAGACTGATTATTGAAAAAAGGATAAAGAAAAATAAAACTACTTTTATGGCATTTGTAGATTTAGAGAAAGCATTTGACAAGTTGGACTGGAGTAAAATGTTTAAAACTTTGAAAAGGCTAGGAATTAAATACAAAGAAAGGAAAGTTATCTACAGTCTGTATAAGAATCAAACGGCTGTTTTGAGAATCGAGGGGTACGAAAAAGAGGCTGCTGTAAGAAAAGGTGTACGACAAGGTTGTTCTTTGTCACCACTACTTTTTAACTTGTAAATAGAAGAGGCTATAAATGAAGTGAAGGAGAAATTTGACGCAGGAATAAAAATTCAAGGAGAAACAATAAAAATGCTGAGATTCGCCGATGATATAATAGTATTAGCCGAGGCAAAGAAAGAACTAGAGGATGCCTTAAATGGAATGGATGAGATCTTGAGAAAGGATTACTTCATGAAAATTAATAAGAACAAAACGAAAGTGTTGTGCAGCAGCAAGAGTGGTTTAGAAGAGATGGGAAATTTAAAAGTAGGCAACGAAAACATACAGGAAGTTAAGGAATTCTGCTATCTAGGGAGTAAAATAACAAAGGATGGTAGAAGCACGAGTGATATCAAGAGTAGAATTGCTCAAACTAGAAAAGCCTTTGAAATGAAAAACAGCTTACTGACTACAAACATTGATTTACAGATTAGGAAAAATTTCTTAAAACATTATGTTTGGAGTGTAGTGTGGATTATACGGAAGTGAAACGTGGGTGATAGGGGCTGTAGAAAGGAAGAGGATAGAAGCTTTTGAAATGTGGTCTTATAGGAAAATGTTAAAGATTAGGTGGGTGGACAAAATAAGTAATTTAGAGGTTCTTAGGCGAATGGATGAAAAAAGAAGTATATGGAAGCATCTTACCAAAAGAAGGGATAGGCTAGTGGGGCATATCCTAAGACATCCAGGTATTGGGCTATCAATAATGGAGGGTAATTTTGAGGGAGTAAATTGTAGAGGGAGGCAAAGATTAGAATATATAAAGCAAATTACAAAAGATGTAGGGTGTTACAGGTATGTAGATATGAAACGACTTGCGCAAGATAGAACAGGTTGGAGAACTGCATCAAACCAGTCGAGAGACTGATGACAAAAAAAAAAGAATTATTATAACTATTTCATTATTATTTTATATTTTTGTACTACATTCATGTCATCTAAAAAACGAACGCATTTTTCAAATACCCTGTATTTGTATAGATATAAATAGAAACGAACAACTTCTTACTCCACACAGCTTGCGTCCTTTTTTGTAATCAAGTTGTTCCACGTATCGATCAGTATCGAACAATGACAGCATGCAGAGAACAGTTTATTTACGTGAGTAGTAACACAATAAATCTTGTTTCCCAAAACATTTCCGACAATAAACTCATCAAAATGATCAGAGACAAATTGAACAACGAATCAAGTCGAAAAACGTACCATTTTAATTCATTAGTAACACACGGCTTGTTAGATAACCTACGTAATATACTTACATTAAGTTTTCGTATATATATATATATATTTAAATTTTGTTTTACGTCCGACGTTTTGCAGTTACTGCTAATGCAGACGGTAAGAAGGATGATAGATGAAGATGAGTGCTGAAAAATGCCAGATATGACCGGGAATCAAAACCGGGACCCCGGGGTAGAAGTCAGTTGCGCTAATTACTAGATTTTGAAATTGTCTACAACTTTTATTATATACATTTTTGCGCTATAAGGAATATTAAGTTTGCAATCTTAAAACAAACATTTTTTTCTACGAAAGAACAGCCTGCCCAAGAATTTCAGCAGACATGGCGCCTAACCTACCTTGTAGAGCATAAGAAATGTAGTAAATGAGGCAATTTGAAAAAAATCGTAGGAGCCGTTTTTGAGAAAATCGCAAAAAAGTGAACAATTATTCAAATAAACTTCAAATTCCGGTTGACTGATTTTGATGAAAATGTTCATGTCGGATCCTCTAAAGGTATCTAACTTAAAAGTTTAGTTTCAACTTTTTGCAATGTTCCGTTATTGAAATATTTTGTTCACACCCCCCCCCCCCCTACAAACACAAAGATCAATCGCTAAAAACATGTTTTTTGGGGTTCAGGGGTCTGAAAATGCGTAGATCCGGTGAAAAATCGATTTTGAAAAATCGTCATGAAAACAATACTTTCCGTTCTATATATTCATACAGGCAAGAGAAAGTAAAAAATATCTGATGAATGAAAAATATTAAGGTATGTAAGAATTCTTATGTGAATGTTTTTTCAGTTTTAAAACTAAATTGTAACAAAACGCTGAGGTGAATTTTATGAGGTGAAAACTATTAGATGACACGCATATTGAAGCAAGTAAGTTGTAGCAACAAATGTAAGTATTGAATAAATTGATAAGGAATGAATTTAACATAGTGTTAACATCTAGTTACTTTCTCTTGCCTATATGAATATATAGGAAGGAAAGTATTGTTTTCATGTCGATTTTTCGAAATCGAGTTTTCACCGGATCTACACGTTTTCAGACCCCCTGAACCCAAAAAACATGTTTTTAGCGATTGGTCTGTGTGTGTGTGTGTGTGTGTGTGTGTGTGTGTGTGTGTATGTGTGTATCTGAGTGTGAACAGAATATCTCAAGAACGGAACATCGTTCGAACTTGAAACTTGAAACTTAAGTTACATACCACTACCGAACCCGACACGAACATTTTCATCAAAATCGGTCAACCGGAAGTAGTAGTTTATTCGTGTAATTTTTCACTTTTTTGCGATTTTCTCAAAAACTGGTCCTACGATTTTTTTTAAAAATCCCCTGGCTACTAAATTTTTTATGCTCTACAAGATAGGGTAGGCGCCATGTTTACTGAAATTCTTGGTGAGGCTGTTTTTGCGTAAAAGAATTGTTTTTTTAAGATTACGGCTTTAATATGCATTTTAGCGCAAAAATTTATATAATTAAAGTTGTAGAGAATTTAAATTCCTACAACTTTTATTCGTAACATTTTTTTGTATAATGTTTAGTTTAGTGGTAATTAACGATTTTCTGTTTTTCTCTCACGAAAACGTGTGAAAAATCGATTTTTTTAACATTTCGGCCTTGATATGCATTTTACGACAAAAGTGTATATAATAAAATTTATAGGAAATTAAAAGATCTACAACTTTTATTTAAAGCCTTTTTCTCTACAGAGCCTAGTTTAGCGTGAAAGAGTGATTTTCCATATTTTTAAGCCAAACAGGTCGTTTTTCAGTTTGGGTCTTTCAGTCATGATTAAAATAAAGTTATATTTTTTGAGGTTAGTTTTTTGTTTATTTCTAATGTTTTATTACTAATGTTAGGGTTATATTGTTTAAATTATTTGCATTGGCAAGAGAAAGTTGTGTGAGTGTTTCACACCAGATTTTTTTTCAGTTGTTATCTTGAAATGACCTGTACTCTTTTTGAAGGGTTTTTAAGTAACTTTATCCAGGAGTCTTTAAAAAGGGAGTACAGGACGTGTCAATACGAGTCAAGTCAAACTCGTATAAGAGTGAAAAGTTTAAATATTAACACAATGTAGGCACGCGTCTTCGGGGAGGGCAAAATAAAATATCGTATACAAAATCAGACACACACACACACACGTATATAAACATACATGTGTATGTGCGCGTGCATGTGTGTAAAATTGAAAACAATTCCCTTCGCACTTTATGCAGACTTAGGACTGTCAAAATGAAACAAGAGAGACGTAATCGGTGAGTTTAAAAATATTTGCATTCATTTAATCGTTTTGTTTTTCATATTATCTGAGTGCACTGATATCAGAACTGAATTACTCATTTTTCTATCTCCCATCTAGTTTCTTTGAACTGTTTTATTTCTTTTCACAGCAGAAAATGACGTCTCTACGCTACATTTAGTCACAGGAATAGTAGCAAGAATTTTCAACAAATGATGAATATTCGGAAAATATATCTTGTTAGAATTTTCTAAAATATTTAGCATCTATAAATCATTGCTCAAAAGTAATTGTTGATTATGGTTGTATAATTTGTATTCACATTGAAGCACAGAATCTGAGCGCTTATCGACGTAATAAAATGGCAAATTTTAACAATTTTAATTCAATATACGAGGTGTTGCTATTAAATAACGAGACTGACGTTGTAAAAAATTTAATTTTAATTTTATACACAATCACTTATTGTTTGCTTCAATATACACTCCTTCTCTATCCCTACAACGCTCCATACGAATTTTCCATTGTTGGAAACAGTGCAAAAAGTCATCTTCTGTCAGCTCCTTTAGGACATGTGCCGCTTCCTCTTTTACCGCTTTCACAGACTCAAATCTTGTCCCTTTTAATGCAGATTTCACCTTGGGGAATAGGTAGAAGATAATAACATGTGATGAAACGTGGTTTTTTTACTTATGATCCATAAATGAAGCAACAATCCATGCACTGGATGACCCGAACTTCACCGAGAGCCAAAAAAGCTCGAATGAGCAAGTCAAAATTTAAAGCAATGATGATTGTTTTTTTTTTATATCCATGGGATTGAGTACCTTCACTGGGTTCCTGAAGGTCAAACAATTAATCAATATTACTACCTTGAGGTACTGTCTAAACTACGTCAAAGTGTTGGGAAAAAACCCCCCGAAATGTGGAAGGACAAATCATAGGTTCTCCACCAAGACAATGCGCCAGCTCATTCCGCGTTATCTGTCAAGAGGTTCCTAGCCAAGTACAACATCTCAGTGTTAGAACATCCACCTTATTCACCTGATCTAGAAGTTGCCATGTGACTTCTACTTGTTCCCTAAGGTGAAAGCTGCATTAAAAGGGACAAGATTTGAGTCTGTGGAAGCTGTAAAAGAGAAAGCGGCACGTGTCCTGAAGAAGCTGAAAGACGATGACTTCCAGCACTGTTTCCATTTTTTGTTTTTTTTTTGTTTAACGTCCGACACTGTTTCCAACAATGGAAAATTCGCATGGAGCGTTGTAGAGATAAAGAAGGACAGTGTATATTGAAGGTGACAATAAGTGATTATGTATAAAGTAAAAATACAATTTTTTACGTCAGTCTCGTTATTTAATAGCCACACCTCGTAGTCCATTTGAAAAGGTAATAAATTAAATTCGGAGTTTCCAGCTAAAAATATTGTTATGATCCTTTAAATTTTTTCATCAGTAAATACACAAAAGCGTCGATTATGTAATGTATACTTGCGTCTTTTTTATAAATGTGCCTTTTTTACTTTCTCTTGCCCTATATGAATATATAGGGAAGGAAAGTATTGTTTTCATGTAAATTTTTTGAAATCGAGTTTTCATCAGATATGTACGTTTTCAGGCCCCCTGAACCAAAAAGCATGTTTTTAGCGATTGGTGTGTGTGTATTAGTGCGAACAAAATATCTCAAGAACGAAACATCGTACGAAGTTAAAACTTAGAAATTAAATTATGTACCAATAGATTTTTTTTGGTTTTTTTTTGCGTCTGACTGTTTTGCAATTTCTGCTAATGCAGACGGTAGGTGGTATCAATAGAGGACCTGACGCAATTCACAATTTTTCACTCTTTTGCAATTTTCTCAAAAAACGGCTCCTACGTTTTTTTTAAATCGCCTCATTTACTACATTTTTTTATGATCTACAAGATACGGTAAGCATCATGTCTGCTGAAATTCTTGGAGAGGCTGTGCTCTCGTAGAAAAAATGGGTTTTTAAGATAGCGGCTTTAATATGAATTTTAAGGCAAAAATGTATATAATAAAAGCTGTAGAACATTAAAAAACCTAAAACTTTTATTTAAAAGATTGTTTTGTACAATTACTTAGTAAATATTGCTTAAAACATTGTTATTGGTTAGTTTAGCAACAATTAGAGATTTTCTGTTTTTTTTTTATATATAAATATCGGTAGAAAATGGGATTTTTTAAGATTGCAGCATTTTACAACAAAAGTGTATAAAGAAAGTTATAGAAAATTAAAAAATCTTTAACTTTTGTTTCAATCATTTTATTCTACAAAGTCTAATTTACCGTCAATTAGTGATTTACCGTATTTTAAGTCGAACAGAGGTTGATTTTTATTTTGCGCCATTCACTCATGATTAAAATTAGGTTATATTTTTCATTTTACATTGTTTACTCATGATTTTAACATAGCATTTACATTGGCAAGGGAAAGTTGTGTGAGTGTTCACACCAGATTTTTCCATTGTGTAGCCAATATGTCTAATGAAAAGTGTAATTGAAATAATGTGACTACAAATTTTTTTCAATTAGCAAAGAATTATTTCTTTCTTAAATCTTTACACCCTTCTGGATACGTGCCTGCTATGTTAAATGCTTTGCTTACCGATTCATTTGTTACCTATTTATTATTAATACTTACATAATCTCTTCAAAAAAGCGTGTCATGTAAAAATTTTTACCACATGCCATGCAAATAACCTATATTAGTTAGCCTATTTTTTTATATACTACCTAATTTATTTATTTTCCCTTTACTTACAAAAAATATCATTACAATATAAATGTTAATTTCCTTAATTATACTTTGAAAATCTAAAACTATTTATAATCATTCATGGTGGGAATAATTAACCTAATTATACATATTACTTTAATTACACATTAGCTAACTACTTACATGCTTACTTACAAAGCCTACTTACTTCAAAAAGTGAGTCATCTGACATTTACCCAAAAGTATACAGATTTTTTCAGCATTCACTTGGATATTTATTAATGTTTTTAAATAAAAAAATACTTAGAAAGGAATAATATTATATACACGTAAAATGTTTCATCATTCAAATCATTTTTCAAATAAATGCAAATTGTACAACTTTGTAAAAGTTGTGGTAATTTATTGATATATTTTTTACCCGCATAAGTAGGTTTTTGTTCAGTCAGTGTTGTGGTAAGCCAATCTGATCCTTATGTTATGATAGTGAATATTGAAATTTTGCATAAAAGTATATTGCCTAACATACATTATCACCTGAAAAATGTAGAGTGAGGGAACTGTAAGCAATTCAAGCTCCTTAAATAGTAATCTGCAAGAGGTGAGGTGGTTCGCTTCCACCATACACCTAATAGCTTTCTTTTGAAATTTAAAAACCTTATGCATGTTATCTATTTTAGAATTACCCAACTCTAAAACAACTTCTTTTTTTTGTTTAACGTCCGGCTGTTCTGCAATTACTGCTAATGCAGACGGTGAAGGATGAAAAGATTTTTTTTGTAGCGTATAAAAATATGCCATGCCTGAATGGGATTCGAACCCAAGACCGCATGATGAGAGGCGAGCACGTTACCAACTACGCCAATGCGGCCGGCCAAAAAATAACATAAGGGATATGAGATAGAATAAGATAAGCTGTTTGATGAACTGTCTTTGGTAATTTTTTATCATTTACGCTGGCAATTTGTTTTAAAGCAAATACCCAAAATTTTATTTATTTTATATTGAGTGATGATACCCGCGTAAGCCTTAAAAGCTTGTGCTTAGGTAATGATGTGAGGTGATATAAAGATGAAAAAATTCCGGGCCTGAGCGGGAATCGAACTCGGTACCCCGGTATCGAAGCCAGTTAAGCTGACCACTACACCACAGCCCGGCTATTTCACTACAAATTTTATCGGTACGTACGGAAATCTCAAGATAATATACATCTAGTGATATTCTGAGGAACTTTACTGTTTCTACATGCTCTGGGCTATTATTATGAATAAATACATTCACTTCTCTATTTTCTTTTCCGTTACGTTTGTTTTTGAACTGTAAGTATCGAACATTTTTACAATCGAACTGTTAATAACATTTAATTCAGAAACAGCACAACGGACTCTATGTCAACATGCGTGTGTATTTACTTCAACAGCATCTACCAGGGAACTTTTATTGATTTCAGAAGTATCATCAGGAAACCATAAAGCTATTCCATTAGATATAATTTCTGGTAACTTATTAATATACAATAGAAAAAAAATGGGAGTTAAAATCGACCCTTGAGGAACGTCAGCTTTGACTTTAAGCTTAAGCTTTCCAGATACAATCTTTGTAGGTTTACCACCAACAACTCTAACTCCACGCACTGTAATCTACTACTAAGTAAGAAATAAACCATATGAGTTGAACATCCCTAACACCTAATGACTAATGTTCTCAATAAGATTTAATGTCAAACACAAACACAGTTGAAAGCGTTTCTTAGAACTGAAGACATATCTAACGATTTCTCCCCTACATCCAATATGTCAACTACTTGCTCAGAAAGTGAGACTATTGTATTTTTGGTTAATTTTCCTTTTTTGAAACCATTCTGATCCTCTGAGATGATACGATTTACAGTTAAAAAACTGATTAACCAAATAAACACTAATTTTTTAAAAATGTTACTAATTATGTTTAAAATAATTATGGGCTTATATTTTTCAATTAACTGGATATCCCCATTCTTAAAAATAGGCAATATTTTATCCTCCTTCAGTTTCTTTGAAAATACATCTACTTCTTACGAGAAGTTAATTGAAATATAGGAGTCATGAATGTTTTTTACATTATACTTGACAATATTACTAGAGATGTTGTCAAACCCAATAGTTAAGTTACTTTTTTAAATTATCAGTAATTGTTACTAATTGATCTTATGAAACAGGGCTAAATGGAAATTTATTACTTTGTCACCTTTTGTATCATAACATACCGGTGTTTCCCGGTAGTTTAAGTTTTGAAGCGACTTAATGATAATGCTCGTTAAAGTGTAAAGTGTAGTCATTTAACAAAAAACAAGAGATAGATGGACGGAGATGTTAATGCACCCGCGCGTGTACCTCAGTATGAAACCATTTACATTTATCTCTGTTTTTATCTTATTTTCGAAGGAATATGTTTAAAACATGAACATTATCTTGGTTTTTGGTTATCTAAAGTCACATTAACTGCTCGATCATCAGCGACTGCTATGGGTCACGGTGGGGTTTATTGCGTTGAAATGTTACACACCCAGGCAGGGTAACGAAGTCAGGATATTCCACTTTGCACGGCAGCTCAATTTAGCGTTGAGTTTGTCACGGAGACGGAAATAAAGACGGCGACTTTTATAATAGTAACTGATCGTTTATTTAGACCTATATCAGTAACATTATATAACCTGGAGGCAAATTTAATGTGTTCACTGTGCGTTTATCCATTCCAACGATATTACTGGTACATTGCTTCCATCCGCTTTTTAACCCGAACACTACGTACCAAACAAACTTTTATTGCATGTTTGTGTAAATATATACGATCTAACTGATACTGATTTCAGAGAACGTACTAAACAATAATTAAATCGGGTTTAAGAAATGGCCTCCGTCGCTCGATGCTTAATAGTGGACTATGCGACTGATTAACATGTAGACCGTCACTCGACCACGACCACGCGGCCTTTCATGTGGTCACCTTGTCATTATGCAACTTCAAATCTCATTATACCTACCTATCTTACATAAATATATAAATATTTTCTGAAATTCATAACAGTATAAAATGAATACTGTCAGGCAATAAACGTTCTTTTTCTTATCAGTGGTGGACAGTGAAAGTGGTCACTATTACAATAATATAGTAATAACATAATGTTGATAATGTAGTGGTGGTATCTATTTCATATCTGGAGTGAATAAGAGGAACATCTGTTCCCGCATCATCGCATTTCCTGTTCCCTCGAGATAAAAAATTCTAAATTCTACGAGTAATATTACTCTTTAAAAGCTATATAAGTAGATATTATGAGTTATGTTGGCACGTAGTTTCCTTTGATTCTGGATGGCCATCTGAACGGTTATGTCATAGAAACGTTCGTGCGAGATTCTACCTGTCCGGCTTCAGAGATTCGCGGGGTTTTCCACTTTTTGCTGTTTGCAGACCAAATAAATTATCACACGCTTGTTTTTCCTGTTTGCCTGGTAGCTGAGAAGTTTACTCACCAAATTTACATAATCTCGCGTTCTTTGGCTTTCTGGACTGAGTTACTATGTAATTCGTTATCACCGACGGTTAAAACCATTTTGGTAGGCTTTTTTTCTCTAGTAAAAGGTAAATATTTTGAAAAGATTTATTCGTTTCAGACGACTGAACAGAATGTGCTCATTTAAATTATCAGTTAGCTAAATTTAAAACTGGATTTGAACATGCATAATCTTTGAGCGTCGTAGAACTCTCGTCATGAACAGTTTTAGTACTTGTAGATGAAGTATTAATAGCTTGTAAACTCTTAATAATTATTTTCAACATGTGGCCGTTATTAATCTTTGTAGCGTTTTTACGGTTTTCTCTTAAAATTGTTCAACTATCTACTCCGTAATTTGGGTGTTACGAATGAAGGCACAGACCAGCAAAAAGGCAATTGACAAGGAAAACCCGATATCTGTTCAATCAGAGAATTTTATTCCTTGAAACATCCAACCGATAACACACACAGTAACACACTGTGAAAATTTAGATGAAGCTGGAAAAGAGCCACTGAACGACTGTCCGCTTTCTTTTATTTCTTTTACTTGTGTAGATAAATGAAATTGATAACAGCTTAATAAAACGTGGGTGAATTTAGGTCACACCATTAGAAAAAATAAATGACAGCAAATATTGACCCGTACATTTAAAAAATGTAATATTTTGTGGTCCACCTGTACCTTGATCGCATACTTTGTAATTGACGGTCCAAGTGATAAATTGAACGCTCGTTACTTAAAAATTGTGCAATTTCCGATCCTGTAGTACCGTAGTTCAGTATCAGAAAAAGGGCAAACCTAAGAAACAAAGAAAAAATAACGTAACGTAGAAAAATTAATTTCCAAAAATAAAAAATGCTTGTGCCTGTGTTTTTCTCGGGCAGAAGGATCAAGTACAGCTAAACAAGCGTACCTAATAAAACTGTGTGATACAATGGAAATTCCCAGACACAAGTTATTGTAAAAATATTCCTTGGATCTACCAAGCACCAGCTGATCGGAAAAGCAATCTTTTTGGGTAAAAATATAATTTCCAATCAGCTAGTACCGGAATAAAATAGTAAATGCAAACGGTATTTGTTTAGACTCTATCGATAGTTAGATTTGTTCTGGGCGAAATTCATAGTAATTGTTACCGAATGTTAAACCATCTATGGCCTGAATATATTTAAAAAATCAGTAGATTTATAAATACTGCAATACTTAAGAAGTATCTATTGATTGCCAGCCATCCGATAAAGTTATTTCATATTTAAAATTGATGCTGGTTGACTGAGATCTGAGATTGAACATAATCAAGAATGAGGTCACTCTAGTCCCAGAATCCTCTATGATTCGAGACTTTTGGCTCAAGTAACTGGAATTTTTGAACGGAAAAAGGTGTACCAATGGAAGTGATTTTCAAATCTAACTCACGTTAACAGATACACTCTAGTGGCCAGATTTTCAGAAAAGGAAAGGTAATTAATTAAGCTTTGCGGTCTTGTTTATATCAATAGCTAAAAGCAGGTCCGCAGCACTATATCACGGATGACGAGGCATGAAGTGTTTACTACTGCCTTTCTCTCTAAATTATGTTAAAAATACACATATCACTCATATTTATAAGTAATCTGTAAATATCTGGTTTGTTCGTGAATTAAAAAAAAAAATCTGGTGTGAAACACACACGACTTTCCCTTGCCAATGCAAATAATGAACAATAACCTAACATTAGTAATAAAACATTAGAAATGAACAATAAAACTAACCTCAAAAAACCTAACCCTATTTTAATCATGAATGAATGATGCAAAATGAAAACCAACCTTAGTTTGGCTTAATACTACGAAATAAACCACTTTTTCACGCTAAACTAGGCTCTGTAGAGAAAAATGCTATGAATTAAAGTTATAGATCTTTTAATTTCCTATAAATTTGATTATACACTTTTGTCGTAAAATGCATAGGCTGCTACGGCCGAAATCTTTAAAAAAATCGATTTTTTACAGATTTTTATGAAAAAAACAAAACAAAAAACACTAATTACTGCTAAACGAAGCGATATACAAAGAAATGATTAAAATAAAAATTGTAGTTTTTTAAATTGTCTACAACTTTATTATACCAATACACTTTTGCGCTAAAATGCATATTAAGGCTGAAATCTAAAAAAAATCGTTTTTTTCTACGAGAGAACAACCTCCCCAAGAATTTAAGCAGACATGGGACCTACCCTATCTTGTAGAAAATAAAAAATCTAGTTAATGAGGCGATTTAAAAATAATCGTAGGGGCTGTTTTTGAGAAAATTGCAAAAAAGTGAAAAATGACAGGAATAAACTACTACTTCCGGTTGGCCGATTTAAATGAAAATGTTTGTGTTGGGTCCTCTAGTGGAATATAACTTAAGTTTTAAGTTTCAATTCGTACGCTGTTTCATTCTTGAGATATTCTGTTCAATACACACACACACACACACACACACACACACACACGCACGCACGCACGCGCGCACACAAACACACACACACACACACACACACACATACACACAGACCAATCGTTAAAAACATATTTTGTGGATTCACGGGGTCTGAAAACGTGTAGATCCGGTGAACCACAGGGTCTGGCTGTATAGTGAAATTCATTACTTTCAGAGGAGGTAACTCTGACTAGTATCTTTTACACCTCTACCTCTTCTGTTCTTAAATGATTCAGTCATTTAATTGGCCGACCATGTGATAAGAAACAGAACTATTTATTTTAGCCCTGCAACGAAGAGATTGAGTGTAAATAATTTGACACTCCCCCTGTCTGTTATGAGCACCCCGATATGTGGATTGAATAATCGCATGCGTATGTCACCGGTGCGTTCCGATGACACGCAGGATTATCACCACTCGGCCCAACATTTCAACGCTTTTATGATCGTGTAGAAAATGCAGGCACGCAATGTCGGTCATCAAGTGTGCAAACAGTGATCTACCCGCCAGACACAGTCGACAAGCATTCTACGAAAGAGGGTGAAATTTATGATCGACTTGTCGTCATCCTGTCTTTGTCAGTTCATATTCAGTGCGTATGAGCTTCCGCTTGAGTATTTTACACCCGCTTGCTGATACGATGATCACTACAGCTACTGCGAAGCACCCCGTCTAGAAGCATAACCGTCACCACTCAATTCAAAATCACTCAGTCCGGTTCAATTCATCTGAATAAATTTAAATGGCTCTGTCAATTACTGTTTACAACCACATCAACTCAAACTCATCTTAACCGTATCAAACGATTTACTAAGTCACGGTAAAAAAGGAACGAAGCACAAAACTCGTTTACCTGAGTCGAGTGGGTACACACTCCAACAACAAAGAAAAAAATCACCTCCAACAACAATGAAAATCTGTGTGAGTATATCTAATAGGAAACACTTTACGCGCGTTACAGCATAACTTTACATAAAGTACTGCTAAAAGTAGTGTAAAAGAAACTTTTGCCCAGATTGATATTATGTTTTACAGTCGTTGACCAGAAAGATGGTTCGGAAACCACGAGTCTATCCGAACACGCGAAGCCTAAAGAAATGGATCACGATAAAATTGGTATCCGAGGGTTTCTGTAAATCGCCTAAATACCCAAGATGATTTGCTTTCAATCATCTACTCATTGACCCATCCATCATCCCTAATAATGGCTCGTTCACCGTAAACTTTACAAAAACAATGATTTTCTTTAATGTCGGCCAATTGACTGTTATACACCACCGCAAATTTCACCTCCCGAAAAACTTTTCGAAAGATACTATGAAATGTTTTCTGGTGTAGTGGTTTATAAGCAACTTCTTTATATGACTGATCGATTGTGAGGAAACCTTATCTTTATTTTAAATTCTCAATTTTACATGTTAACTGCCACAGTGGTTTGACGGTCCCTTGCTGAAGACTCGTTTGATCGCACTAACATTTCCGAGAAAGCCACATGACCCAGAATTGGATCACACAACTTTTATATGATCCATCTGTGGATCATGCTACAATGTTTTTCTAAATATGTATGTGTGTGAGTGGCCTGAGAGCACGACACTATTAGGCCCTAACTTAGCCCATTCACTTCGTTATATGCGTCCAAAATAAATATCCTTAAATGCGCATAACATTCTTACCAGTTTCCCCATACAGTTTAAAATAATTTAATTTAGTGATATAAAACAATTATCAATTTAGACAACAAAATCAAGTAAGGCTAGGTAGTATCTCTAACATAACCAATTTTCTATTACCTTATTTGTTGATATTATTGCGGTTTTATAGTTTTATACAGTGTTGTTGTGTGTACTTAGTATTAATTCTTCAAATAGTTAATTTAACTTAACTTTCATAAGACTATCTGCCATGACTCATAATATTTTCATATGGCTCTGTGTTTGAAAAACGTTCCATCTGGCCATAGTATCGTCATATAGTTTGTTTATAACGTATTTAAAATTTTCTTCTTTTCTATCACTTATGCTCGGTGGCATTGGTAAAAGAAACGTCAGTGATAAATTAGTTCCCAAAAAGTTTCTATGGCCTGTTGATAAGTGTGATACAATATTAAGTGGTCTGAATGAAAATATTTGTGTGACTCATGAGTGGATCATGTGGGAGTCATATTAATAACTAGTCTTCTAAAGTTTCAAATTCCTTCTGAGTAAACAATTGATTTAATTAAATGCAACTGCATCTGATGATCATGTAATCCACTGATTTGTTATTTGTGTTGCTTAGGTCATCAGCTAAAAGGCTGGTTTGAACCTCTAGGGGTTTTACTGAGTAAACGAGGAGTAAGGTGGTTTACCATTGCCTTTCTCACTAAGTGGAAAAGTATGCTTATCAGCATGCCGGGCCCTCTGAAAAGCACATATTTTCCACTCTGCAAATGACACCTTCGCTTCATTCACCACAGGGTCTGGCTGTATAATAAAATTTATTACTTTCAGAGGAGATAACTGTGACTAATTTCTTTTACACCTCTACCTATTTGGTTCTTAAATGTTTAAGTTATAACTGGCTGACCATGTGATAAGAAACAGAACTATTTTTTGTAGCCCTGGAACTAGCAGATAATTTAGAGTGCAAATATTTTAACACTCCTCCTGCCCGTTTTGGGCAAATTTATTATTTATAACAAATAAAAAAGTAGTTTTTGTAATCAGAGTTGAAAATCGTTAATCGTTACGCCTTAACAACTGATAACGCCTTATTGTTATATCATTTTTTCATGGACGGCAATCGTTTTAAAATAATTATTTACTGTTTTTTTCACGAATGAACTTTTTCTGAAAAATTTAAGAAAACAACATGTTTCCGATCATGAATCATGGTCATGACGATAGAGAGTTACAACGAAATGTAAGTAAAGTTTAGAATGAATTCGACGCATGAGGAAAGGGACGAGGTAATTTTTCTGCAGTGCGTTATTACCACTAAATTCTCACTAGTTACTGTGAGTGTAATACACTACTGGATTACCGGAAATGTCTTCGAGTCTTTTTAAATAATAGACATTCTAGATCTATTCAGTCCACTGTATGTACTCAGATTGGTAGCATATCATCGTATACTACATAATTACAGTCTCTTACATATTATTATTGCTTGGTAGTATTTTGTAGTTCTTTAATAACACAATTATTAGTTATGAATTAATTGTTAAAAATTATTAGTTTTTGTATTTTTTTTTTTGTATTTATTTTTTAGTGTTTTGTAGTTTAGAAATATACTCATGTGTGAGTGATATTTTGATAAAACATTTTATTGGTTTCGGTCACGGTACATACTATTAAAATAGTTTAGTAAAGTCAGTGAATAAGAATACAACGTAAACACAGAGAGTTTCAGTAAACGTTGTAAAGGTAAAATTATACACAATGAAGCACTGAAAATGATGAGTGAATTTATTAAGGTATGTGATGCAAAGGTCTTTAACAATACACTACGTTTGCCAGTAGCGAAAGTCACAGAAAGAGCGGCGCTTTACATAAATTTATCAAAACCTACTACTTCAATTATCAGAAAAGAAAGGAAGAATGTTGATTCTACTCTAGGAACAAGCATTTCAACACCCGGTAGAACATGGAAGCGGAAAAATTTATATTGCAGTATTGAGAATAACTGTAAATGTTTTGAACAACCGGTTCGATACTAGTCAACCAGTATGGGTAGAAGAGGGACACCGTTCAGCCACATTTCTCACAATAATTCATACTTATTTGGGTTGAAGTGTAAATAAAACTTCTTGGATACAATGTAAAATTTTTGAAAATTCTAAGTGCACATATATAAGAGAGGTGGCTTAAAATAGAGTTTTTCAAGCAACCATTCAACAATAAAGTGAAATCTTGAAACAGCTTTTTACGTGAAAGGTGAAGCAGTTAGCAGCGTAAAGTTTCAGAAAAACACGAGTAATAAAGGTTAAAAAAATCACTGATCTTGGTTCTAATGAAGTCGCTGGGCGCTTGAAGTATTTTCTCGGATTTTTGAAGCGTTCGATATAAAATATACAAGTGTAGATTGTCTACAGATTTTTTTAAACTGATTAAATGAAATCGTGTAGTCGGAAGACCATCTTTTTAATATATCTCTGTTCTTTATCGATTAAACAATAACAATCTTAGAAATGACGTCAACAATAGAGACAGACTGTAAGAAAAACACGTGTTCCGCCTGAATGGATAATTAGGAGCAATGGAGGGGGTACTACCCTCCCTATTCTATTACAGTATCAGTTGTAATACAATTAAAATGATTATCATATGCGATAAAAAAATTGTACAATTCATACAGAATATCTGTATGCTCATTTAAATTGTTTACTGACAATTAAGCCAACTGTTTAAACTTATTCTACTGTGAGGGATCGATTTGTGTACTGTCCTTAACACATTTCACTTTAACCACAAGTCACATTATAATTATAATACTTTTAGGAAACTATGCACTGTCAAGTTACATTAACTTTCAAAAAATTACTGTTGTTTCAGGTATAATAAATAACTATAAATATTATAACTTTTAAACGTTTCCATCATTAATTTCTTTTCATAAGTGTTAAAATACGCCCATAACAAGCAGGTGGAGTGTTAAATTATTTACACTCGATATGCTACTTTTAGGGCTCCAAAAATAGTTCTGTTTCTTATCACGTGGTCAGCCGATCATATGACTGAACTATTTAAGAATAGAAGA
Source organism: Catonia carolina (assembly GCA_035578175.1). Lineage (NCBI taxonomy): Eukaryota > Metazoa > Arthropoda > Insecta > Hemiptera > Achilidae > Catonia > Catonia carolina. Next base: position 45,560,286 of record JAQMRL010000007.1, read on the forward strand.
GGTAGAGGAGTAAAAGACACTAGTTAGAGTTATCTCCTCTAAAAGTAATGAATTTCATTATACAGCCAGACCCTGTGGTGAATGAAGTGAAGGTGTCATTTGCAGGGTGCAAATTAGATGCTTTTCGTAGGGCCTGGCATACTGATAAGCATTGGCTACTTTTGTACTCAGTGATGAAGGGAATGGTAAACCACCTCACTCCTCGTTTTACTTGGTATAACCTTTACGGGTTCAAACCCTAAATTTATTTAAAATAAAATCGGAACGTACCAAAACAAATTAGAGAAGCAAAGCAAACAAATTAACAGTTAAAAATTTAAATTTAAATAAATAATAACAATTTAAATCAAATTAACAAAAAAAATCTGGTGTGAAACACTCACACAACTTTCTCTTGCCAATGCAAATGATTAACAATACAACGTAGCATTAGTAATAAAACATTAGAAATAAACAAAAAACTAACCTCTAAAAACATAACCTTATTTTAAACATGAGTGAAAGACGGAAAATGAAAATCGACCTGTTTGGCTTCAAAATACGGAAAATCACTCTTTCACGCTAAACTAGGCTCTGTAGAGAAAAACGCTTCAAATAAAAGTTGTAGATCTTTTAATTTCGTATAAATTTGATTAAATACACTTTTGTCGTAAAATGCATACCAAGGCCGAAATCTTAAAAAAATCAATTTTTCACACGTTTTCGTGAGAAAAAACAGAAAATCGCTAATTACCGCTAAACTAAGCGTTTTACAAAAAATGTTTGAAATAAAAGTTGTAGAATTTTAAATTCTCTACAACTTTTATTATATGCATTTTTTTTCGCTAAAATGCATATTAAAGCCGCAATCTTAAAAAGAAAATGTTTTTACGTGAAAACAGCCTCACCCAGAATTTCAGCAAACATGACGCCTATCATACCTTGTAGAGAATAAAAAACCGAGTAAATGAGGCGATTTTTAAAAAAATCGTAGGGCCAGTTTTTGAGAAAATCACAAAAAAGTGAAAAATTATACGAATAAACTACTACTTCCGGTTGACCGATTTTGATGAAAATGTTCGTGTCGGGTCCGGTAGTGGTATGTAACTTAAGTTTTAAGTTCGTACGATGTTCCATTCTTGAGATATTCTGTTCACACACACACGCACGCACGAACGCACACACGCACGCGCGCACACGCACACACACACACACACACACACACACACCAATCGCTGAAAACATGTTTTTTGGGTTCAGGGGGTCTGAAAACGTATAGATCCGGTGAAAACTCGATTTCGAAAAATCGACATGAAAACAATACTTTCCTTCCTATATATTCATATAGGCAAGAGAAAGTAAAAAATAACAAAGAGTTTATTATTTTTTTAAAATTAAAATTAACAATTTAACATAATAGACATTAGAGAATTTTAACGTTAATTATGCCTGAATGATTAACCGTTACAACGGATTCGGGTGATTTTGAAACGGATACCGCAATCTGTCGCCGATCCGATCAAAATTTATTACTTTATCTCCAACCTATCAGGTCTACATGCGCTGAGAACTTACGTATAGTGATAGTAAAACTTTTACTTGATTGGTGTTCACCCTCAGTGTACGAAAAGTGAGTTTCTCTTCTAAAAGGATGTCTGTCTGTGACTTTTCCTGATTAAGCTTTTCTCATTACTTTCCCGAGTGATTTTTCCAGGTCACCCATGTCAGTGCTCACAATTAAAGGTACTTCCTGTAATCCACAGTTCAAAATTAAACTTTTTAATAAAAACAGTTTTAATTAAATTTACATAATTTATCGCATTTTTGCGGCCCGATAAACTGCTTGTGATATCTCGAATCACTCGTGAAAGGGTTTACTGTTATTAAAAAACTTTTTGATTGATTACTTCTTTTGGCGTGCCTTGAATGGGAAAAATCTTTGATTTGTTGTCCCGTCACACTCGGCTATCAATAATTACCATTAATTAATTTACAAAGATCCTTTTTACCTATTTTGTTAACTTAATTAAGTAGTCCCTTCTGTCGGTCAGTCCCGTGACTGCTTTTTTTTTAATTGGTGCAAAAATTGTTGTTGTTTAGGTCATCAGCCAAAAGACTGGTTTGAACCTCTAGAGGTTTTACTAAGTAAAACGAGGAGTGAAGTGGTTTACCATTGCCTTCCTCACTGAGTGGAAGAGTACGCTCATCAGCATGCCGAGCCCTCTGAAAAGCACATACTTTCCACTCTGCAAATGACACCTTCACTTCATTCACCACAGGGTCTGGCTGTATAATGAAATTCATTACTTTCAAATAAGATAACTCTGATTAGTGTCTTTTACACCTCTACCTCTTCTGTTCTTAAATGATTCAGTCATTTAATTGGCTGACCATGTGATAAGAAACAGAACTATTTATTTTAGCCCTGCAACTAACAGATTGAGTGTAAATAATTTGACACTCCACCTGTCTGTTATGGGCAGAATTAGTGCCCATAAATGTGCAAAAATGTGCAAAAATATGCAAAAAGGTGCAAAAATTAGAAAAATGAAATGTTCCCATGATGTAAACGGATGTAGGAACTATTTTTGGCGGATAAACATACACAGGGCCTGGGGGATTGCCTCTGTGATTATATACTTTTCCCCTTTACTAAATCACGTAGAGTCACCCCTCATAATTATCGTATCTTATTTGTTTTATATCTCAATTTTGTTTTGTATTTTGTAACCATTGAAATAACATGTCTCAATCCCATCCTTACTTAGATCATCTCAGGAGGTCAGGAAGGGATCTTTAATACAGAAATATATTTTAATTAAAAGCTAAAACTTATGATATCGCCAATGTAAATAGGGTTCTAACTATCCCGAATAAATGTAGCCCTACAATCTCTAAGGAGACCGATGGGGTAAGTGAATAATAACCCTGTCAAGTAACATCTACTTGATAGGGTTATTACCTCCTCTAAGAGTAATGAATTTCATCATTATACAACCAGATCTTGTGGTGAATGAAGTGTAGGTGTCATTTACAGGTTGAAAAGTAGATGCTTTTCAGAGGGTCTGACATACTGATAAATAATACTTTTCCACTCAGTCAGGACGGCAAAGGAAACCACCTCACTCCTCGTTTTACTTAGTAAAGCCTTAAGAGGTTCAAACCAGCTTATCGGCTGATGACTTAAACTACAATAATAATAGGCTAAATGCTTAAGTAGCTAAATGGGTGAACAATTGTATTTATTGTACCAGAGAAGAGCAACCGCTAGGGTTTTAAATTTCTGCTATTCTGGACAGGTTCATCCCAGCTGATAGCTTTCCACGTCGATTGTTCATGTTGTAAAATGATAGGTGATAATGTGGTAAGATGATTTTAGCGGATGTCTACCACGCCACAAAAGATACAGAGTAGATGGTTTTTATAAGAGGGCTTAGGCCTACCCTAAACTACAACCCACTGTACCGAGAATGTGAGATATTTAAAGCACCAGCATATCATTCACATCTGATACATGGACATGCACTTATACATCACGATACGTTCAAGTACAACATAACAGTCGGTCAATTTTCATGGCACGTACACGACGAGGCGTCAACGCCAATTGAGATCGTGTCATGTGTTCTGCTATCACGTACTGCTCTTTGCTCTACTGTCATGCAATACAACACGGTTAACTCACTCTCAGCCTCAGTCTGTCAACTGACCACTGCCTGCTAATATTTCCCTTCGATATTTCAATTATTTCCTTAATATTTCAATTTTCTTAATCGCTTTCATATCACGTGAATTCGGTCCGTATATCTCAACCGATAATTAAGTTCAGTAAACTCCGAGCAGGTGTGACATACTATAAAAAAAACTTCATTCTTTTCTGTTATTCCCCTCCCCCTAGCATAATTTTTCACATTTTGTGGATATTTCGTAGTATGTAGGTATTCTTACAGTATTTTTAAGGATAAAAACGGGAAAAATATTTAAAAAAAATTCATATATCAATATTATTCAAGTTAACGTTAAAGTTTTTTCCTTTTTCAAGTTAACCTTAAACAGCTATTTATTGACAATTATTAAATTATTTAATAATATTTAACCCTTTCAATACCAACGTTCGGAAAATAGGACGTCGATATATTTTACGTAGTAATAACATCCTGTTTACCGGACATCCGTAAAGTGCCAACGTTCCGAACATTTAAAAAAAACCTTGAAAAAATTAATGGAATAATGTATTTTGAAACCACCTTCGTGGCGTAGTGACTGGCGCGCTACCCTACAAAGCGAAAGGTCTCTGGTTCGATCCCCTGCTAGGGTCTGAAAATTTTAACACGTTAAAACCACCGTTAAGGTACCAAAACCCACAGTAGTTTCTATGACCAAGCTGTTTATACGACTTTAAATAAACTAAAAAAACAAATTTTGAATATTTTTAAACGCTTTTATTTAACTTACTCTTGGATCCATAAAATCTTGCAACTTAAAATTTTAATACTTCTACCGTATCAATATGAATCAAACTTTGCACACTTGTTTATCTTCGATGACAATACGCTGTCATAAAAAAAAATTTACAAAAAAAAATTTTTTTTTTTTAACTTACTCTTGGATCCATCAAATCTTGCAACTTAAAATTTTAATACTTCTACTGTATCAATATGAATGAAACTTTGCACACTTGTTTATCTTCGATGACAATACGCTGTCATAAAAAAAAATTTACAAAAAAATTTTTTTTAAACGCTTTTATTATTACAAAATAACTTACCCTTGGATCCATCAAATCTTGCAACTTAAAATTTTAATACTTCTACATTATCAATATGAATCAAACTTTGCACACTTGTTTATCTTCGATGACAATAGGTGTTTGTAAAAAAAAATTTCAAAAAAAATTTCAAAAAAATTTTAAAAAAAATTTTTTTTCCAAAAAAAATTTAAAAAATTTAAAAAACGCTTTTATTTAAAAATTACTTTAAAAAAGTAACTAAAAAGAAAAAAATAAAAAAAATTTACAAAAAAAAATTACAAAAAAAATCACAGAAAAAGAATTTAAAAAAAAATAAAAAAAAAAAAAAATTTTTAAGAAACGCTATTATTTAACAATGAATCAAATAAAAAATGGACTAAAAAGAAAAAATAAAAAAAATTACAAAAAAAATTACAGACATTACTGTTACAAATAAAAGCGTGGCGCATTTTTATACAACGAATATTTTACAATAAAATGCGCCACGCTTTTATTTGTAACAGTAATGTCTGTAATTTTTTTTGTAATTTTTTTTATTTTTTCTTTTTAGTCCATTTTTTATTTGATTCATTGTTAAATAATAGCGTTTCTTAATAATTTTTTTTTTATTTTTTTATTTTTTTTTAAATTCTTTTTCTGTGATTTTTTTTGTAATTTTTTTTGTAAATTTTTTTTTTGTCTTAGAACATTTCCTTTTTTTATGAACACAATAAAAAAATTTAATAGGAAATTTTATTTTTCTGTAACGTTGAAATTTTGGCCGGCAATGGCAGGCTTACGTCTACAAGTTTCATAAATAAGGGCTGGCACTTTTTGTACACTCTTATTCACATTAAATGGCACTTTAGATCAAACTTTTAAATACTGTTTCGGCACTGAAAGGGTTAATTTAATTATGTTAAATTAATTTAATGATGTCATGTACTCAATGAGTTTATATCTAAATATTACATATTTAGAAACAATATTGAGAAAAACAATGTATTTACCCTACTTATATTTAACCTTAACTTGAAGAATATTGGTGTAGGATTTTTTTTAAATATTTTTCCCGTTTTTATCGTTAAAATACTGTAGGATTGCATACGATGTATTCACAAAATGTAAAAAATTATGCTGGAGGGGGGAATAACAGAAAAGACTCAAAAAATTAATATGGTGTGAAATCAGTTATTTTCTATTGAAAGATTACTAAGACGTAAACGTTCCTAGCAAAACGATTAAACCAATTGAACAGTTTTAATAGAAAAATCTACACCAGACTAACAACCCTAAAAAAATCATAAAAAAAATCATCTATGTTTAAATGATGTAAAAACTGATCTATGTTTAAATGATGTAAAAATGATCTATGATGTAAAATCATCTATGTTTAAAAAATCTGGTGTGAAACACTCACACAACTTTCTCTTGCCAATAGAAATAATTAAGAATAAACCTAATATTAGTAATAAAACATTAGAAATAAACAAAAAACTAACCTCAATAAACATAACCTAATTTTAATCATGAGTGAAAGACGCAAAATGAAAATCAACCTCAGTTTGGCTTAGAAATACGGAAAATCACTCTTTCTCTCTAAACTAGGCTCTGTAGAGAAAAATGCTCTAAACAAAAGTTGTAGATCTTTTAATTTTCTATAACTTTTATTATATACACTTTTGTCGTAAAATGCATACTAAGACCGAAATGTTAAAAAAAACGATTTTTCTCACGTTTTCGTGAGAAAAAATCAGAAAATCGCAAATTACCGCTAAACTAAGCGTTATACAAAAAAATGTTTGAAACAAAAGTTGTAGGTTTTTAAATTCTCTACAACTTTTATTATATAAGTTTTTGCGCTAAAATTTATATTAAAGCCGTAATCTTAAAAAAACAACGTTTTTACGTGAAAACAGCCTCACCGAGAATTTCAGCAAACATGGCGCCTACCCTATCTTGTAGAGAATCAAAAATTGAGTAAAATAGGCGATTTTAAAAAAAATCGTAGGACCAGTTTTTGAGAAAATCGCAAAAAACTGAAAAATTATACGAATAAACTAAGTTACTACTACTTCCGGTTGACCGATTTTGATGAAAATGTTCGTGTCGCGTCCGGTAGTGGTATGTAACTTAAGTTTCAAGTTTCAAGTTCGTACGATGTTCCGTTCTTGAGATATTCTGTTCACACACACACACACACACAGACACACACACACACACACACACACACACACACACACAGACACACACACAGACCAATCGCTAAAAACATGTTTTTTGGGTTCAGGGGGTCTGAAAACGTATAGATCCGGTGAAAACTCGATTTCGAAAAATCGACATGAAAACAATACTTTCCTTCCTATATATTCATATAGGCAAGAGAAAGTAAAAATGGCTATAATAGTATTTTCAATTGTTACAGGTTTCTTTTGTAGTAATTTTCCCATCAATTGGTCAACGATTTTGCTACATATTTTTCTCTTAATTGCACCCGGTAAACTTAAAAACGGAGTGCAGGACACTCTAAACACTAAGTTATACTCATTACTCATTTATTACTTATATTATTAGTAATGTTATCTCATTACTAACAGTTTAGGTCATCAGGCGAAAGGCTGGTTTGAACCTATAGAGGCTTTACTAAGGAAAACGAGGAGTGAGGTGGTTTACCATTGCCTTTCTCACCGAGTGGAAAAGTATCCTTATCAGCATGCCAGGCCCTCTGAAAAAGCATCTACTTTCAAACCTGCAAAATACACATTCACTTTATTCACCACATTTCGGTCTGGCTGTAAAATGAAATTCATTTTACAGCCATCATTTTACAGGAGATAAATCTGACTCGTGTCTTGTACACCTCTACCTCTTCTGTTCTTAAATGCTTCAGTCGTATAATTGGCTGTCCATGTTATAAGACAAAAAACTGTTTTTTTTAGCCCTGGAATGAGCAGATCGAGTGCAAATAATTTAACAATCCACCCTCTGTTATGGGCAACTATAATTATTATTGTAGTACATATTTCAAATTATTTACCTTTAAAATAAAAAACTAATTGTTAATAAAGGAACTGTTGTAACCATTATGTTGATATTCCTCCAATCAAGTAATCTTTTACCTTTTTAAAAATTATATTAATTAATCGATTCATTAATTTAATTACTGTCTACATAAATACGTTTTTCATAAACTATTCAGTGTTGTGGTCAGCGAAGTGGTAAGACTAATCATTTATGTTTCTTGTGGATATTTTTAGATTCTGTATAAAAGTATTTCGCTTCGTATACATAAATACTTGAAAAATTTACAAAGAAGGAACAGTAAGAAGTTTCAGCATTTTAAGTAATATGTGCATAGAGTATGGTGGTTTACTCCCACCATACATGTGATTGTTTATTCCTGAATTTTAAAAACTCTTTCCATATTTCACTGTGATGAATTACCCCTCCCCCCACCACACTGATTTAGCATATCGGAAATGAGACAGAATTGAACTATGATGAGCTTCTGCTTGCAATCAATGAAAATACCCAGATGATATTTTACTTTTGATTGTATTAATTTAATACCAAGAGAGAGTTCTATCTAATGAGAGTCGAAGAAATTTGACTGTTAGGCCCAGTATATGTGCTGGAAATATATATGTATTGCGAATAAACACACCCACTTCTCTATTCGTCCTTACATTATCTTTGTTTCTGTTATAAATTAAATACTTTATAAACATTTTAATTGGTTTATGAAAATACTTTTACATTGTCTTATAATAATACTAGAATCCAGAGGTGCCTTTTCTCTTATCTCATCCCACTGTTTCACATAGGCCTATCGATTGTTCCAGATTTCAACCTACTCGCTAATAATACTTGCTGAAACAACTTATGAAACGATTCAGAAGGGATTTTTAAAATTAGCTCACTGATCTTCTTTTCCAGAATATTTTAAAATTTTTTATATCTTTTTCTTCGTTTGTTAAATCTTATGGAAACTGGATGATCATTTTCACTTCATAACTTAGTTGTAAAATCTCCTTTCAAAATTTATCTTGGTTGAAATTTTGAAATAAACAACCTTTCATTAAAACAACTGTATTTAAGAAAACCATAAAAGTTTCAAATTACTACAAAAAAAACTAATTAGGTATTTTGAAATTATAAGAGGTTCTCAAAAAATGTGTTTTTCAAGTTAAAAAATTTTCTGAATTACTGCGTTATTCTTCCATGTAAACGAACTAATTACAAAAGTAAAAACCCGAAACTGAATTTCTGATCTAAAATCAAGATACCATTAACCAGTAATTTGAAAATATCTAATTATATTTTGTTTTTAATTTTTCTTCCCCTATATGAACAGGTATAGTGGACTATAGGTAACAACATTACGTGTTCGTGTCAGTTTTTGAAGTCGATTTTTTTCACCAGAAATACACGTTTTCAGTTCTTCTGAGCTCAAATGACGTGATTTTACCAATTGTTCTATGTGAATGCTACAAAAGTTGAAACTTGGAACGTCACTTGGTTATCACAAGGGAACAAGACTCAAACTTTTTTTTATCTAAATCGGTCAACAGGAAGAAATAGCTTATTCGTATGATTTTTAACTTTTTTGAATTTTATCAAAAAAGGCTTCTACATTTTGATTAAAATCGGCTCGTTTACTACGTGGTTTACTCGTTTATCCCATTATGTGCAACGTAGGGTACGCGGTTTGTAGGTAGGGTCTTAGGTTCGAATCCCATTCAGCCACGGCATATTTTCATACGTTACAAAAAATAAAATTTCATCCTTCACCGTCTGCATTAGAAGTAATTGCAGAAAAGTCGGACTTTAAACCAAAAAGCGGCATGGGGAAGTTAGTGAGGGAATAATAAGCTATCGTGGTAAAAAATGTTTATTTTTTAAGATTGTGGCCTTAATATGCGTATTATGGCAAAAGCGTGTATAAGTGAAGTTATAAAAAATTTAAAAACCTGCAATTTTTATCTCAAGCATTTTTTCTACAAAGCTTAGTTTAACATCAACTGGTGACTTTCTGTATTTTACTTATTGAAATCTGTAAAAATCGGGTTTTCTAAAAGGGAACTTTTTGTAACATGGCTAAATATATTTTTTATAAAACTAGCTTAAGAAATATGCAGTTCTAAATTAATAGAATTATAGATTTGGTAAAGGTTTTGATGATAAAAATGTTTAAAAATTAAAAACCGTACAACAGTTCGAACGATATTCATCTATCTTACTTCGTTTTGGGGTAGTTGGTCATTTTAATGTAAAAATATTTACTGTTCTACAAAATTGGTCTTTTTTACATTGGCAAGAGATATCGTGTGAGTGTTTCACACAATTTTTAAAATTTTGGTGACTTCTCCAAGTCGGTTGCGTTTTTGTATTAAGAAGTATTTATTTTTCTCTGTTTACAAATTAAGGCGTTGTTAACGATAGTTAAAGTTTTTATTTGATTTAAAGTCGCGTTATCAGCTTAGTAATACCATCTACTGCTGGGTCATTAACAGTATTGGCAAAGTTGGTCGGTTCAAACGGTTTAACCCTTTATAGATCTGTGGTAAGTATACTTACCACTGGCAATAAGGTTGATTTTTTTAAAGAATAAGCTATGCAGTTGAACCCTATTGGAATTTTATGGCTTTATAGATGTTTTCTTGTTAAGTAGGCTATCCACATTTTGAAATTAGTGCGCAGCGACCATTTACTTCATGAGTTACACGAATGTGGTAAGGATTCACACCAGCGTACACAACCGTGCTGTTTTGTTGTTACTTTTGTATAGGGCTTAGAAAATGTGAGTTTTTTACGGGAAAGCAAGCATCCATGCTAATATAAAGTTGAGATAAGTTATTCTACACATTTTTTTGTTATGCAGGATTACAAGTTGTTTTAATAAGCATTCTTACCACTAAATATTATGCGATTCCCATTTCAATAAACTTTCTTGATAAGTATACTTACTAGGGCTTTACATGAAAAAAGAAATATCTTACTGTTCTGGCACTAGAAATACATTAGTCAAGTCCCTATAGAACAAAATTTAACATTTTATAACATTTTTATTTTCCCCCGTAGTACTGCCCAATATAAAATATATATATATAGGCTGCCCATGACGGACAGGTGGAGTGTCAAATTATTTACACTCAATCTGTTCGTTGCAGGGCTAAAATAAATAGTTCTGTTTCTTATCACATGGTCAGCCAATTAAATGACTGAATCATTTAAGAACAGAAGAGGTATAGGTGCAAAAGACACTAATCAGAGTTATCTCCTCTGAAAGTAATGAATTTCATTATACAGCCAGACCCTGTGGTGAATGAAGTGAAGGTGTCGTTTGCAGAGTGGAAAATATGTGCTTTTCAGAGGGCCCGGCATGCTGATAAGCGTACTTTTCCACTCAGTGAGGAAGGCAACGGTAAACCACCTCACTCCTTGTTTTACTTAGTAAAACCTCTACAGGTTCAAACCAGCCTTTCGGCTGATGACCTAAACAACAACATATATATAGGCTACATAGTCTATTATATATATTTTATAATTCTTATAAATATGGTTTTTGTGAAATGTTACTGTGTCAGGTGTGTACTTTTTAGTTTACATAAATGGTATTTAATATTAACTGAATTACAGTAGGCCTACTTTATTATAATATACGGGTTTTTACTATTTCTATTGAGTATTTTTATTTAGTCCAAAAGCTCGTTTCCTGAATACTTGGTAATTATGACGCGTCTTAAATTCGATGTTTTTATTTTTTCCCAAAAATCGTTTCCTAAAACATGGGTGGGTCTTAAATTCGAGGGTGTTTTAAATTCAAAGTAATAAAGTATTAATGATAGTTAAGTACTGTAATATGAGACACTTATACACACAAACACCTGTACGTCCGCAAACTCATACGAAACTAAACACACTCACACACAAACATAAACACACAACCTTCACACACTCGATATAAACACCAGATGATTTACCACCTCCAGATGTGGGTGATTCAAAAAGAAAAAAAGAAAAAGAAAAGAGTTTCAGAAAAAAGAAAATTAATTTAAAATATTAAAAAAGTATTGTTGAACATTCATTCAATTTTAAACGTTTTTAAGAGAAAGGACGTTTCTTATAATTTTTAATAACAAGATTCAAAATATACGACAATTTGTATAAATAGATAAAGAGAAGAAAGATTTTAGCAATTTTAAAACATTTTTAAGAAATCTTAAGGACTTTTAAAAGTACTACACACGCATGCGCGCGCATAAACAAACAGAGCGTTCTTTCCAGAGCATAACAATTCACAAGAAATTATGCGGATAAAATTATTAGAAGTAAATTTGTAAATGGTGACATGACCAACAAGAGAAGCTCTTAAAAAGACGTGTCGGTTATCATCCGTCACTCTCAAAGAGTGAAAGAGACTGAAGGAGAAGGTTGGAGAATAAGTAACATGGGACAGACGGGGGTGGGGGCTGAGATATGATGATAATGAAAGAGGCTACTCAGTGGAAGAAAGAGAAGTGTTGAGGCGCAGCGTCAGGGTCTCGCCTCTTATCCTAATTAGAAGACTGACGGATGCAAGGTGAAGGGTGCAGAATGGTCGAGTGCAAATTTTAATGAAAGCGAGTTGCGTTGCAAATTTGACAACTGGACGAAAACCGAATATGTATCTTTACTTACTTAGAAATAAGAATCAGAACTGTTGATGGGCCAATTCGGAAATAATTTGTTAAAGTCTGAAAGCAAAGTGATAGGATGACGTAAAACAGCATGATACTTGCGTAATAAGCTGGTACGGTACTTGGGTATTGGGTTTATTGCTGAAAAACTGCAAACGCCACTGCAAAAAAACAGATTTCCGATCCCTCAATATGCTCAAATTATTCATCAACCGATTTTATAACGTTTTAAGTATGCGTGTATCATAAAAAAATGTCGCTGTTGATATTAATAAACCGATTATTCTGCAAATTAACGAAAAATTCGTAAAGTTGTTCAATTTATGAAAGCAAATTTTTGCCGTTAAGTAACGGATTCTCATAAAACCGATTTAAAATATTCACCTTTATTTTATTTTTATTTTGGTACCCTACTCGGTCGATCCTGTTTGAACTGTTCGTTCTTGTCACATTTTATAAGTTTTTCCAGGATTTAAAAATTCCTTGAATGAACTTGTAACGTGTGAGATATGGTGTAAATGGTACAGTAAAAGCAGAAAACTTGAAGAAAGTGTATACTCATAGTGATTATGTACAGCCAACAGCCAGTAAAATGTTCATTGAAAGCTTTTAACGAGAGTTTTTCAATGTCTGCATGCACTTACTGTTCCATACGCTGGAAACTTACAGAAAATGTAACTGGTGTGCTATATTTTTAAGTCCAGTGATTCAAGGTAAAACTGTATCCAGTTTTATCTTAGAAAACTGGTGTGTAAATAATCTCTATTTTACTACCGATAACAGTCCGGAGCAGATACGTTTTTTCTGTTTCACGGAAAATAATTTGTACCTCTAAAAGCCATTTAAATAACGTATGAAAAGACACGACCCTAGGACTTAAGCTTCGTCCACCATGTTGAAAAATGACGAAAAATTCGTATTGTTAATTATCGTATTGTTTATCGTGTTATTTGCCGTGGTTGAATGGTGAGTATAAATGAAAAATTATAAAAAAAATTGTAGATAATGAAATACTGCACAAAGTAAGATCATAGTCATTTTCTTCTGTCCTGCAAAGGTTAACGAGTTATTTTTATGAAAGTGGAAACCAACGTAGCGCGCACCGTATTGTATTCTGAACTTGTACGCTACAGTTGCATTGTTACATCGCCTTTATGCCGCAGTAATGGTTCGCATTGAAAAATATAACTGTGGTATATTGTGGCCGTTTAATGCCAGTTCGTAATCAACAGTGTAGGATATATTCACATACTGTACATACGCGAAAGTTTTTGCTCGCTTGTTCACTTGCTATTTTTATCCTATTTACCGATCACGTACGACATAGAACTCGTAAATCTTTCATTAGTTATTCCTTATTGCGTGCTGACAAAAAAATTAGAACGAATTTGAAGGGTTTTGAACCCCTTGGATCACAACCCTCGCCCAAGCGGTTCGTAATTAAATATACCACGATCAGAGGTCTAAACAAGTGAAAATGGAAACAAGAAAGCATATCGCACCGAACCGATTAGAGAATCGTCTATTTTTAATGGTTTTTACGAACAGTAAAATTGGCTAGAGGAAGAAGTAAAGAAGTTTAGAGGAGTATACGAACGTTCCAATTAGCAATCACAATATGGCTCACTGCACGTGCGAACATGATCGTTCTTTATACAGAATGATTTTGTTAGTCATGTTACCGAAATGTTAATGTTGGTAATTTTTTTCTAAGAAAGGGAAATTTTGTTCTGTGACACGAATTTGGTAGCCCTACTTAACCGGTATAGGTACGGCAGTGTGAGTTGATTCTCCTTGAGCTGTGTAAAATTTTGTGCCGTTTCCGGTCGTGTTACGAACAGAATGTCTTTTACACTAGAACGGGGTTTCATTCTTGAACAATATTTTGCTACAAAATCGTACTCGAGTGTAAAAGAATCATTTCAAATTAAATTTGTTGGTGCTCCACCACCAGAAAAAAATGTCAATTTCTAGGCTAACAAACATATTTCGAGAAGCAGGTAGTGTTTGCGACAGAAAACATAGTGGTCGACTAACTCCTTTGTCAGATGACGTTTTAGAGAATGTAAAAACATTACCTGTCTCTCAAAATTGGTTTGTTAGCCTAGAAATTGAAATTTTTATGGTGGAGGAATACCTACACATTTAACTTGAAAATGGTTCCTTTACACTAGCATACGATTTCGTAGCAAAATATTGTTCGAGAATGAAACCCCGTTGTTCTAGGGTAAAAGACATTCTGTTTGTAACACGACCGAAAACGGCACAAAATTTTATACAGTTCAAGGAAATCAACTCACACCGAATCTATACCGGTTGAGTAGGGCTACCAACTTTGTGTAACAAAACAAAATTGCCCTTTCTTTAAAAAAATTACCAGACTTTAACAATTGGGTAACAGGACTAAAAAATCACTCTGTATAATCGATGACAACCTAATAGACACCAAGCGTTTGTCTGGCCAGCCAATGTACAACTGGCTAGTGTAATGCAACAACTAAAAGGCCGGCCGGTCTGTATTAAGTATTTCTTAATTAGTGGCAATTTACAGCGATTACGCATCGTCTGAAACATCTCACTTTAAAAAACTACTTATATTTATATCACTCTCTCTTTCATTTGATAAATATGAATTGTGTAACCTGTTTCAACAAGTAAGCCTATAACTGAAATTAAATCGAACACACTGTTGACTTTTATTGCCTAAAAAATGTACTTGGTAAAGTAACAGTTCGCAGACACCGAATTATAGGCCTGTACATTGATTATCTGAAAAGTAGGCCTACTTACTTTGAAAAACCAGTTGAAGGTAGTGGAAGGTAACTGACTTATGACTGTACATCAACAGTATTTCAGTTTTTTCTGCATCGAGATAATCATTTCAGTTCTTTCGCTAAACTAACGGGTGTTTTATTAAAACGCAACCCTGATTATAAGAAGATAGAAGTAATACATCGGTAAATTTTCTGTCCCCAATCGGTATGTTGGCAACAGTAGACTCAAGGCCAACTACTAAGACAGTCAAAATTTTCCAGTCAAGCATTAGTGTGGTGACAGCAGTCGTTTTGTTATATTGTGTCAGCAATGGTTTTTTCCAAGGAAAAAATTGCTGACCATGAGTTTTTTCCAAGGAAAAACTTAATAAAACCGGGTGTTTTATTAAGGACGCAACCCTGATCATAAGAAGATAGAAGTTTTCATTGCAATTTGCTATTCATTTGTAAAATAATAATTTAGATAAATTAATAATTTGTAAAGTACGGAAAATAAAAATATGCCGTAGATTGTGGCTTCTAACATAGGGTTGCGTTCTTAATAAAACACCCGGTTCTTCCTTGAAAAAAAACATTGCTGACACAATATAACGAAACGACTGCTGTCACCACACTAATGCTTGACTGGAACATTTTAACTGTCTTAGTTGTTGGCCTTGAGTCCACTGTTGCCAACATACCGATTTGGGGACAGAAAATTTACCGATGTATTACTTCTATCTTATTATAGTCAGGGTCCGTCCTTAATAAAACACCCGTTATATTTAAACACCTTTAATACTTTAACAGGGTGTAGGGGTGTCGTCGGAGAGGTAGTACCTTTTACTAGGGACGGTCACTCCAAAAGTCGTAGACTGGCGGGGGTCCATAGTAACTGGTCCTCACGAGGAACCCAACTCTCACTTGCTGGCTCCAAGCGCCACACCCTGGTAAACAGTATTGACCTACAGGCTAAACCAAGTGAGGGTAGTCAGATATGACGAGAATCAAACCTAGTTGTGGGTTTAACCGAAAGTCTCCCGGAATAAGGAGTCACTCTACACGGCCAACGGTCTTAGGAGCGGAAGAGCTGCATAGAGAGGGCAGTCTCCTGCCCTGAAGATGAGAAAAACATCTTCGAAGGCGGAAGAACAAGAAAATCTTGATCAACGGCAAGGGAATGCAGAAGGCATTATGGGTAACCACTGCATTAAAGGCTTCTTGAAGCAACCCTAGTGTTCATTTACATGGCAATGTTCAAACTAAATAACAATTCCGGAGTAAGCACCCCAATCGGATCTCCGGGGGGAGCAAGTATGAACAGGGATGTGAAAGCACAGAATTTCAGTCAACACCGCACAAGAATTGGTACATGGAATGTGAGAACCATGGCTCAAGCAGGGAAGATACAAAACGCTATTAAGGAAATGGAACGATTGGAACTCAAGATTTTGAGAATAAGCAAAATGAGATGGCCAAATACAAACTATTGCGACATGGAAGAACATAGAATATACTATTCTGGAGCTCCCAACAATTATAAAAATGGAGTTGGAATAATCATGCATAAGTCAATTTCTCAAAATGTCTCAAATTTTATACCCGTCAATGAAAGAATAATGCTAGTTCAAATAAAAGCAATTCCAGCAAAGGTTAACATAGTACAAGTATATGCACCCACATGTGAGCGTGAAGAAGAAGAAATAGATCAGTTCTACGCCCAAGTAGCAAATTTGATTAAGAACATTCCTAAAGACGAAGTTCTTATATTAATGGGTGACTTCAATGCAAAAGTGGGACGAGGCAAGTCAGGAAAAACTATTGGACCCCACGGTCTTGGTGAAAGAAATGAAAGTGGGAAAAAACTCTGTACTTTTGCAGGAGAAAACAATTTAGTCGTGCTGAATACGTTTTTTGAACTACCTCCTCGTAGGTTATATACTTGGAAATCACCAAAGGACGGGAAAGAAGATACAACTATACGGAACCAAATTGATTACATATTAATTAATCAGAGGTACAGAAACAGCTGTAAAATGGCAAAAACATAACCAGGAGCGGATATTGACTCCGATCACAATTTAGTGGTCGCCGAATTTAGAGTACAATGGAAAAAACTGAAAACAAAACAAAACAGAACTATGTATGATGAAAGAAAAATCTATGATCCACATGTAAGATTGCAAGTCAAGAATATGCTCAGTGCAGCTTTAATTGATGTGAAAGCTAGCCAAGGAATTGAAGATAAAATAGGAAAAATAGTCAAAGTAACTAAAACTATAAAGAAAGAGATACTAACAGCGGATGTGGTTAAGAAGAAACCCTGGATGACTGATGAGATCCTGGAATTGATGGAGGAGAGAAGGAGGAAAAAGATAGAGGGAGACAAGGACGTATATAAATCCATCAATAACCAAATAAGAAGAAAAATAAGAGAGGCTAAAGAACAAGAACTTAAAGACAAATGCTTGGAAATTGAAGTATCGCAGGCTAAATATGACACTTTTAGCTTACATAAGAAGGTCAAACAAATAACAGGGAGATATAAGAAGAAATCCGTAGGAAAAATAGAAAACGACCAGGGTAATATAATGGTGGACACAGAACAAATTAAAGCAATGTGGAAGAATTACGTGTCAGAACTTTTCTTGGATCAAAGAGAAGAACATCAGATAGAGACCACTATGACAGGCCCAGACATCCTTGTAGACGAAGTAGAAGCAGCTATTAAAGCCATGAAAGATGGAAGAGCTCCAGGACCAGACGATGTTCAGTCGGAAATAATAAAAGTCTTTGATGAAGATTTTAAGAAGGAATTAACTATCCTATTCAATGAAATATACAATAGTGGAGAAATACCTGCAGAATGGCTGAGATCAGAGTTTATAAAGCAACCTAAAAAACAAGGAGCCAAGAAATGCACTGATTATAGAACAATTAGCCTTATGAGCCACTTACTGAAACTATTTCTAAGAATCATACATAGAAGACTGTACAAAGTCTGCGAGGAACAAGTATCACCAACACAATTTGGCTTCATGAAAGGTCTGGGAACAAGAGACGCCCTATTCAGTATACAGGTTCTTTTTCAACGTTGCCAGGACATGAATTGCAGTATATATGCTTGCTTCATAGACAACCAAAAGGCATTCGATAGAGTCCAACATAATAAAATGATGGTAGTCCTACAAGATAGTGGAATTGACGGCAAAGATTTGCGCATAATCAAAAACCTGTATTGGCATCAATCAGCCTCTGTTAGAGTCAACCATGACAAAACAGAACAAGTGGAAATTCTTCGAGGTGTCCGGCAGGGGTGTATATTGTCGCCTCTTATATTTAATCTGTACTCTGAGGCAATTTTTCAGGAAGCTCTAGAATTTACAGAGGCCGGAATTTTATTAAATGGTGAACAGATTAATAATTTCAGATATGCCGACGATACCGTCATCTTTGCTGATACTGCTCAAGGATTACAACTTCTCATGCACAAAGTAGCGGAAACTAGTAGAAAATATGGCTTGGAAATTAATGTAAACAAAACGAAAGTCATGATAATCAGCAAGGAAAGAATTGGAAGAGTGCAGTTCACCATAAATGATAGGATAGTGGAAAGGGTGCCAACATACATATATCTTCGGACTGTACTAAACGAGCGTTGGGATCATTCACAGGAAATAAAAAGTAGGATTGAAAAAGCAAGGGCAGCGTTCATCCAAATGGCTAAACTGTTTAAAACGCACAATCTAAAATGGGAACTGAAAATCAGACTGCTCCGATGTTATGTATTTTCCATTTTGCTATACGGAGTAGAATCTTGGACCTTGACGGCAGCAACGGAAAAGAAACTAGAATCGTTCGAGATGTGGACTTACAGAAGAATTCTAAAAATATCTTGGGCGGACAAAGTATCAAACGCTAAGGTACTGCAAAAACTTAATAAGGAAACAGAAATAATACGCACTATAAAAAGAAGAAAATTGGAATATCTAGGACACATCATGCGAAACGAGAACAAGTACAAGCTGCTGAAATACATTTTACAAGGAAAAATACAGGGCAAGAGAGGCATTGGAAGAAGACGAATATCCTGGTTAAAGAATTTGAGAACATGGTTTGAAACATCCACTACGGGACTTTTTAACGCAGCAGTGAATAAAATCAGCATTGCCAGAATGATCGCCAGCATCCGGTGACGGATTGGCACTAGAAGAAGAAGAAGAATACTTTAACGTGATATTCATCACTATTATTTCAGTGATACGTTATTCAAATTGGCGGAAATCAATATTACCGACTATGGTTAAAAACCATAAGCCAGAATATGTAACAAAAGTTTTATCCGGCTCACAAATAGCCGGCCGCATTGGCGTAGTTGGTAACGTGCTCGCGTCTCATCAAAGCTTTCGAAGCTCGCATATAAAGCTTTCGAATCCCATTCAGGCACGGCATATTTTCATACGTTACAAAAAATCATTTCATCCTTCACCGTCTGCATTAGCAGTAATTGCAGAACAGTCGGACGTTAAACAAAAAAAAAAAAATCACTAATATTACGGTAAGTGAGCTGACAGGTGCCATTTCTTCAATCACGTACCCTTCCCAAATTGACCCATTTCTGCACTTCATCTTCAAATTTAATTTAATTTCAATTGTTTTAAATTAAGGAAGTATGTTCTGTGATTTGAACGCCAAGAGAGAGAAGTGTAGCTCATAAAGAGCGATTCTCACTTTGTCTGGAAGGATCAGGTATTTGTTTCTTGTATCGTACTTACGAGTTCTGTTTTGAACTTTGATTTACTTTTTTGTGAGCCTAACTTTTTAAGATCTCCTTTACAAAGAGTCGCCTGAAATTCGTCACTTGAAACTTTGCAGAAAGCTGGTCGATAAATAAACGGTCAGAAATTGTTTTAAACCCGGTTTTAAAAATATCACAAGCTTTTGAAGTATTTTCTTAATAAAAATTTTTCAGGAAAAAATGAAAGTATAAAGGAGTTAGAGCGGCTGGTGGAGTATTTGTTCAGACGCGGGGACGATCTTTAATAATATGCTTGCCATACGCTCCAGTATGATTGGGACAGTCCCGATTTCAAAACGTAGCGCCAGTGTCCCACCGGGTTGCCGAAATGTGCCGTCAATCGTCATTATTTAGAAATAAAGTAGAAGGCAGATCTTATTGCAATACCGCTCCTGCCGGGTTCGATGCGGTAACTTCGAGGGGGATTAAATTTGCTTCGTTTTACTAGTAAACTTAGCAGTCGATTCTAGGCTGGTATTACACGCATGCGCTCCAGGGAGGAGTCTACTCTGTGTGTCTTGTTATATCAGTTAAAATCTGTTTCACTTTTTTATACAATATAGAAATTCTAAACGCACGAATGTCAAAAACAGCGATTAAGTTCAGCGAGAGAGTTAAAAATGAATTTTCTTGAAAAAATAAAATACGTTAAAAAATAATATACTGAGAGAAGATATTGGATCAAACCAAATACAATCACACATCTACTGAATTTCTTTGAAGTAGAGATAGAACCAGTAGCATGGAAGAAAAGTTAACTTGTTTTAAATTTAAAAACCCTCTCTCACTGAATATATGAATTAAAAATTTAGTGAGCCGATTGCTGCT
This sequence comes from Catonia carolina, assembly GCA_035578175.1. Taxonomy (NCBI): domain Eukaryota; kingdom Metazoa; phylum Arthropoda; class Insecta; order Hemiptera; family Achilidae; genus Catonia; species Catonia carolina. The sequence continues at coordinate 45,581,052 of JAQMRL010000007.1, forward strand.
CTAATGAACACTGTCGGAGAACTAAACTCATAACTTGAAAAATTACGAGAGGAAAACAGAAAACTAAAATAAACAGGTTGTAGCATTGTAGACAGATAGAAAACAAATTACAAACCGATTTAAACCAGCTGCAGAAACGTTCCCATCTAGACAACCTACAAATCATTGGTGTTCCGAAAACGGAAAATGGACAAGTTTATTCGGTCTTAGAATCAATCGGCAAGGAAATCGGAGTGGTGTTTAAGAAGGCCGAAATATCCATTGTTTACAGGGTTCCTACTACAAAAAAACACAAATTAAGCTGATTATAGTTCGCTTTACGTCTATATCAACCAAGATGCATTGGAAGGCTTCAGCTGAAAAGAAAAAAATCTGGTGTGAAACACTCACACAACTTTCTCTTGCCAATGCAAATAATTAACAATAAACCTAACATTAGTAATAAAACATTAGAAATAAACAAAACACTAACCTCAATAAACATAACCTAATTTTAATCAGGAGTGAAAGGCGCAAAATGAAAATCGAACTCAGTTTGGCTTAAAAATACGGAAAATCACTCTTCACGCTAAACTAATAGGCTCTGTAGAGAGAAATGCTTTAAATGAAAGTTGTAGATATTTTAATTTCCTATAAATTTTATTATATAAACTTTTGTCGTAAAATGCATACTAAGCCCGAAATCTTAAAAAATAGATTTTTCATACGTTTTCGTGAGAAAAAAACAGAAAATTGCTAATTACCGCTAAACTAAGCGTTATACAAAAAAACGTTAGAAATAAAAGTTGTAGGATTTTAAATTCTCTACAACTTTAATTATATACATTTTTGCGCTAAAATGCATATTAAAGCCGTAGTCTTAAAAAAAAACAATTTCTTTACGTGAAAACAGCCTTACCATGAATTTCAGCAAACATAGCGCCTACCCTATCTTATAGAGCATAAAAAATTTAGTAAATCAGGCGATTTAAAAAAAAATCGTAGGACCAGTTTTTGAGAAAATCGCAAAAAGGTTAAAAATGACACGAATAAACTGCTACTTCTCGTTGACCGATTTTGATGAAAATGTTCATGTCGGGTCCGGTAGTGGTATGTGACTTAAGTTTCAAGTTCGTACGATATTCCGTTCTTGAGATATTCTGTTTACACAGACCAATCGCTAAAAACATGTTTTTTGGGTTCAGGGGGTCTGAAAACGGGTAGATCCGGTGAAAACTCGATTTCGAAAAATCGACGTGAGAATAATACTTTCTTTCCTATATATACATATAGGAAAGGGAAAGTAAAAATATAGTACCTGAACAAACACTGACAAGTTGCTCTGCATATGTATTCATCTCATAGTTATTTTTCATAGAATTATTTCGCCAGTCATTACAGATTTACCAGTCGTAGTTATCAGTAGGCGTTGCTGGAGCGATAATGTCGAATAGGGAGTGCATTATTAAAGTGGGAATGAATCGCCTGCTCGAAATTAGGCCTATTACTGTTGGCCGTATCTGCTAAACGGATACGCATCCTGAATTGAAACGTTTCTCAAGACGATGTTGTTTTGACTCACGAAGTGAAGTAAAGTAACTCACGAAGTTACTTTGTGATGATTAAAGCGATTGAATATGGTCAGACTTCCCGCAATACATTATTGTTACTTTTACCTGGTCTCCCTGGTGATGCCGGTAGCACCATAACCCGTATAAGAGGTAACCGACAGGTACTTTGTCACTTTTCTTCCTTCAATGCAATTGTTAAGTTGAACCATTCTGGATATTGTTACAGTACGGTTTATGTTGGCCAACACAACGCCTAAGTAAATCATTTTATCGCTGCACTCAAATTGTTTTCATGTCAGCAGCGTTCAACTTCTCCAAAAACAAACGGTTTTTTACTGGATGTTAATTTTTAATTTAGCATCAGACTGAGTAGATAGGTGTACCCATAATTCCCATAATTTTGAGGCGACAGGACTGATCCCAAAAAACCAGTGGCTATGAATTTTAGGTTCCGGAATAAAAAGATGATTGAAATTTTGGCTGATAAAGTACTTATGAAAGTTCACCGACCAATTACATCGACACAAAAAGTCCTTGGATCACTAAGCGGATAAATCGATACGAGTCAATAATTTGTTAAAAAATTTTCGATGTTTTGGTTCGAACGACAAGAAATTTTTCAGTTAACTGTTAGCTGCCCTGTGTATGGAATACTCGGACAGAATTTATTCTAAGTTTATCAGTCGTGGTGTGGAATTCGGGCGACCAGTCGTCATTTGTGAACGCGAATTTTTTAACAGATTTGTAGATAATTTTCCAAGGTCTCAAAAATTTGATGCGTAATCCTAACCGATTAATTAATTAAACACCATCACCAAAGAAAACGATCAATATATACGATGTAATAGATGTTCGGCAGAGACGGCACAAAAATATATGCCGACCGGATTTATTATTTGATGACCTAAGACAGGCCAATATCGCTCGCACAATGTATAAATGATTTAACAGCTCTCAATCAATTACAAGTCTGAACAACTGTTCACTATTAAAAAACGCGTGCATTTATCAATTACATGCGGTCGCACGTAACCGGCTCCACCCCACTCCTCGATGTTTCTCCGTCTGCCATCCGCAGTCAATCGATTTCTCCACCGACTCATCAAAACAACCCGAACCTAGAGCCATAAAAATATAATAATCGAGATGGTTACGCCTGTGCGTTCAATCACAAAAAGAAGCGTTAACCCATTACATTGAGTTAACAATATTAATTATCCCTGATAAAAGAGATCCGCACGGGTGCATTAAATATTATTGCCGTACAGAAGAGATCTCCCTATCGAATGGGCCTCGTAAATACAAATCATTCGAGTATCGTTTTATTAGCGTTTAACTACATCTATTACAATCTGTTCTATACGAATATATAAAATACACCTATTCCAGTCCCCTCTGGAAAAAACAACCGAAAAGCATTCATAGGGTACTGGCGAAGAAGCGACTCCAATCCAACACGCCGGCTGCATTGGCGTAGTTGGTAACGTGGTCGCCTCTTATCATGCGGTCTTGGGTTCGAATCCCATTCAGGCATGGCATATTTTTATACGTTAAAAAAATCATTTCATCCTTCACCGTCTCCATTAGCAGTAATTGCAGAACAGTCGGACGTTAAACCAAAAAAATCAAAAAAAAAATCCAACACAATAAGTGCCTCCGAATTACCTTCTTCTTTTTCAACTTGTTAAAATGCTTTCATAAAATATGTGATTTATCAGTCTACCGGTGGTCTGTTGCCGTGAAACATGTCTATATTACTACTGAGAAATAAGAAGAAAAATATTGTAAAAATAATAGTGACAACTGGACAGTGTGCCTCAAGTAGATAAAATCAATTGTGAGAAGAGATACTTGTATAAGAGCAGTTCTAAGAGGCGGTGTAGCAGCACAGCCTCTTATTATTAATTTTATTATACATATAAAATTAGACGTCATCTTAAATACATATTGTCTAATAAAAGTTTACCGCGTGTGTTAGTGGTTGGATGAAGATCAGTGCAGAATATGAATGGATGCAAGACGGAAATGGATAGACTAGCATGGGACAAGTAAGCTTCATTGGCACCATTTCATGGTACTAATGATAGGTAGAATCGGGTCATGGAGAAAGCAGTTATCTCACGCAAAATATCTACAGATATTCTTTGATTCTGCGTTCACGAAGGGAGCTCCGGGAGAAGCATTCATGGAGATCTTCCTTATGTGTAACAGCAGAGATTATGAAGACTCAGTATATTTCATAGTATAATGTCCTATTTTAGGGTAAAATAGTAAAACCTGGCAAGGATGTCAAGTTTCAGTAACAGAAAATCGTGGAATGGTTAAACGGTAAAGATCAGTCTGTTATTCAAAGGATGCACTGGGCTTTAAAAGAGAACTTGTGGAACTCAATTTCTAATTTCTTGTATTCACATTTTTTTACAAAGATAATAGTAATTCCAGAATCAGATAAACTCTTAAATACACCACACCCATAAAAATACCATTTCTCTTATTATATTATGTTGAAAAGTATTTGTAAAAGCACTTTTAAATACATCTTATAGTTGTAGATAATCATTTATCTCCTCACCTGTTTAGTTTTAGGCGAGAACACTCCTTGAACGTCAGTCACGTATACCAACACATTATATGGCCCATTATTTCTTTAGCTGTCCGAAAAAATAATGTTGTCTTAATCAAATTTATCAGAGATGGAGTGCTGAAAGGTTCAATCATTTTCCCTCATCTACACAGAACTTTTACAACGGACGTACCAACTGTTCTTGCTAACATTTTAACTGTTACTTAACAATTGCTATCGAAGACACTGCTATTTTTTACAGTTCTGCAAACATTCATGACACTTCTTGATCCAACAACATCACATCGTTCTCGTAGGAGCCGGTTTTGAGAAAATCGAAAAAAGCGAGAAAGGACACGAATAAACTACTACTTTCGGTGGACCGATTTTGATGAAAATGTTCATGTCGGGTCCAGTAGTAGTATCTAACTTAATTTTCAAGTTTTAAGTTCGTATGATGTTCCGTTCTTGAGATATTCTGTTCACACACACACACACACACGCACGCACGCACGCACACACACACACGCGCACACACACACACACACACACACACACACACACACACACACACACAGGACCAATCGCTAAAAATATGGTTTTTGGGTTCAGGGGTCTGAAAACGTGTAGATTCGGTAAAAACTCGATTTCGAAAATCGACATGAAAACAATACTTTCCTTCCTATATAGTCATATAGGCAAGAGAAAGTAAAAACTAGTCGATCAAAATGATGGGGATTAGGGGTAACCGGCTACAAAAAAATAAGTTACACTTACACAACTGAAATACGACAGAAAAACGATCAAATTGTTTTACAGATGATATAATTTTTGTCACGAAACAAAAATTTTATCTATGCAATTGATATGCTAAAAATGGGTTTCTCACTTTCCGTATTTTAATTTCGGTTATTGATTCAAGTTATAACCGATAAGAGATTAGTATATATTATAATAAAAAATTTAAAAAAATTATTGATTATTTTTGTAATGGTAACTTACTTGATACCCTCTGCATATTTAGGAGGGTAAGCCATCGGGACATGACTGTTTTGGTTATGATATTACGTGTCGGAAAAAGTTCATTAATTATTTATGTAGTACGTTTATTATTACTGCTTTTATAATTACTGAGTAATCGTTCTTGAATAGTAAGCCTATTTATTTTTGTCATGTATCACGAAAAAAAAATTCTTTCTCTGTTTATTGTAGTTCCATAAATGTATGGTTGATATTATTATTATGATAAGCGAATGGAAAAGGTGTTTGAGTATTAACCCTTTATAGAGCAGTACTACGAGGAAAAAAAACATATGTTGTAAAATATTAAATTTTGCTTTACAGGCTTTATAGGCGATTGTTTTACGTCAGTTACATCGGAGTCGGATTCGTTTGCGTCACTGTGATTCCAAACGACATCATCTTCAGAGGCATCGAACTCATTCGACAAACAGCACTTCAAAAAGGATTTAATGATGATACCCGGTGGCAAATCTTACCAAGCTTTTGAAATCCATTATACAATCGTAGTTGCTGAAGATTGTTTAATTTTGTCGGTTGGTGTAATCGACGGTTGGTGTAAGGGGATGGTCACACTTGCGTCAATTGAAATAAACGGGACTACAGGCAATGTTGTCTCCATACAGTATACTCAAAGGTATTTGTACACTAATACATATGGTCAATATACATGTAACTCGAATTTAAGACGTACCCATTATTTTAGCCTTTTAGTTGCGTTAAAAATGTGCGTCTTAAATTCGATCATCGATTCATTCGATTCATTCATTCATCATTCGATTCATCATCTGAAAATATTTAACCCTTTATTGGGTTAAAAACTACGGGGTAACTGCATAAAATGCCAATAAGGTTCAACTGCATAGCTTATTCTTAAACAAACTCGACGATATTGCCAGTAGTAAGTTAACTTACCAAAGACCTATATAAAGGGTTAAACGATATATGTCGTACCCTTGAAATAGATGGTTTCAATGGCAACGAAACTTGCTTCAGAAGAATAATAAATTACACTATACTTTTTGTGATTTATTGCGTGTTATAATTTGTTAAAAATTTTAAACTTTTAGGAATGTAAACGTTTAGGTTTTATAAAATATATTGAAAGGTTTAATTTAATGTTTTGAAATTTGTATGAATTTACTTGCTTACGCGGATAATTATATCACATTATTCGTTAAATACCTTATTAGAATGCAATACACCGCCTATTTTTCGCCACAGAGAAACTTAAAATACCTGCAGCTACGATTTTGTCAAATAGTTTCGTTTGTTTAGTCTCACTTTCGGAATCTTTGTCAATAAAATGAACCGTGAAGTGGCCTTCATTTTATTTTTTTTTGTACGTCTTTTTAATAATTTTTAAGTTTGCTAAAATCTCACAGATTTAATGGCGAGTCGGGAGATCGGTGTTTCACGTCTGTTATTTTTATTGGTGACTGATTTTTGTACTCATCTGCAACAAGCAGATTGATTGTTGAGCTGGCGCATTGTCTTGGCGGAGAACCCATGATTTGTCCTTCCACATTTTGGGTTTTTTCCTTACTCTTTGACGTAGTTTAGCAAATATCTCAAGGTAGTATTATTGATTAATTGTTTGACCTTCAGGAACCCAGTGAAGGTACACAATACCATGGATATCAAAAAAAAACAATCGTCATTGCTTTAAATTTTGACTTGTTCATTCGAGATTTTTTGGCTCTCGGTGAAGTTCGGCTCTTCCAGTACATGGTTTGGCGCTTCGTTTCCAGATCATAAGTAAAAAACTATGCTTCATCACATGTTATTATCTTCTACCTGTTCCCTAAGGAGAAATCTGCATTAAAAGGGACAACATTTGTGTCTGTGGAAGCTGTAAAAGAGAAAGCGGCACGTGTTCTGAAGGAGCTGACAGAAGATGACTTCCAGCACTGTTTCCAACAATGTAAAATTCGCATGGAGCGTTGTAGGGATAGAGAAAAAGTGTATATTGAAGGTGACAATAAGTGATTATGTATAAAATAAAAATGAAATTTTTTTACAACGTAAGTCTCGTTATTTAATAGCCACAACTCGTATTGTGCACTTTATAGTATTTGAATTTTGTTCGATCATATTTACATGAAAAATGGTTAGCAATGTACTATTGTTGATGTTTGCATGTTATTGTTGTTATTATTACACTCCAACACGTATTGTTACAGTGGGGTGTTATATTTATGTAGGTTAAGAATAGAATAATTTGGTAGACTGGTTTTCATTTATTTAAAAGTTTACTTATTATTACTCAATTACAATTATTCCTCTGGCCTTTGTGTAGATGGTAAGAAAATAATAATAATAATAATTAAACAATTTTGATTACAGACCGAGTGAAATTTATAGCATTATTTCAAAAGGTAAAGTAGCTGTTTCAAGGCATACGGATTATTCAGGTATCTGACAACAGGGGGTACAGTACAAATGTTCATTAGAAAACTGTAATTTAAAAGTGAAACGGAACGCGGAGTGGAACGAAAACCCATTACTAAACAGCACAATAGAACGTAGTTTAGATGCGAAATTACTACTTCAATTAAGAAATTAGATTAATTGAGAAACGCCCATGAATTGGTTCCGTTCGACTCTGAAAATGTGAGAGATAACTCAGTTCCATATGATATAAAAGTAATTAATTAATTAATATTACAAGTTATAATAAAAATATGAATGAAATTTTTACACAGCTAGAAGAAAACGAAGTTCAGTATGATGCAGTAGTTTTGACTAATGCTACATTTTTGAAACGTCAATTCTTGGCAAATAGATGAATATAACGGGTGTTTCAAAAAGGACGCACTTCGAAGTTTAAGGGTTAATATTTTCTGCATAGGGAATATTTTTTCCCCCCCCCCAAATAACAGTTGGCACTACCGTACTCATTGTTGACCCTTTGTGTATTACTGACATGTACTAGTGCTATTCCAGTATTCAATTGTGTCTGTAGTGTCTGTATAAGTTCAAACATGGTTTTTTCAAAGGATGAACGTGTGTTTTTATTATTGAAAGTTATTGCGCATATAAATCTTACGAACGAGTGAAAGACGAGTTCCAGTTAAAATTTCCCAATTCTGAAGTACCTAATAACACCACAATATCGCGTCTGATTAATAAATTTCATGAGACTGGCAGTGTACAGGATCGGAAAAGCACAGGTCGACCATCAGTGTTAACAGAACAAGTTTTGGACGATGTGAAACAACGTTTGACTACCTCACCCGGCAGATCACTTAGCAAGTTATCTTCACAGGCTGGATTATTACTATCTTCCGCTTTAAGGGCTACAAAAAAATTAAATCTGTTGAAATATTGGATCGTGTTTACTTCAGTGACGAAGCATGGTTCCACTTGGATGGTTACATCAACAGCCAAAACTGCCGAATATGAAGCGCTCATAATCCTCACACATTTCATGAACGTCCACTACACGCACGTAAAATTGGTGTTTGGTGTGCGATCTCCCGGCCTCGTATTGTTGGGCCCTTTATTTTTTGACACATCTGTAGATGGTGCGGTGTACCACAACTTAATTGAACAATTTATAGCGTTGTTAGAACTACACGATCGAGATTGTTGGTTTCAGCAGGATAACGCAACGTGCCATACTTCTACTGAAACGCTGAATATGTTACGAGAATTTTTTGGCCATCGTGTGATATCAAAAGGATTGTGGCCACCTAGATTCCCAGATCTTACTCCTGCGGATTTTTTTCTTTTGGGGAATTTAAAGAGTAAGGTTTTTAAAAACAATCCTCATACAATTGAAGAATTGAAGGTTAATATTGAAAGTGAGATTACAAACATTAATGAGCAAACACTACGAAAAGTGGCTGCAAATGTTATGAAACGTGTCCGAACTTGCATTACAAGCGGAGCAAGTCATTTTGAACATTTATTGTGAAGTTTTAAAGGTAATCTAAATGTTATAAAGGTAATAATTTCATACCGTATAATTTGTATAATTTCTAATTACTTAATGTAATAAATTAGCGTTCTCAAACTTCGAAGTGCGTCCTTTTTGAAACACCCGTTATAATAGCCTATTCAACTGAAAAATAAATATATTACAAAATGATGGTATTGTAGTACTATGTAAAGTCTAAATATCATATTACAGTAATAGAACCAGAGCGTACGGCAAGCGAATCGTTTATGTATGCATTTATGTATTGAAAAATATATTTTTGTTATTGCAGCAATATACAGGTCGCGTTCGTAATATGAAGATTTTTCATTTCTCATTGGAAATTTTTTAACTGACTTGGAATTACTATTTAATTCAATCTGTGATTATTACAAGTTATTAATTGGTGATCTTAAGATCAGAACTTACGCTTCAACATAACACAGGCAGTTAAATATTTATGAAAACTTACTCGGCATGCATTTGGTTTTTAGTCGTTGTATAACTAAACCGACACGCTTCAGCGGTGACACAATGTCATGCATAGATCATATTCTTGTTAATTTTAATAAGGAAATAAAGGCTATTGTTTGTCACAACTCTATAACAGTCCATTACGCTGCAATATTAAACTTCAAGAATACAAGCACCAGTACGCCAGAATCATTAAAAATCTGGTGTGAAACACTCACACGACTTTCTCTTGCCAATGCAAATAATTACCAATAAACCTAACATTAGTAATAAAACATAATTAGAAATAAACAAAAAACTAACCTCAATAAACATAACCTAATTTTAATCATATATGAAAGACACAAAATGAAAATTGATCTCAGTTTGCCTTAAAAATACAAAAAATCACTCTTTCACACTAAACTAGGCTCTGTAGAGAAAAATACTCTTAATAAAAGTTGTAGATGTTTTAATTTTCTATAAATTTGATTATATACACTTTTGTCATAAAATGCATACTAAGGCCAAAATCTTTAAAAAATCGATTTTTCACACGTTTTCGTGAGAAAAAACATAAAATCGCTAATTACCGCTAAACTACGCGTTATACAAAAAAATGTTTGAAATAAAAGTTGTAGAATTTTAAATTCTCTACAACTTTTATTTCAAACATTTTTGCGCTATAATACATATTAAAGCCGTAATCTTAAAACAACTTTTTTTACGTAAAAACAGCCTCACCAAGAATTTCAGCAAACGTGGCGCCTACCCTGTCTTGTGGAGAATAAAAAATTGAGTAAATCAGGCGATTTAAAAAAAAATCGTAGGACCAGTTTTTGAGAAAATCGCAAAAAAGTGAAAAATTACACGAATAAACTGCTACTTCCGGTTGACCGATTTTGATGAAAATGTTCGTGTCGGGTCTGGTAGTGGTATATAACTTAAGTTTCAAGTTTCAAGTTCGTACGATGTCTCGTTCTGAGATATAAACATGTTTTTTGAGTTCAGGGGGTCTGAAAACGAGTAGATCCGGTGAAAACTCGATTTCGAAAAACCGACATGAAAACAATACTTTCCTTCCGATATATTCATATAGGCAAGAGAAAGTAAAAACATAAACGTTCGTGAGATAATTGATCAAGTTAAGCTCTTGGCTTATTACACGAAGTATCATGGAATACAGTTTTATTGCAGACCGATGTTTTTCGAGTAGCCATTTAATTTATCGAGAGTGATATTAATTTAAATCGGTTAAAATAATGAAATTACCGATCGTAAAAACAAACGAATACCTTGGTAACGCAAAGTCAATTAATATCAATACGGAAAAGGGGCTAACTTCATAGGCGACGTAAGAATAATCCAAATAATCTAGTACTGTGACATCATTATAGTATGTATAGAAGTTCACTAGTTACTCCAATGGAAAATGGAACAAGGAGTATTTTTCGAAAAATCTCCGGTTTACCTAGACACAAAAATACATTAAAAACCATTAAGGAATAGTCTAATATTAATATTAATGAGTAATGAATTGGTCTGCGCGCGTGTGTGTGTGTGTATACAAAATATCTCAAGAACAGAACATCGTACGAACTTGAAACTTTAAAGTTACGTTGCATACCACTACCGGACCCGACACAAACATTTTCATCAAAATCGGTCAACCGGAAGTAGTAGTTTATTCGTGTAATTTTTCACTTTTTTGCGATTTTCTCAAAAACTGGTCCTACAATTTTTTTTTAAATCGCCTGGTTTATTCAATTTTTTATTCTCTATAAGATAGGGTAGGCGCCATGTTTGCTGAAATTCTTGGTGAGGCTGTTTTCACGTAAAGAAATTGTTTTCTTAAGATTACGGCTTTATATAAATTTTAGCGCAAAAATTTTTAAAATAAAAGTTGTAGAGAATTTAAAAACCTACAACTTTAATTTCAAACATTTTTTGTATAACGCGTAGTTTAGCAGTAATTAGCGATTTTCTGTTTTTTTCTCACGAAAACGTGTGACAAATCGATTTTTTTAAGATTTCGGCCTTAGTATGCATTTTACGACAAAAGTGTGTTAATTAATTTTATAGGAAATAAAAAGATCTACAACTTTTATTTAAAGAAGTTTTCTCTACAGAGCCTAGTTTAGTGTGAAAGAGTGATTTTCCGTATTTTTAAGCCTAACTGAGTTCGATTTTCATTTTGCGTCTTTCAGTCATGATTAAGGTTATATTTTTAGAGGTTAGTTATTTGTTTATTTCTAATGTTATATTACTAATGTTAGGTTATATTGTTAATTATTTGCATTGGCAAGAGAAAGTTGTGTGAGTGTTTCAAACCAGATTTTTTTTTCAAAAAGGTAGGACTGAGACTGGCCCAGGATATTTAGACGAAAATTCGGAAGAAGCAGACGAGCCAACTGTCAGGAATAAGCAGGTGGCTATTTTTCAATAGTTCGCTCTACTGATGAGTCAAGAAATAATTAAAACAATTTTAGTAATGTAAATAACAGATGGCAGCTGGCAGATGGTTTTTACCACATTTGGCTATATGTTATGTTGGAAAATGGAATGAGTGTGATTGTTGCAATGTATCTCACAAAATAGGATTAATTTACCAAATTAATTATTATCATTAAAATATTTTGACAATATAGAAAAGGAAAGAGTATTCGAGAATGACCAAGAGTTTAAAAATGTTAACGTAAATAATAGAAGTAATAAATAGGGTTTTCCGAGAAATAGTTAGAAATATTAAGTTAAATAAAATATTATTAAGTAGTATAGTAAATTAAATATTATTAGTTAGAAATTAAGTAAATTGGTGTAACATAAATGGTTTTTTATAGTACAGGTTTATTGCTGTACGGGTATAGTGAGAGCCAGGTACCTATTTAGATAATTGGCCTTTTTATAACACCTTCTATTCAATCCTAATTTGTTTACAGTTGTTAATATTTATCCAGATGCCATCAGAAGGATTTTGTATTTTATTATTATATCGAAAATCTCTGTCTTTTCTCGAACTCTCCATTAGTCCACCTATATAAACGCCGGATTGTTTACGGTCTGGTTTTAGTCTTGATTTCTCTGTGTTTGAGTGAGCGAATTGTAAAAATTAAAATTGAAATAGTGCTTTACGGTTACGTTAGAAAAGGTCAACGTTACTTTGTATTGCTTAACGTTTATTCTGTATAATTTTTGTGAGTAATATTAAGTAAATTGGTTAAGTTATTTATAGTATTAGTTAATTATAATTAGTTTGTTATTTATTAAATAGTTTAATTGTAACATACTTGTAGATTTTAGTCACTTCTTTAATTGTAATTCTTAGTAGTAATAAATACTTGTAATTTTAAACTTTAGTGTGTTAATTATTTAATTTAACCACGTCCCGAAACGGACCTTAGAGATAAGTGTCACAATATCAATAATTGCCTTTAACAGGTTGGTGGAGTGTTAAATTATTTGCACTCGATTTGCTACTTCCAGGGCCTACAAAAATAGTTCTGTTTCTTATCACATGTTCAGCCAATTATATGACTTAACCATTTATGAACAGAAGAGGTAGAGGTGTAAAAGACACTAGTCAGAGTTATCTCCTCTGAGAGTAATGAATTTCATAATACAGCCAGACTCTGTGGTAATTGTCATTTGTAGGGGGGAAAGTAGATGCTTTTCAGAGGTCCTGGCATGCTGATAAGCATAATATTTTACTCAGTGTGGAAGGCAATTGTAAACCACCTCACTCCTCGTTTTACTTAGTAAAGCCTCTAGAGGTTCAAATCAGCTTTTCAGCTGATGACCTAAACAACAACAATATCAAAAAGCACATTCATATTTGGATTCCAAATGATGCAACTATCTTCTAATACCAATCGACCCAGAGAATAGCTCAAAGAAAACAAGGTCTCGCTGAACCCAAATCAATCAGATATTTTTATTACTGCTGTGGGATGATTCTGAATTGCTAAAGCTAAGCGCGAATAAGATTTTTTAACAATCACGTAGGACTTTATGATCGCAAGAAACGAACACAATATACATACAAATCTCGAAAACAATTCACACTATTAAATCCATAACCTATCGTAACGCAGGAGAGCCATACGCCTTGTCAACGTAATGGCAGTACATGGTAAACAATTTACCTTTCAGTATTAGCTTCATGCCGCAGCTGTAACTTACTGATATCATGTCGTATCAGCTCACAGTCACTATCGTTTATTACTGATTATACAGATTACTATTTCACATCATCAGCAAATAACAACACCTTAGAATGACATTATTCTCCATATGATTAATAAAAATGAAAACCAGAACAGGGGATAGGTGAGCAGGTGAGCTCTCTGAAGAGTACCACATGTCATAAGATTTAATATTATTTAGCAGGTACTTGTAAACGGCATCATAAATGAATCAGTTATTTAAGAATGCTTATAAGTCAAAATTTTGCCTATTCAGCTTTACTACATTTCCGGATTGGTTCAATGTAAACACACAACTCCCTACAGAAATCACATAGGTCTGGTTTTCCTTCACCAATATAATGCAAAGAGCTTATTTTTATGTTATAAGGTTATCCTAAAACTTTTTTCCTGTTAAATATAAAATGGGCGATATTTTGAAGCTGAAATTCTACGCTTTAGAACATAGAAAATTTCTACGCAAAAAGCTGTACAATGATGATGATGATGATGACAAAAACCGAGAATATTTCAGACAACCAATTTTTTTTAACGTCAAGAAATTCAATTTTTACTGTAGTGAAAAGATTCCTCAAGTCACTAGTGTAACATATAGGCTAAATAACACCTTTTCTTAACACTTCAATTTATTTTTTTTGCATAACACCTTTTTCTTGTGGTTGGTTATTTAACAAAACATTTCATCCAGAAACAAGTCAGCATTTTACTTTTTTTTTACATTAGGAACAATTTAAATCTAAAGTTAGAATTTCGACTCAAGTGCTTTCTGAAATGACCAATTCAAATATGAAAAGAGAAGTTTTACTAATTGGAGAATGTGTAGACCTACAGTCAATCAACATTGGAATTCGAGACTCATTTTTACTAATTTTATGTGAATTCAGAAATGTAATAATCGCACCATTTCATATTTAACTACGAGTCATATACGTAAAGTAAGAGTCGTTTTCTCATACAAATATTCGTTAGAAAAATATTTTATTAACGCTTTTAGTATTTACAAACCTACTTCACTTTTCTAAATGGTAGCCGTTCACTTCTAAGCATTTATTTAACCCTTATCCATAAAAGTTCGTCGCCTGGGAATGGAACCGGTTAACAACAGCAATCTTGAACTCCTTCTTCGTGTTTTTCTACGTTGTGATAGGCGACGAGACATGAATATCGCACACCAATGCAGCAAAAAGAAAACTCGATTCAATGACGCCAGTTAATTTCAATACAAAATAAAAATCAGCCAATCTCCTTACTCGAGTCGGAAAATTATGGCTACCGTTTTCTGAGACAAAATGGGGTTCTTTTGGTTGATTTCATGGAACATAAGACAACAGTTACAGCTGAGACGTACTAAAAAAATGCTTAACAAACTGAGACGTGCGATCAAAAATCGACTGCGCTATAGACTGTCCGGAAAAGTCATCCTCCTTGATAACTCACGTCCTCTTATCTCTGGGTTTCTGGGTTCGGGTAGTGGACGTGAGTCCACTACCCGAACCCAGGAGAATATCCAAAATTTTGGTTGGGAACTTTTTGATCGCCCCCCTCTACAGTTTCGACCTATCACCTAGCAACTATTTCTTTTTCTTGCACTTGAAACAGTGGATTGGTGGACAACAGTTTGAAGACGACGAGGAACTCAAGACTGCTGTTGTTAAGCGGTTCAATGCCCAGGCAGCAAACTTCTGTGCAAAGGTGTCAAAGAAGCTGGTGCAGCGTTACGAAAGATTTTTTTTTGTTTTACGTCTGACTGTTCTGCAATTTCTGCTAATGCAGATGGTGGATAATGATGAATGAAAATTAGTGATGAAAAAATGCCAGACCTGACCGGGAATCGAACCCGGGACCCCAGCGTAGAAGCCAGTTGCGCTAACCACTACGCCAACGGGCCGGCCGTGACTGTGTAGAGAAGTAAAGTAGGTTTGTAGGAGACTACAACCGTCAATAAAAAATATTTTAACAAAAATATACAAAGTTAAATATATCTACCAATTAACTTACCTGCCTTCTTACGTAATAAAAAATTATCTTTTTATGACCAAGCGGCCGTTGCTTTACGAATGTAAAAATATACTTCAAAATTAGATTCCTAAAAACTTTATAATCGATAAAACAGCAAATAAAATTCCCCGGGGAAGGATATGTTAGAGCCCCACGGAGATGGTCATGTGAATAATTCACTGCAGAGTGATGGCCTCAGTCTGCGCAAGAAGTATTCCAATTTCATCGACCTTAAAGTGAATTGTAGACCGTTCGTGGTGATGTTATCTACGTTAATAGAGAACGATACAAAATTTACTGGGGTGGTTAAGTGCTGAGGCGAGAGATCTATCAAAATCTATTCATAGAACGGGATGAAATGGAAATATCAAATGAGCTATGAACGGGTATAAAAACGAGTCTAAATATCATTGTGGAAACACTAGGAATAAAATTTATAAGAACTGTCAGAATGCGTTTACTGATTTCCAGTGCGACATATGTTGAATGAAACACACATGTTGTGCGTTCAACATACCAAAGCGAAGAAAAAATGAATTTCAAGCCCCCACTTACAACTTCCATTAAACCCCGCGTCAAAATAATCCAGTACACAATCATGTATATCAATTTTCCTGAATCTGCGACCATATTATGCGATTTGATTGTTATTTTATGTCTTTCGTATTTATAAATATGCGGTCTGATTTAGATGGATCAACTTCAGCAGATTTGACAGTACTGTTTCTCTTTCAACTGTAAATTATGATGTTACCGTCCATACACTCGTACATTCCGTCTTAAAATTTATAGCTGTATTATGCGTGTTAAGATAGTAATGGTATCCATATTAAAAATTCGGCAAAACAAAATAAATCAAAAAAGTTAATAAACCCTGATACAAAAGGTACAAAATAAATTTTTACTTCCCTAAATATAAAAAGAAAATCCAATACAGTACAAATAACCTAAAACAAAAATTTCAATCAAATAAACTAATCAACAAAAAATAACTTTCTTAAATAAAACCCCACAAAAAAAATCCATTTAGATTTGGGTTTTGGGTTTATCAGTTTTGGTTTATTTAGTTCGTAGGACCGGTAGGGATTATTTAGATAATTTGGTTTTATGTTAAAGTTTTTTTTTGTTTTTTAAGTTTTTTTACTTGTATATTTATTTAATTTATTTTTTATTTGTTCTTTCTTCTTACCTATATTCAACAGACATTTCATTAGGCATAAATTCATCTCAGACAAAATTTTTCCATACCAAATCTCTCAGATCTAAAGAAACTCTTGACACAAGCCAGCGTTTTATAATGACGTTTTAAAATAACTGTAATTTTATGTATGCTCTAAACTTACGTAGCTCGACCTTATTCGTATCGATCAAAACAAAAAACTTATTGCCCTTCACCAACTTTTATAATATTACCCCCAACGCGTTCCAGCCTCTACGAGACCATCGTCAGAGGGAAATAAATAAATAAACTTTATTGTCATGTACAATAATATACATTATTTTATATGACAAGGCAAAATATTTTGTACAAATGAATTCTTAATCGTATACAGTGTCTATATTCACAATCCAACTTAATATTGTCCATCAAACAATTATAATTTTAATTTAAAAAAGCAGATAAAAAATAGTCATTAAATATGCAAAGAATGTTTAACAAAATTAAAAAAAACTACAATTTGAAAAATCCCTTTCATAAGACGACGCGTCTCATGGCTGGTGGCAATTTTTAAAAAGGCTTACCTTTGACCTTTGCAAAAATCATTAGTGATTTCTATACCTATTCTTTAAAAGGGATCGAATGACACTATTTTCGTTTCCGAATTCCGAATTTGATTTCTTGACTTACGGTTTTAGGTCACTTTCGGTCAAAAGCGGAACTTTAAACCCAATGATTTCTGTATCTACTCTTTAAGAGGAATCGAATGACACTATTTTTGTTTACAAATTCCGACTTTGATTTCCTGATTTCCGGTTTTAGGTCACTTTCGGTCAAAACCGGAACTTCAAACCCAATTCCAGCTCACTAACTTTTTATGTAGATTACGGATCCAGAAACCGTTTATTACTATCTCTTGTAGTTTCTGACTTTAATTTCTTGACTTGCGGTTTCGAGCTACTTCCGGTCAAACACAATTCAAACTTCAAACACAATTTAGGCTCACTAACTTTAGTGTAAATTACGAATCCGAAAACCGTTTGTTGTTATCTCTTGTAGTTTCTGACATCTGGGTGTGACGGAGAAACAGAAAAAGGGAAATGATAGAGACAATTATTTTTTAAATTGCCACTATTAAACTAAAAACTAAATTAAATTTAAAAATCTGGTGTGAAACACTCACACAACTTTCTCTTGCCAATGCAAATAATTTACAATATAATTTAACATTAGTAATAAAACAATAGAAATAAACAAAAAAACTAACCTCAATAATATAACCTAATTTTAATCATATATGAAAGACGCAAAATGAAAATCAACCTCAGTCTGGCTTAAAAATACGGAAAATCACTATTTCACGCTAAACTAGGCTCTGTAGAGAAAAATACGTTAAATAAAAGTTGTAGATCTTTAAATTTCCTATAAATTTGGTTATATACACTTTTGTCGTAAAATGCATACTAAGGCCAAAATCTTAAAAAAATCGATTTTTCACACGTTTTCGTGAGAAAAAATCAGAAAATCGCTAATTACTGCTAAACTAAGCGTCATACAAAAACATGTTTGAAACAGAAGTTGTAGGTTTTTAAATTCTCTACAACTTTTATTATATAAGCTTTTGCGCTAAAATTTATATTAAAGCCGTAATCTTAAGAAAACAACGTTTTTACGTGAAAACAGCCTCACCGAGAATTTCAGCAAACATGGCGCCTACCCTATCTTGTAGAGAATAAAAAATTGAGTAAAATAGGCGATTTTAAAAAAAATCGTAGGACCAGTTTTTGAGAAAATCGCAAAAAACTGAAAAATTATACGAATAAACTACTACTTCCGGTTGACCGATTTTGATGAAAATGTTCGTGTCGCGTCCGGTAGTGGTATGAAACTTAAGTTTCAAGTTTCAAGTTCGTACGATGTTCCGTTCTTGAGATATTCTGTTCACACACACACACAGAGACACACACACACACACACACACACACACACACACACACACACACACACAGACCAATCGCTAAAAACATGTTTTTTGGGTTCAGGGGGTCTGAAAACGTGTAGATCCGGTGTAAACTAGATTTCTTAAAATCGACACGAAAACAATACTTTCCTTCCTATATATTCATATAGGCAAGAGAGAGTAAAAAAGTAAGAGTAATAAAAATAACAATATAAAATTGAAATTGTGCAAAGAAAGTTGTTTTTGTTTTATATTTATGTTTATTTATTTAAGATCGTATCATCAATAAATAAGTCATTAGCGACTACAGTTAGCGGCTACATGACAATTACTTTACAAAAAAAAAAAATTACCAACAATATACACAAAAATGTTATATAGTGGGTAAACATTAAGAATAATTGAACATTTTGAAATATTAAAAAATTGTACAAAAATACGAACAGACACTTAACATAATGCGTAAAATAGCAAACAATTTAAACCAATTAATAGAAACCAAACAAAATTATTGAGGAGTTAGAAATTTCCAAAAGTTTACCATGAACATGTACGAACCATCGAGACAGTTGAACAGTGTTTTTCATAAATTGATTTCATAGGATATTAAAAAATTCATTAATATTACTTTCTCTTGCCTATATGAATATATAGGAAGGAAAGTATTGTTTTCATGTCGATTTTTTGAAATCGAGTTTTCACCGGATCTTTACGTTTTCAGACCCCCTGAACCCAAAAAACATGTTTTTAGCGATTGGTCTGTGTGTGTGTCTGTGTGTGTGTGTGCGCGCGCGCGTGCGTGCGTGCGTGCGTGGGTGTGTGTGTGTGTGTGCGTGCGTGCGTGCGCGTGTGTGTGTGTGTGAACAGAATATCTCAAGAACGGAACATCGTACGAACTTGAAACTTGAAACTTAAGTTACATATCACTACCGGACCCGACACGAACATTTTCATCAAAATCGGTCAACCGGAAGTAGTAGTTTATTCGTATAATTTTTCACTTTTTTGCGATTTTCTCAAAAACTAGTCCTACGATTTCTTTTAAAATCGCCTGGTTTACTACATTTTTTATGCTCTACAATATAGGGTAGGCGCCATGTCTGCTGAAATTCTGCTTGAGGCTGTTTTTACGTAAAAACATTTTATTTTTAAGATTGCGGCTTTAATATGCATTTTATCGCAAAACGTTATATAATAAAAGTTGTAGAAAATGTAAAATTCTACAACTTTTATTTCAAACATTTTTTTGTATAACGCTTAGTTTAGCGGTAATTTGCGATTTTCTGTTTTTTTTCTCACGAAAACGTGAGAAAAATCGATTTTTTTAACATTTCGGTCTTATTATGCATTTTACGACAAAAGTGTATATAATTAAATTTATAGGAAATTAAAAGATCTACAACTTTTGTTTAGAGCATTTTTCTCTACAGAGCTTAGTTTAGCGTGAAAGCGTGATTTTCCGTATGTTTAAGCCAAACTGAGTTCGATTGTCATTTTGCGTCATTCACTCATGATTAAAATAAGGTTATGTTTTTGAGGTTAGTTTTTGTTTATTTCTAATATTTTATTAATAATATTAGGTTTATTATTAATTATTTGCATTGGCAAGAGAAAGTTGTGTGAGTGTTTCACACCAGATTTTTTTTTAATTTTTTCCTAGCAGAAACTGTTTGAGTTTAATCTTAAAAATGTGAAGTGTAGGATCTTCCAAATGAATTCGTAGGTTGTTATAAATTATGACATAAAACAGCACATTATTGTATCCGGTAGTTCTATGTTGGACAATTCTAAAACAATTTTTGTGTCTGATCGGGTTCGAATGGATATCTTTATTTTTCAAGAATAAATGTTCGTTGTTCTTGAGAAATAATACACTCTCGTAAACGTAAATGCAGAGAAATATTTTGCATAGTTCATTTTGTTCTTTAAGGAAAAATAGATACTAAAATTAACTTACTGTAAACCAATTGAGATGCAATTAATTTTCAAAACATCGATTACAGAAACAAAACAAAATTATCAAAAATTTACACAAAATTGTCAGTTAGTGGGTAAACATTAAGAACAATTGAACATTTCAAAATATTAAAATAATATACAAAAAGACAAAACAATTAACAGAAACTAAACATTATGCGTAAAACACAAATAACACTAATAAGAAAAATTTAGTGTAAAACACTCACACGACTTTTTCTTAACAATGCAAATAATAAACAATATAACCTAACATTAGTAATAAAACATGAGAAATAAACAAAAAAACTAACCTCAAAAAATATAACCTAATTTTAATCATGAATGAATGACGCAAAATGAAAATTAACCTTAGTTTGGCTTAAAAACACGGAAAATCACTCTTTGACGCTAAAGTAGGCTCTGTAGAGAAAAATGCGTAAATAAAAGTTGTAGAGCTTTTAATTCCCTGTAAATCTGAATGAACACTTTTGTCGTAAAATGCATATTAAGGCCGTAATCTAAAAAAAAATCAATTTTTTACGGATTTTCATGAAAAAACAAAATCGCTAATTATTATCACAAAATTAAGCGTTAGGCCCTATAGAAAAAATTGTTTGAAATAAAAGTTGTAAATTTTTAAATTATCTACAACTTTTATTGGATACTCTTTTGCCTAAAATCCATATAAAGGCCGCAATTAAAAAAAAAACATTTTTTCTACAAGAGCACAGCCTCCCAAAGAACTTTAGCAGACATGGCGCCTACCATATCTTGTAGAGCATTAAAAAATCTAGTAAATGAGGCGATTTTTTAAAAAATTCGTAGGAGCCGTTTTTTGAGAAAATCGCAAGAAAGTTAAATATGACACGAATAACCTACTACTTCCGGTTGACTGATTTTGATGAAAATGTTCGTGTCGGGTTCTCTAATGGTATCTTACTTAAGTCTCTAGTTCCGACTTTGTACGATGTTTCGTTCTTGAGATATTCTGTTCACATACACACTCACGCGCGCGCGTGTGCGTGCACACACACACACACACACACACACACTAATCACTAAAAATATAATTGTTGGGTTCAGGGGGTCTGAAACCGTGTAATTCGGTAAAAACTCGATTTCGAAAATCGACATGAAAACAATACTTTCCTTCCTATATATTCATATAGGTAAGAGAAAGTAAAAACCAATTAATAAAAACTGAAAATGAAAAAAATTATATTGACAAAATAAATATCCAGAACTAATGCGTATTCAGAACTGAATGGAATATTACAATATAAGAAATTATCGTGACAATTTGCAATAAAGAGGAGGGGGCATTCTAGTGAATTTTTCTCTGATTGAAAACAAAAAAAAAGTAATAAAAACCATGTATATGTAGCCTACAACGAATGATAGGTTAATAGCAATAATAAAAATTAATTAGGATAATAATGAACTAATAATAATATTTTTGGTACTTATTAGTCAACAATAATAACGATAATATTAAAATAATGATACAATATTTTTTTTGGATAGCCTCCTAATCTCCCCTCAAAGCTACGTAGAAATACCTACCCTAAGCAACAAACCGAGTGACCTAACCTAGTTGTTGAAGCAAATGCACTGACAGTAATAGAAACCTCAATTGCGTTGCATGATATCTACACAATCATGCACATCGTCATAAAATCACATCAATCATGTCATACAATCTGTACAAATGTATGTGACACATGTAGTCATACACTCTGCAAATAAATACATTTGACCTATGAGGAAGGGAAAACTAGAAACTAAGTTTACAGAGCTCGACAAACATATAAGAAAATATAATCTAAGATTAATTAATTAATTATCTTAGGATCTTATGCAGGGTGATTTTGAAAGAGACAATAATAAACCACCTCACTCCTCGTTTTACTTAGTAAAGCCTCTAGAGGTTCAAACCAGCCTTCCGGGTGATCATCTAAACAACAACAGGATGATTTCCGAAGATATACAGAAAATTCGGAACTCATTCTATATTAAAAAATAAATAAATAAAAACTACATAAAAACATACTTCCGGAAACGCTTCGTCAGCGAGTTGTGGCTGCCGAAATATTTGACCCTGAATTTATTTACCCTGGTGAACTGAGAAGAATCGAAATACTTAAGGCTTTAATTAAGACAAAAATTGGTAAAATCTTACGGGGTTTGAACCTGACGAATCAAATAAAACGGGTTCCAGAACTGTACATTACATAGTTTTCCGACATAAAATACAAAAATTAGGGGCCGAAAATAACACTTTTCTAGGTTCGTAAAATAACTTTATTAAAAAGGCAATTCATTTTTTAATTCAACACGTACGTAGAGTATTAAATTCTGAAAAATTGATATAAATTAAGTAATTAAAAAAAATACACGATATTGTAATTGGACTTTTAATTAATAACAAAACCTGATAAACCTAGCATAAAAACAAATTTATTGAAAAACTGTAAATTATTAATAACAAATATTATTTAGTTTTGTTATTAATAAAAGTTATTAATTGTTATTAATTGAAAAATCCCGATGGATGGCTCAAAGAGATAAAAACAGACTGCAACAAACTCCAGATAACGGAGACGGACATCATACAAAGAACACCTCTCAGACATAAACTCAAACTAGTGCTCCAGGAAGAGGACAGTAAAAGATCAAGACCTAAATGGTCGGAAGAACGAAAACGTGACTTTTCCAAGAAAATGAAAGAATACTGGGCGAAGAGGAAAGCACAGAAGAAAAACTGAGAAATCGCGGTCCTTTGTAGGCCATAACGTAAATAATAATAATAAAAGTTGAATTTATTTTTTACTTAATTTGCATCAATGATTTAGAATTTAATACTCTATGGGTTATTAAATAAATATGGTGTGAAACAAGCACATGACTTTCTCTTGCCAATGTAGATAATGACCAATGTAACCTATATTTAATCATGAGTAAACAATGAAAAATAAAAAACATAACCTCATTTTAATCATGAGTGAATGACCCAAAATGAAAATCAACCTCTGTAGAACTTAAAATTACGGAAAATCAGTAATTACCTCTAAACTAAGTTCTGTAGAAAAATGCTTAAAATGAAAGTTGTAGTTTTTTTTTATTTCCTAGAACTTTAATTGTATACACTTTTATCGTGAAATGAAATCTTCTAAAATCAAAATTTTTTTACCGATTTTGATAAAAAAAAACATAAAATCACTAACTGCCACTAAACTAAGCGCTGTAAAAACCCGCTTGGAATAAAAATTGTAGGGTTTTAAGATGTTCTACAACTTCATACAGGTAAGAGCAAGTAAAATCAGTATGACTCTATCAGTATCTCTCTTTAATTAGAGCCGTTACTTTGTAGTGCTTTGCCAAGCAAATACGTCATATTATATCTTTTGCAGATTAATTCTATTAAAAATTTCCTATGAGTATGTGTACTAATAGGAAATTTTTCTTTCTTTTTGAAGCTTTCTTTCAAACATCTTATGAGTTCAAATAAAAACAAGATATTTCGTGACAACAAATGTCTAATAAAATACTTTCCAGACCGAAACAATATTCGAGGAATATGCCTAATCAGAAAAGGCAAATGCGACGTCGCTAACATTAAAAACAGCATAAACAGCTGTCCAGTCAGCTTCCCGAATGGTATAATAAATCACGAAAATCAACTCTTTTAATGTCATAAGATTCACTAGCGCAGTCAACCTTAACTGTCTTAAAATGTATTATAATCAGCAAAGTATCATGTGCAGTATTAATAGCTACTAATCCCTCATTAACACAAACTGAAAATCCAGAATTAGATAGTACAATTGATTGATTTACCTCGTTTTGGTGGCCAGTGATTATGCTCACAAAAATTCGAGTCTTTCAGAAGTTCGATAGTCGTTCTTAGTGTTCACATCGTAACAGAAAGTAGTAGCGTACACAATATTAGCAATGGTATCTAGGTCACCGATGTTTCGTTTAATTTATTTTCGTGCAGAGACATTTATAGTAATTACATACATACATACATATTATAACAATTTTGTTAAACAATTTCCTGTGTATTGTTCAGAATTATATAACATAAAAATCGCTTTCATGAGACGCCGCGTCTCATGGCTGATAGCAATTTTTAAAAAGGCTTAGGGCCTACATTTTATTTATGGAAAACCATAAGTGATTCTTTAAGAGGAATTAAATGACACTATTTTTGTTTCCAAATTCCGACTTTGATTTTTTGACGGTTTTGGCCCACTTCCGATCGAAAGCGGAACTTCAAACCTAATGATTTATGTATCTACTCTTTTACAAGGAATTAAATGACGCTACTTTTGTTTCCAAATTCCGACTTTTATTTCTTGACTTCCGGTTTTGGGCCACTTTCGGTCAAAACCGGAACTTAAAACCCAATTTAGGCCCACTAACTTTGTGCAGATTACGAGGCCAAAAACTGTTTGTTGCTATCTCTTGTAGTTTCTGACTTTGATTTCTTGACTTCCGGTTTTGGGCCACTTCCCGTTAAAACAGAAACTGCAAACTCAATTCAGGCCACTAACTTTTTATGTAGATTACGAATCGGAAAACCGATCGGAGCTACCGATTTGTAGCTATCTCCTGTAGTTTTTGATATCTGGGTATGACGGACGGACGGAAAAAGGAAAATTATAGATGACAATTTAAAAAATTTCCACCAAATATAAAATAGATGATTCTCACCTGATTAAAAAATTTAATAGGTCCTTTCGGATATCATGTATCTTTCATCATTAGCAATATAAATACATCAATGCATGCACACTTTCGTAATGAAAGTGTGTGCAACTGATGATGGATACATGATATCAAAAAGGACCTATTAATTTTTTAAAACAGGTGAGAATCATCTATTCTGTACTCGGTGTTTTTTTTATATTCTATAATGCATAATTATTAAGTACTTACATACAATTAATTTTTTTTAAATATAATGGAATGTATACACAACAAAATATTCCGTCATTTATTTATCCTTGACTTTTAAGAAGTAGTGGCACCAGAAACGAAGAAAAAAAATCAATGAAAATAAGTGAGACAAGTGTTCAGTGAGACTTAAAACAGTTAAAATCAATCATTGAAGAGTTAAGCAAATGGGGAGAGTCCACATTTGATAAAAATAAAATGCCAAGAAGTGATTACGACGAACTTTCAGAGATCTGCGGCAAATTATCTGTTATATCGGAACGAGTTGAAGATCGAGTTGTATTGTGATACATTGGAATAAAACACACCAACCTGAATTTGATCTCTAAGACTGTAAAATTAGAAGCAAGGGTTGAGGTGAGAAACTCGTGGTAGAAATGGTCAAAGTACAAGATAAGCCGAACTATCCATCTTATACGGAGGTTCTTTAGCTGCCAGGTAGGAGGAAAACATGTAAGTCGACAATCAAGACAGCAAAAGCAAGAACTGAAATTCGCCTCAATGCAAAATGTAGTTTTATAGTGAATCTGAAGAAAATAGCGGAAACAAAAGAAGAGGGCAGAAGAAACGTAAAAGAGCCATTACAAAATAATATAACAAGAGAACATAGGCCTAATTAAAAAATTAAAAAATCTGAAAATATACGTGGAGTGCTTCTTGTTTTCGATCCGTCGGAGGATGAAAGGAAAGTACTTGAGGGCAAGGTTCTCTCGGATCCTAATATCAAGGTAAGCAAGCCACAGCATAATAAAAAGCCTTTAATTATACTTGTACTTAATGATGCCCTGGTTCCCCTAACAGCAGACGAGTTGGTTGGGGATGTCTTTAATCGTAATGCGGACGCCCTACAAACCGAAGAGCAATTTAGAGCAGACTTTGAACCACTATTAAAAGTAGGTTCCAAAAATGGCAAGCACGTCCATTGGGTAGTTGCATGCTCAGCGATTATGGTGAAACCGTAAGCTAACAAACAGACATAAAGTTTTCGTAGACTAAGTTTCTTGTCGTGTTAAGGACTTCATCTCGATTTCAAGATGTTTAAATGTGCAGATGTAGGCCATGACGTAAATAATTTCACAAAAAAGCAGCAGGAGCTGACATATGTGAACTATAAAAAGCACAATGCTAGACGAAATAGTAGGCGACAAAAATTGTCCAGTTTACCAGAAGGCGATGCAACAGCTTATTGAAAAAACTAATTATAGGTTTTAGAAAAGCTATTCCAGGAAAAAATTACATTATTTAAAATGAAGAAAAAGAAAGCCCCAGCATCAGCGACTAATAAATCATTTAATTAATACAAAATGTTAATTGAAGTAAAGGCACTTAACGTGATCACCCAAAAACAAAACCAATTTAATGTATAATTTTGGGGATAATGTAGACGTTATTGGAATTTTTGCTTAAGCAAATAAAAATAGGTTTGATCATTCCGAAGGTTTTTCTACTTACATATCGAAGAAGTTCCTTTAACAAGACGAGTGGAATCAACCAAATCCACTCCGAATTATTCAGTCAGACTTATCTGATATTAAAGTTATGCAAAATTATTGTTGTTCAACATTAATTCTTAATGTGAATGAAAACACCAAAATAATTGCTATCGGATATTGACATATAGGCCTATAAATTAATGGGACGATAAAAACTACCCTCTAATTGTGGATGCAGATACATTTGAAAATTTTGACAGAACTTTTCTGGATGCGTCAGCCATAGGGCTTTTAAGTATAGTTCAAGAAAATAATTCTCTTAGATTTGTATTTTATTACTGAGGCTATTGTGAAATAAATTTTTTAGAAAAGCCCATTAAGCAATTGTGTCGTACGGGTGACATTGAGGGAAATAAAGGTCAAGAATGTTACATGAATTATTCTATGATTGAGTTGCGCAATATGTTAGAAAATACTGATTCTGAAAATGCTAAGCTGTACAAAATAATTCTCGCTGCTGTTTGTTTACCCGACGATACAATATCAGGGGCGGTGTTGCATAACGTTGTTAAAAGGAATATGAATATTTACGATAATAATTTAAGAATGTGTCTGTTTAATACGCGTACTGAGTACAAAATGAACTTTTGACTTGAAGACGTCGGGAAATAAATTGAATTTTAAAAAGATGAACGTAAATTGAATACAGCTGAAAGATATGTTCTAGTTTCACGTGATACTGTGCTCATGGTAAAATAGTGAACTAATAACAACAATTAGTCATATTAACATATTAATGAATGTATAAGCTGCTAACAATTAAATGGTATGATGGTGTCCCTAGTTGCGGAAAAATTAGTTTTATCTTCGCAAATCATACACATGGAAACGATCTTGTCTTAAGTCAAACAAGAGCAGGTATTTTTGATTCACGGATTTTTTGATACGCGGATTTTTGAGACGCGGTTTTAGAAAAATGTGGGCAAAGATGTAATAAATCATCTACATATTTAAAATGAAAAATCGCTTCTAATGTATTTTAAATGGGAATTTTATTAACTCCTAAATACAGAGTTCTACCGAACGGATTTTTATAATATTTACATAGTTTTAAAGAATATTCTTTCCTAATTTCCCCAAAGTTCTAAACTTGAAATTCATGCTAATATGAGCTTCATTTTACGAAATGTAAAATATTAAATTTCGTTTACAACGTAGCGGCAATACAGTGTAATATAATGCGGTTCTCCCACATTTACCTTTCCAAAATATTTTTGGAATTTTTGCTAAAGCAAATTAAGTAGGTTTGGTCATTTCGAAGGTTTTGCTACAAAAAGTATGGTAGGGGATTTATAGATGAAATTTTCCTTTTGCTGTTAATTTTTCCTTACTTTCTTTATTCTACATC
Source organism: Catonia carolina (assembly GCA_035578175.1). NCBI lineage: Eukaryota > Metazoa > Arthropoda > Insecta > Hemiptera > Achilidae > Catonia > Catonia carolina. The sequence goes on from JAQMRL010000007.1 coordinate 45,609,638, forward strand.
GGTTATATCGCAAAGCGGAGCATCGGAAATCATAGCTCTCGGCTACTCGCAGCAAATACCGTATATTGAAGGACTACCTTGGAAAATATAGTGTAAAATTACCAACTAACATAAAGTATAAAAAAGCAGAGACAATGTGGTGAATAGAAATAAGGATAAAAACTCTAAAAACAATGGTTGCACCAGTAATCCAATAATTTTGTGAGTCAACCGGTCCGGTTATTAGTTTTTATAGTTGCACGTATATTCTTTTAATTTACATATTTTCATAAATTATTTGTATTTTTTCTTTTCTTTATACATATTATACAATAGCACACTATTTCTTAGTAATTTAATTAGTATTTAAGTAACTAACATATAGTTTGTAATTGCTACACACTAATCTACAGTACCATGTATTGTGTGGTTCCAAGCTCCGTGTAGTTGCGGGTGAAGGGTACCGGGTGAGGTATAATGAATGAGTAACGCATGCTGGGAGAACGATTGTTGTATTACTCTGATACAAAACATTCGTTTTCAAACTTTCCGTATTTAACATATTTGTTTGTATTTATTACATTTATTTATTTACATATTTTAAAATAAATTGGTAAGTTAAATATTATGAATCCGATCAAGTTAATAATCCGGTAGGCATTTGTTAAATTAATGCGCCGGATGATAAGAATATTTTTTTAGTCTAGTTAGTACACGCTACCACTACAAATGCATCAGCTGTGAAACACTACTAACTCATTCATTCTCCCACTACTATAATAACGCACTGCATTCCTTTCAACTACACGGAGCTGGGACTCAAACAATAGTTGTACGTAGTAGTAGTAGTAGTAGAAAATAAACACAAAACACTGAATTAATCTACCCTTGAACATGGCAAACCATAGTTAGGTGGATTAATTTTCCTATCAGGAGGTTAATATAAAGTTTTAAATTTTTAAGTTGTAATTAGGGAAATTAACTTTGTATTGTAATTATTTTTGAAATGTGATGGGAAAAATAAATAAAACCAAACTATCTTCAAACTATTAATAAAATTGACATAAACTAATAATATAATGTGATATGATAGTAATGATATGATATTTTTAATGATGTGATAATGGTGTTGATAATATGATAGTAATAATAGCCTAATAATAATGGAATAATGAATGAATTATAGACAATTAAACGATTATATATTTTGAAGAAAAAGATGTGTAAATACTGTGCTGAAAACGGAATCAATATATATTTACATGCGAATATGTCATGGCCACCTTATTTTTAGTCTGTCGTTTATTTTATTAAGGTAGCGTTATTGTTACGGTAATGTGTGCATATGGATTTGTGGGTTTATATAAAATTTTTAAAATATTGCTTTGAAGTATCTTCAACTATTGAAATTTTGCTTTTGTGCATGGTATAGTTTCTCACGATTGGTGGTGCATTGGTAATTTTCCGTAGTGTCTTTGATTGAAATGTTTGAATTTTATTAAGGTTTGATTTCTTCGATTTCCGTACAGGTAAATTGAGTATGTCCAGTTTAGTCGCAGTAGTGTTTTGTATAGGTTAGTTTGTTCTCGAATGAAGGTTTTCATCGTTTATTAAAAAAATCTGGTGTGAAACACTCACACAACTTTCTCTTACCAATGCAAATAATTAACAATATAATTTAACAATAGCAATAAAACATTAGAAATAAACCAAAAAACTAACCTCAATAAACATAACCTAATTTTAATCATCAGAGAAAGACGCAAAATGAAAATCGAACTTAGTTTGGCTTAAAAATACGGAAAATCACTATTTCACGCTAAACTAGGCTCTGTACAGAAAAATGCTATTAATAAAAGTTGTAGATCGTTTTATTTCCTATAAATTTTATTATATACACTTTTGTCGTAAAATGCATACTAAGGCCGAAATCTTAAAAAAATCTATATTTCACACGTTTTCGTGAGAAAAAACAGAAAATCGTTATTACCGCTAAACTAAGCGTTATACAAAAAAATATTTAAAACAAAAGTTGTAGGTTTTTAAATTCTCTACAACTTTTATTATACAAATTTTTGCGCTAAAATTTATATTAAAGCCGTAATCTTAAAAAAAAAAACAATTTCTTTACGTGAAAACAGCCTCACCAAGAATTTCAGCAAACATGGCGCCTACCCTATCTTGTAGAGAATAAAAAACTGAATAAACCAGGTTTTTTTGAGAAAAACGCAAGAAAGTGAAAAATTACACAAATAAACTACTACTTCCGGTTGACCGATTTTGATAAAAATGTTGGTGTCGGGTCCGGTAGTGGTATGTAACTTAAGTTTCAAGTTTCAAGTTCGTATGATGTTCCGTTCTTGAGATATTCTGTTCATACACTTACACACGCGCGCGCGCGCACACACACACACACAAACACACACACACACACACACACACACACACACAGACCAATCGCTAAAAACATGTTTTTTGGGTTCAGGGGGTCTGAAAACGTGTAGATCCGGTGAAAACTCAATTTCGAAAAATCGACATGAAAACAATACTTTCCTTCCTATATATATTCATATAGGCAAGAGAAAGTAAAAATCTGTTCAATTTGATTGAAAATTTGTCGGCAGCCTTTTCATTATGATGTGATATGTCGATTTAAACGTGGCCTATTTTTGTCAGGAGTATGTGTACAAAATTTGAAAACTGTATGAATAATTTCCCAAAAAGGCCTTAAAATGAGCATACGGGTATTGGCTAATAAATGGAGAAAACGAGAATGAAGAAGATGAAGACGTGAGTGAGGAAAATCACTGGAAAAAGAGAAATGTTTTGCTAGATCCGAGAACTGCATTGACATCTTTGAAATTTTGTCAATCACTTGAATACTTTTGTCGAAAATGCATATGATAATGGATTAAAAGTTTTTGTTAAGGCAATGTCTATACATTTGCTGATTTTAGTAGTTTATTCGTATAATTTTTCACTTTTTTGCGATTTTCTCAAAAACTGGTCCTACAATTTTGTTTTAAAATCGCCTGGTTTACTAAATTTTTTATACTTTACAAGATAGGGTAGGCGCCATCTTGGCTGAAATTCTTGGTAAGCGTGTTTTCACGTAAAAACTTTGTTTTTTAAGATTACGGCTTTAATATCCATTTCAGCGCAAAAATGTATACAATAAAAATTGTAGGACAATTTTAAATCCTACAACTTTTATTTCAAACATTTTTATTATAACGCTTAGTTTAGTGGTAAATAGCGATTTTCTGTTTTTTTTTTCACGAAAACGTGTGAAAAATCGATTTTTTTAATGTTTCGGCTTTAGTGCGCATTTTACGACAAAAATGTATATAATAAAATTTATTGAAAATTAAGAGATCTACAACTTTTGTGTAGAGAATGTTTCTCTACAGAGCTTAGTTTAGCGTGAATTATTTTCTACAAGATAGGGTAGGCGCCATGTTTGCTGAAATTCTGGGTGAGGCCGTTTTTACGTAAAAAAGTGTTTTTTTAAGATTACGGCTTTAATATGTATTATAGCGCAAAAAGTTATATAAGAAAAAATTTAAAAAATTTGAAATTCTACAACTTTTATTTCAAACATTTTTTTGTATAACGCTTAGTTTAGCGGTAATTAGCGATTTTCTGTTTTTCTCACGAAAACAAAAAAATAAATTTTTGAAAAATAGATTTTTTTAAAGATTTCGGCCTTAGTATGCATTTTATGACAAAAGAGTATATAATCAAATTTATAGAAAATTAAAAGATCTACGACTTTTATTTAGATCATTTTTCTCTACAGAGCCTAGTTTAGCGTGAGAGTGATTTTTTGCATTTTAAAGCCAAACTGAGGTTGATTTTCATTTTGCGTCTTTCAATCATGATTAAAATAAGGTTATGTTTTTTGAGATTAGTTTTTTGTTTATTTCTAATGTTTTATCACTAATGTTAGGTTATATTGTTATTTATTTGCATTGGCAAGAGAAAGTCGAGTGAGTGTTTCACACCAGATTTTTTTGATTGTGTCCGTTTTATTTTCTAGTTTACTCATTATGGATATTCACCGAAGTAGTATATGCCCGCGCCTAATAATTACGCGTAAACACTTAGCGATAGAAATCGTTGTTGGGGTGGACTAGATGGAATAAATCAAGAATTACCCTACGTACTGAGATTATTTGATTATTTAAATGTGACCGTGCCCTATTTCAAATTACTATATCTTTATTTACTTTCTCTTCCCTATATGAATATATAGGAAGGAAATTATTGTTTTCATGTCGATTTTAAGAAAACGACCCTATTTTGGCCCTGCAACGTTTTTTTTTGTATCAAAGTTAACCCTATATAGGGCAGTACTACGGGGAAAATTATACAAGTTGTAAACTGTTAAATTTTGTTTTAAACTTGAATAACGTATTTCTAGTGCCAGAACATTAAGATATTTCTTTTTTTATGTTAAGCCCTAGTTAGTATACTTACCAAGGAATTTTATTGAAATGGGAATTTAATGATAAAATGGTAAAATTGGAACTTTATATTAGCATGAATGCTTGCTTTCCCATAAAAAAACTTGAATTTTCTAAGCACTGTACAAAAGTTATAACAAAACAACACGGTTGCGTACGCTGGTATGAATCCTTACCACATTCGTGTAACTCATGAAGCAAACGGTCGCTGCGCACTAATTTCAAAAAAATCTGGTGTGAAACACTCACACGATCTTCTCTTGCCAATGCAAATAATTAAAAATATAAACGTTAGAAATAAACAAAAAAACTAACCTCAATAACATAACCTAATTTTAATCATGAGTGAACGACGCAAAATGAAAACCAACCTCAGTTTGGCTTAAAAATACGGAAAACCACTCTTTTACGCTAAACTAGGCTATGTACAAAAAAATTTTCTAAATTTTTCTAAAAAGTTATAGATCTTTCAATTTTCTATAAATTTGATTATATACACTTTTGTCGTAAAATGCATCCTAAGGCCGAAATCTTAAAAAATAGATTTTTCTCACGATTTCGTGAGAAAAAACAAAAAATAGCTAATTACCGCTAAACTAAGCGTTATACAAAAAAATGTTTGGAATAAAAGTTGTAGAATTTTAAATTCTCTACAACTTTACTTATATACATTTTTGCGGTAAAATGCATAATAAAGCCGCAATCTTAAAAAAACAATTTTTTACGTGAAAACAGCCTCACCAAGAATTTCAGCAGACATGGCGCTTACTTTATCTTGTAGAGCATGAAAAATTAAGTAAATGAAGCGATTTTAAAAAAAATTGTAGGACCAGTTTTTGAGAAAATCGCAAAAAAGTGAAAAATGACACGAATAAACTACTACTTCCGGTTGACCGATTTTGATGAAAATGTTCGTGTCGCGTCCGGTAGTGGTATGTAACTTAAGTTTCAAGTTTTAAGTTCGTAGCCTACGATGTTTCGTTCTTGAGATATTCTGTTCACACACAGACACACACACACACACACACACACACACACACACAGACCAATCGCTAAAAACATGTTTTTTGGGTTCAGGAGGTCTGAAAACCTGTAGATCCGGTGAAAAAATCGACATGAAAACAATACTTTCCTTCCTATATATTCATATAGGCAAGAGAAAGTAATAAGGATAGCCTACTTAACAAGAGAACATCTATAAAGCCATAAAATGCCAATATGGTTCAACTGCATAGCTTATTCTTTTTAAAAAATCTGGTGTGAAACACTCACACAACTTTCTCTTGCCATTGCAAATAATTAACAATAAACCTAACATTAGAAATGAACAAAAACTAACCTCAAAAACATAACCTTATTTTAATCATGAGTGAATGACGCAAAATGACAATCGAACTCAGTTTGGCTTAAAAATACGGAAAATCACGCTTTCACGCTAAACTAGGCTCTGTAGAGAAAAATGCTCTAAACGAAAGTTGTAGATCTTTTAATTTTCTATAACTTTTATTATATACACTTTTGTCGTAAAATGCATACTAAGACCGAAATGTTAAAAAAATCGATTTTTCTCACGTTTTCGTGAGAAAAAAAACAGAAAATCGCAAATTACCGCTAAACTAAACGTTATAGAAAAAAATGTTTAAAACAGAAGTTGTAGGTTTTTAAATTCTCTACAACTTTTATTATATAAGTTTTTGCGCTAAAATTTATATTAAAGCCGTAATCTTAAAAAAACAACGTTTTTACGTGAAAACAGCCTCACCGAGAATTTCAGCAAACATGGCGCCTACCCTATCTTGTAGAGAATAAAAAATTGAGTAAAATAGGCGATTTTAACAAAAATCGTAGGACCAGTTTTTGAGAAAATCGCAAAAAACTGAAAAATTATACGAATAAACTACTACTTCCGGTTGACCGATTTTGATGAAAATGTTCGTGTCGCGTCCGGTAGTGGTATGTAACTTAAGTTTCAAGTTTCAAGTTCGTACGATGTTCCGTTCTTGAGATATTCTGTTCACACACAGACACACACACACACACACACACACACACACACACACACACACACACACACACACACACACACACACAGACACACACCAATCGCTAAAAACATGTTTTTTGGGTTCAGGGGGTCTGAAAACGTACAGATCTGGTGAAAACTCGATTTCGAAAAATCGACATGAAAACAATACTTTCCTTCCTATATATTCATATAGGCAAGAGAAAGTAAAAAATCTGGTGTGAAACACTCACACAACTTTCTCTTGCCAATGCAAATAATTAATAATAAACCTAACATTATTAATAAAATGTTAGAAATAAACAAAAACTAACCTCAAAAACATAACCTAATTTTAATCATGAGTGAAAGACGCAAAATGAAAATCAACCTCAGTTTGGCTTAGAAATAGGGAAAATCACTCTTTCTCTCTAAACTAGGCTCGTAGAGAAAAATGCTCTAAATAAAAGCTGTAGATCTTTTAATTTTCTATAAATTTAATTATATACACTTTTGTCGTAAAATGCATTCTAAGGCCAAAATCTTAAAAAAATCGATTTTTCACACGTTTTCGTGAGAAAAAAACAGAAAATCGCAAATTACCGCTAAACTAAGCGTTATACAAAAAAATGTTTGAAACAGAAGTTGTAGGTTTTTAAATTCTCTACAACTTTTATTATATAAGTTTTTGCGCTAAAATTTATATTAAAGCCGTAATCTTAAAAAAACAACGTTTTTACGTGAAAACAGCCTCACCGAGAATTTCAGCAAACATGGCGCCTACCCTATCTTGTAGAGAATAAAAAATTGAGTAAAATAGGCGATTTTAACAAAAATCGTAGGACCAGTTTTTGAGAAAATCGCAAAAAACTGAAAAATTATACGAATAAACTACTACTTCCGGTTGACCGATTTTGATGAAAATGTTCGTGTCGCGTCCGGTAGTGGTATGTAACTTAAGTTTCAAGTTTCAAGTTCGTACGATGTTCCGTTCTTGAGATATTCTGTTCATACACAGACACACACATACACACACACACACACACACACACACACACACACACACACACACACACACACACACACACACACACACACACACACACACACACACACACACACACACACACACACAGACCAATCGCTAAAAACATGTTTTTTGGGTTCAGGGGGTCTGAAAACGTATAGATCCGGTGAAAACTCGATTTCGAAAAATCGACATGAAAACAATACTTTCCTTCCTATATATTCATATAGGCAAGAGAAAGTAAAAATCAACCTTATTGCCAGTGGTAAGTATACTTACTACAGACCTACAAAGGGTTAAACTTCGATAAGGATATTTTTGGGTGAGATTCAATGATTGAAATGTTTTATTGATGATAAATATGTCTAGTTAATGAAGGGGCCTACGAAAACCGTTCTCATTAACAAAGTAAACGGTAAGTCCACTCATTTCTTATTCTTTTGCACAATACTTCTTCACAATCCATTGACGTACGAGTTATTCTTATAGAATTCCTACTTACGTTCACGTTAAAATGTACACTATTCAAATTCATCACACTGAAGCGTTACCGGTGGAAATATATACGCCTACCATGTTCATACTGCCCATAACAGACAGGCGGAGAGTCAAATTATTTACTCTCAATCTGTCGTTGCTGGGCTAAAATAAATAGTTCTGTTTCTTATTACATGGTCAGCCAATTAAATGACTGAATCATTTGAGAACAGAAGAGGTAGAGGTGTAAAAGACACTAATCAAGATTTATCACCTCTGAAAGTAATGAATTTCATTATACAGCCAGACCCTGTGGTAAATGAAGTGAAGGTGTCGTTTGCAGGGTGGAAAATATATGCTTTTCGGAGGGCCCGGCATGCTGATAAGCGTACTTTTCCACTCAGTGAGGAAGGCAATTGTAAACCAGCTCACTCCTCGTTTTTACTTAGTAAAACCTCTACAGGTTCAAACCAGCCCTTCGGCTGATGACCAAAACACAAATATGTCTAGTTAATGAAGGGGCCTACGAAAACCGTTCTCATTAACAAAGTAAACGGTAAGTCCACTCATTTCTTATTCTTTTGCACAATACTTCTTCTCAATCCATTGACGTACGAGTTATTCTTCTAGAATTCCTACTTACGTTCACGTTAAAATGTACACTATTCAAATTCATCACACTGAAGCGTTACCGGTGGAAATATATACGCCTACCATGTTCATACTGCCCATAACAGACAGGCGGAGAGTCAAATTATTTACTCTCAATCTGTCGTTGCTGGGCTAAAATAAATAGTTCTATTTCTTATTACAGGGTCAGTCAATTAAATGACTGAATCATTTGAGAACAGAAGAGGTAGAGGTGTAAAAAACACTAATCAAAGTTATCTCCTCTGAAAGTAATAAATTTCATTATACAGCCAGACCTTGTGGTGAATGAAGTGAAGGTGTCGTTTGCAGGGTGGAAAATATGTGCTTTTCGGAGGGTCCGGCATGCTGATAAGCGTACTTTTCCACTCAGTGAGGAAGGCAATAATAAACCACCTCACTCCTCGTTTTTACTTAGTAAAACCTCTGCAGGTTCAAACCAGCCCTTCGGCTGATGACCAAAACACAAATATGTCTAGTTAATGAAGGGGCCTACGAAAACCGTTCTTATTAACAAAGTAAACGGTAAGTCCACTCATTTCTTATTCTTTTGCACAATACTTCTTCACAATCCATTGACGTACGAGTTATTCTTATAGAATTCCTACTTACGTTCACGTTAAAATGTACACTATTCAAATTCATCACACTGAACCGTTACCGGTGGAAATATATACGCCTATCATGTTCATACTGCCCATAACAGACAGGCGGAGAGTCAAATTATTTACTCTCAATCTGTCGTTGCTGGGCTAAAATAAATAGTTCTATTTCTTATTACATGGTCAGTCAATTAAATGACTGAATCATTTGAGAACAGAAGAGGTAGAGGTGTAAAAAACACTAATCAAAGTTATCTCCTCTGAAAGTAATAAATTTCATTATACAGCCAGACCTTGTGGTGAATGAAGTGAAGGTGTCGTTTGCAGGGTGGAAAATATGTGCTTTTCGGAGGGCCCGGCATGCTGATAAGCGTACTTTTCCACTCAGTGAGGAAGGCAATAATAAACCACCTCACTCCTCGTTTTTACTTAGTAAAACCTCTGCAGGTTCAAACCAGCCTTTCGGCTGATGACCAAAACACAAATATGTCTAGTTAATGAAGGGGCCTACGAACACCGTTCTCATTAACTAAGTAAACTGTTAAGTCCGCTCATTTCTTATTCTTTTGCACAATACTTCTTCACAATCCATTGACGTATGAGTTATTCTTATAGAATTCCTACTTAAGTTCACGTTAAAATGTACACTATTCAAATTCATCACACTGAAGCGTTACCGGTGAAAATATATACGCCTACCATGTTCATTAAAATTTCATCTACTTTTTCGATACGTTGTAAGATGTCAATTACAACTAAATTCATACGCCTACACATTCGACACTTAAGTAAAACACGTTTTATCAGTCAGGCCTTTTATTAAAAACAACAATTCTTAAGTGATTTCACCTAAAACAACCGTCGATAAACATAATTTAGTACCTATTTACTTAAGTAAAGCCCCGATTATCGCTCTGCGTATAAATACTTACTGTTGTATATTTCATATTACACTGGAAAAATTAGGCCAACTCTCTTAACAATAATACAAGCACAACGTATACGTAAAACATATTTTTACTTTCTCTTGCCTATATGAGAATATAAGAAGGAAAGTATTGTTTTCATGTCGATTTTTCGAAATCGAGTTTTCAACGGATCTACACGTTTTCAGACCCCTGAACACAAAAAACATGTTTTTAGCGATTTGCGTGTCTGTGTGTGTATACAAAATATCTCAAGAAAGGAACATTGTACGAACTTGAAACTTAAAACTTAAGTTACATACCACTACCGGACCCGACACAAACATTTTTATCAAAATCGGTCAACCGGAAGTAGTAATTTATTCGTAAAATTTTTCACTTTTTTGCGATTTTCTCAAAAACCGGTACTACGATTTTTTTAAAAATCGCCTGGTTTATTCAATTTTTTATTCTCTACAAGATAGGGTAGGCGCCATGTTTGCTGAAATTCTTAGTGAGACTGTTTTCACGTAAATAAATGGTTTTTTTAAGATTACGGCTTTAATATGTATTTTAGCGCAAAAATGTATATAATAAAAAATGTAGAGAATTTAAAATTCTACAACTTTTATTTTAAGGACACCACTACCCGTCATATAATTCAATGTTAAAATCTCTTAACTTTATGACCCATTTTCTAAAAAAGTACAAGAGCTACAAACATGAAATTTTGAGAGGCTCTTCAGCTCATTATGTGAAAATAGTACCACTACAATCATCAAAATGTACTGAAAGGAAAATAAAATATTAATTTTTTTATATATGTAAAAAAATGTGCTCAAAAAACACCTTTATATAAGCCATAATTATTTTATTTTTTAGCAAATATCAATAATTCTAGTGGTGTAACTCTACCTTATTGACAATAATTACCACAAAAAATTTGAAGCAGATCGGTCAAATAGTTTTTGAGAAAACGGGTTTTTTATAAGAAAAATCATGATTTTCGGAAAAATGCAAATGAAGACAAGAATAACGTTTAGTACCAAGTTTGTCATATGCTACCTGCTTAAAACAGCCCTACTCCATAATCTGGGTTGGAATCCTTTTATGTTTCATCTTTTAATTTCTTCTTCACATGTCTGTTCTTTCGGCGAGCTTTTTTTTCATATCCTCACACATTTTTTTCTGCTCCGCGAATTCAACATGAATCAATTTTACTCAAAATTAATACAATATTTGCTCCCGGGTTTATTCCTAATTGTTTTATAACGTCACACTTACTTATATTACCATAATTATAGGTTAAAATGGCATCATGAATACCTAATGTCATGGTTTTAATGCCAACAAATACAGATTTGGGGATTCTACTCCAGATGATATGGTTGAATGACTCGCTTATATTTTGAGTGTTGCCATGAAGGCATTTTTGTAATAAATCAATTCGAGATAAATCAGCTAAGACAGGTTTGATAACATCTAGTAGTACAGCAGTAGGCGGTAAATGCTTATGTGAGTATTTTTTGTTTTCCTTGATGGCCTTTTGATAAAAAAAAAGGCAACTAGCTACGCAAAATGTTTCCTCAACAACGCAAAAGGGACAATTTTCGTCATGAAGTACTATTTTAAAAAATTCGTAAATAAATTAAAATTGGGAATAAAAACATAAATTTGGTATCAAAATGCTCAAAAATTACCAAATATTTATATAAAAATTAAAAAACAAAATTGATTTTTTTTTTTTTTGGGTAGTGGTTACCTTAAACATTTTTTTGTATAACGCCTAGTTTAGCAGTAATTAGCAATTTTCAGTTTTTTCTCACGAAAACGTGTGAAATTCGATTTTTTTAATATCTCGGCTTTAGTACGCATTTTACAACAAAAGTGTAGCCTATATAATAAAATTTTTAGAAAATTAAGAGATCTACAACTTTTATTGAGAGAATTTTTTACTACAGAGCCTAGTTTAGTGTGAAAGTGTGATTTTCCGTTTTTTTTAAGCCAAACTGAGTTCGATTTTCATTTTGCGTCATTCACTCATGATTAAAATAAGGTTATGTTTTTGAGGTTAGTTTTTTGTTTATTTCTAATATTTTATTAATGAATGTTAGGTTTATTGTTAATTATTTGCATTGGCAAGAGAAAGTTGTGTGAGTGTTTCACACCAGATTTTTCGTTTGTTTTTAATCAGATATCTTCTGCTAAAATGTTTATTACATCGCTTTCTAGCTGCAATGTCCCGCCACCGTTTTAATAAATGTGTGTTTATTATTAAACACATATGAATCAGTCATTTCAGAAAGCCCATAAGACAAAAAACTAACTTTTGGAAAAATTAAAACAACTGGTTATTTACTACCAAGGGCTGTTCTCTTTATAATTTATATATACTTTAGTATTTTTAAAAATAAGCCACTTTTTTAATGAAAATTTCATAATTTTGACTCAAGATGTTAGTAAATTAAATTGGAGTAAAATGTTAACTTAACGTTGTTTTCTGTAAAATGGGTAGTTAGACCAGAAGAAAATTGTATTGCACAATATAGTATTTATTTATGTATTTCACTAGATTACATTAGGGACTTAAAATAGCTTTTTGCAATAATAAAAATCTGGTGTGAAACACTCACACAACTTTCTCTTGCCAATGCAAATAATTAACAATAAACCTAACATTAATAATAAAATATTAGAAATAAACAAAAAACTAACCTCAATAAACATAACCTAATTTTAATCTTATATGAAAGACGCAAAATGAAAATCGACCTCAGTTTGTCGTAAAAATACGGAAAATCACTCTTTCACGCTAAACTAGGCTCTGCAGAGAAAAATGCTTTGAATAAAAGTTGTAGATCTTTTAATTTTCAATAAATTCGATTATATACACTTTAGTTATAAAACGCATACTAAGGCCGAAATCTTAAAAAAATCGATTTTTTACACGTTTTCGTGAGAAAAAAACAGAAAATCGCTAATTACTGCTAAACTAAGCATTATACAAAAAAATCTTTGAAATAAAAGTTGTAGGATTTTTAATTCTCTACAACTTTTATTTATAAAGTTTTGCGCTAAAATACATAATAAAGCCGTAATGATAAAAAAAAACAATTTCTTTACGTGAGAACTACCTCACCGAGAATTTCAGCAAACATGGCGCCGACCCTGTCTTGTAGAGAATAAAAAATTGAGTAAACCAGGCGATTTTTAAAAAAAATCGTAGGACCAGTATTTGAGAAAATCGCAAAAAAATAAAAAATTATCCGAATAAACTACTACTTCCGGTCGACCGATTTTGATGAAAATGTCGGTGTCGGGTCCGGTAGTGGTATGTAACTTAAGTTTCAAGTTTCAAATTCGTACGATGTTTCGTTCTTGAGATATTTTGTATACACACACACACACACACACACACACACAGACCAATCGCTAAAAACATGTTTTTTGGGTTCAGGGGGTCTGAAAACGTGTAGATCCGATGAAAACTCGATTTCGAAAAATCGACATGAAAACAATACTTTCCTTCTTATATATTCATATAGGCAAGAGAAAGTAAAAATGAAAAATTTGGACTTATGGGCTTTCTGAAATGACTGATTCATGTATGGTGTACTAACTAGATTTATTAGACTTTAAAATATATTTTTTCGAAATTGTTTTTTTTTATTTGAAAATTTCATTGTTTTGAACCCTAGCGTAGTTTCAAAATCTCTTTTGTACTATATTAATAAATAAAAGACGAGAACACCTTCCCTAGGACATGACTTTTATCTATGGTTGGGTAGGTTCCTCCCCCTCGTACATTGTAAGTTGTTGTAAATTAATTTATAGCTTTTGGAAAGAATGTGTTTGAGTTACTATTGTGGAAAATATGAAAATGATGTTTTATTATGAATATTAATAATAACAATAATAATAATAATAAGGCAGGCCCTTGTTTTAGGCTTTATTTAAAACAAATAAATCCATTAGCGTCTGTACTGGCATCCAGCGGCTAATGGTCAGCGTCTGTTCACCAAGAGGTGCGGCTGTAAACATGCTCCAGGAACTCACAATCCCTGGTTTTACGCCCCTAGCGAAAGTTAGAACGCTGATTACAAGCAAGCATGACTCGTACAAGTAACTACAAAATTACCCCAGGTGGTAACCAATCCACCCGTAGGCAAACGGCAACCAGGCGTTCGGATTCTGGGGAGCCTGGGCTTATACGAGAGAGCAAATCGGAGTGCTCTGACAAACTTTCACGGAAAAAACATAGCTACATTGGCACTTTTAACATTCAAACATTAATTCAAACAGGAAAGTTGCACAATCTCACGACAGAACTTAACAAACAGAAAATACAAATTCTTGCATTACAAGAAACACGCTTTAACAGAAAACACGAAATTGAAGAAATCAAAAAGGAGGAAAGAAAAATTATTAGAAAAATTCTAGGGGCTCGACTTACAGAAAATGGGTATAGGCTGCAATCCAACAAAACAACAGAGAGCTATTCAAACATTGAAATTGACATGCGTAAAAGGCGGTTGAAGTTCTTTGGACATCTTAACAGATTGCAGGAGGATAGGCTAACAAAAAGAATAATTGAATATAGTATAACAAAACTTAAAATTTCAACACCTTGGCTGGACGAAATTCGTAAGGACCTAAAAAGCGCAAATATACATCAAACTGAAATTTTTAATAAAAACTTATTCCGTCACAAGGTAGACAAGTGGAAAGTTTCAGAGCCCTCAAGAGAGAAGCAGTTTAGACCAAAGTGGTCTGAAAACCGCAAAAAAGCTTTCTCGGAAACAATGAAGGCCTACTGGACCAATAAGAAAAACAAATGACGAAACTGAGTCATGATGCTTAACGTCTTCTATCCAAGGAGAATTCGCCAATAATAATAATAATAATAATAATAATAATAATAATAATAATAATAAAAGTAAGTTGAAAGGGGTCGACTCCGGACATTCCATGACGCAACCTGATAACACAATCTGAAATCTGGACGTACTTTTGAATATTATTTTCAATATAAATGTATTTGGAATTTTAGCGTGATATTCTTCTAGGTTATATTTATTCTTCATCCGGCGATAATAAGGAAATTGCTACTTCTAAATCATCTGTTACATTGTGCAGGATTTTACCATTTTATACTCTTCAACTACCGCTTGAAATTTTTGTTCGATTGTTATCACCATTCTTTTCCGTTTTGCTGACGTCATTAACCACAGTAACAATAAAGCAGTACAGTAAATTCAAAAAAATTAAACTACAAAATGTACATAGCCTACATTTTAGATAACAAACAAAAATCCTTTAAACATTATCCCAATTTTCTAGCCTAGCCGCGATTCTTGTTACATGTTGGTATTTCATATTTTTATTTTACTTAGATTCTATGTTATTATATATAGAACGCAACACCAGTGACGCTTCGCGCCGCTTCCGTGTCTCACATCAGTGGGATCGGTGGATCAAAACTCATAAGTGGATCAGAGCGTGCGCTGAGCGCCCGCACTTTGCCACAAGGTGAAGTTCGGCCGCTAAAGGGGTTGGTGGATGAAAATAATTTGAAATTTGAAGGTTTTGAAGTTTAAAGGTTCGAAAGTTTTAGGTTAATGTTTGAAGTACGAAGGTCTGAAGTTTCAAAATTTAATTTTCAAGGTATAACGTTTAAGTTTCTTTTAGTTTTCTCTGCGACCTGATGGTCTCAAGGGCAACTTTAGCTTCATGGTCTTGAAGTACTTAGGAAAGGGGCATAAAAAATGTTCTTCACTTTTTCGCTACGACGCACCGTTTAGGAGAAAAAAAAATACAAAAAATAAAAAAATAAAAAAATACTTACCCCACCTTTGGGAAGAGGGTGGGGTTAATAAATTAATTATTTTCTACGAAAGTAAATTTCAGATAACCTGGGTTTCCGATAATCAGGGTTTTACTGTATTTTTAATTCACACTTCCCTTTTTAACATCTCACCGATGTATAGATATATAGCACTAGTAGATTTAGTTACAGACCAAAGAGAAAAAAAAAATATCTGGTGTGAAACACTCACACGACTTTCTCTTGCCAATGAAAATAATGAACAATATAACTTAAGTGATAAAATATTAGAAATAAACAAAAAACTAACCTCAAAAAACATAACCTTATTTTAATAATGAGTGAAAGACGCAAAATGAAAATCAACCTCAGTTTGGCTTAAAAATACGGAAAATCACTCTTTCACGCTAAACTAGGCCCTGTAGAGAAAATGCTCTAAATAAAAGTTGTAGATCTCTTAATTTCCTATAAATTTTATTATATACACATTTGTAGTGAAATGCATTCTAAGGCTTAAGTCTTTAAAAAGTCGATTTTTTACAGGTTTTCGTGAGAAAAAAACTGAAAATCGCTAATTACCGCTAAACTAAGCGTTACACAAAAAATATTAGAAACAAAAGTTGTAGGATTTTAAATTCTCTACAACTTTTATTACATACATTTTTGCGCTAAAATGCATATTTAAGTTGCAATCTTAAAAAAACAACTTTTTTACGTAAAAATAGCCTTCCCAAGAATTTCAGCAAACATGCCGCCTATCCTATCTTGTAGAGCATAAAAAATTTAGTAAATGAGACGATATTTAAAAAAATCGTAGGAGCCATTTTTGAGAAAATCGCAAAAAAGGGGGAAAATTACACGAATAAACTACTATTTCCGGTAGACCGACTTAGATGAAAATGTTCGTGTCAAATCCTCTAGTGGTATGTAACTTAAGTTTCAAGTTCGTACGATGTTCCGTTCTTGAGATATTCTGTTCACACACACACACACGCGCGGACCGCTAAAAACATGTTTTTTGGGTTCAGGGAGTCTGGATACGTGTAGATCCGGTGAAAACTCAATTTCGAAAATCGACATGAAAACAATACTTTCCTTCCTATATATTCATAAAGGCAAGATAAAGTAAAAATAAAATGAATTCATAACAATTTTTAAAACATAAAATTAACGAAATGGTTTATTTGTAGAATCATATGTATCACAGACATTACATAAAGATATGTCAGCAGTACCGGTAATCTACATTCGTTGGAAACTCATTTGTATTTAAAATAAATCTCTCTAATTCATATACAGTAACTTTAATTAAACTTCTTTTCACCCATTAAAGATTCTCTCCGAGACGATTGTCATTATTTATCATGACACAGCTTTAATACAGTGCTTTTTGTGATTACTTTTCTTTCTTTTGGAAATTTATTAAATAAAACCCTTGTATACAAAATGCATTTTACTTTAACAGATAAGTTAACAACTAAATTACTCTTATCAATGTAGTTTCCGAAAATGAATAGGCGATTCTGATGAAGGAATGAGGTACTTTAATAATTTCCGAGATAAAACCGCTTTAATTTTACGGTTTTCCTAAAAGAGAAGTGGTCTTTTACTACATTTTTTTTACCGTACCAACAAAGGTTTCTTCAATACGATAATAAAACCCTCAAACTTTTCTTGTATTCTTGGATGTAATTAAAATTTTATTCATCAGTTACTGAACCGTTGAGTACACATAAAATTTCAAAAGCTGTTTTGTATAAAATTGTACTTTCTTGTCAGATTATATTACTACTAGATATTTCACTAAAGTTTTGTTTATGTTTGATACGTTGCTTTTGTTCGTTCAACTTGTATGGAGTTAACACTTATGTCGAAGAATAAAAAACGACAAAACACAGAAAGAGGAAGAATTTTAGCTCCACCGGGAGGCGGGTGGGTTAACAAATTGTGAGAAAGTCGTGAGATAATTTAAATCTGTTGATCAGAAGCTATATTGGGTGTGAATTTCAAGTTTCTATCACCTACGGACATTTTGTTAAAGACAATAAAAATATAAAATATATATTTAGCTTTACTAAACAAAAATCACAAAAATAGAGTCAACATTTTTTTCTTCTTAGGTACTGATTTACGATAAAAAAATCGGTACTTGAACAAAAGAGTCGTAATTTTGTAAAATCTTACTTTATTTCCCAACGGAAGAAAAGCTTTGTTCATTCTTATAACAGTAACAACTTTATCACCGCTATTTCATGTCAGATTGCTTGTAACAGGTTTCTGGAGAAAAAAATAGTTTATCGATTAATTCTCTCTATTATTGCTCGTAACCTGGTAAACTCAAGTCATAAGAAGTGCGTCCATCCCCAATATTTTGGTGACCGAGATTTTATTGAATCTTATTGACTCAGTTGCGTTATTAAATTCCGCTAATCTCACCAATATTTTTTCAAAAGCTAACAAAAATGGTACACTCTATCAATAACCTCCCCCTCCGCATGAATGTGCAGGGATCAGCCGACCAAACCTTCAGAGCAGATACCATAGGCTGACCTAGTGAAAAGCACCCCACAATGAGTTCAATGCAGCTACTGAAACGGATTGTCCTTGAGATTTGTCGCTGATCATTACTAGATACAGTTCAGCCGTCCTTAGTTTGCTTCTACTGTCAACAAACCAAAGGCAGCTTCTACAAGGTGCACCCTAGAGTCCACGACTTTATGGATGTCGTATTCCTATTAAGTTAACTATGTTTTAAATTATAAGTACTTAAAATATCGTTATGATATGATGTAGGCCTAACAATTTCATTTATAAAAATATTTTTAAAAGTACTTTGTATTTAAATACTCTTGAAAGTATTTTGTTGTTATTTTTTAATCAGCGTGCACTCATTTTTTATATAATGCGCATGCTCAGTGACGTCATTATTTGTTTACATAAGGAGCAAACTAAGAAAGGCTGGACTTCAGATGCTGTAGTTCCACTGATTCTCGTTTTTCACGGACCGTGGAAACACTTGCTACTGATAAGGCAAGAAGAAGAGGGAGAACCCCATTGCAAATCCGTATGTGAATAAAGTAACTGTAGTAAAAGAAAATGGCATTTCGATGCAAGTGAAGTGAAAATCACGTCGACTGATGTTGCAAAACGTTTCACCATGTCTCAGAGTAGGGGTGGTTGTGGAAGGGTTACCTACCAACGGGCTATACCTCTACAAAAGTATAGTACCGTAATGGTAATCGAATATATTACTTTCTCTCGCCTATATGAATATATATAAGAATATTAATATATTGTTTTCGTGTAGATTTTTCGAAATCAAGTTTTCACCAGATCTACACGTTTTCAGATCCCCTGAGCCGAAAAAACCTGTTTTTAGCCATTGGTCCGTGTGTGGTGTGTGTGTGTGGGTGTGTGTGTGTGTGTGTGTGTGTGTGTGTGTGAACAGAATATCTCAAGAACGGGATATAGCACGAACTTAAAACTTAAAACATAAGTTAGATACCCAACACTTAAGTTAGATGCTTAAGTTAGAGGACCCGACACGAAAATTTTCATCAAAATCGGTCAACCGGAAGCAGTAGTTTATTCGTGTAATTTTTCACTCTTTTGCGACTTTCTCAAAAACGGCTCCTACGATTTTTTTATTATCGCCTCATTTACTAAATTTTTTATTCTGTACAAGATAAGGTAGGCGCCATTTGTGCTGAAATTCGTGGGGAGGTTGTTTTCTCGTAAAAAATTGTTTTTTAAGATTGCGAGTAATATGCATTTTAGCGCAAATATGTATATAATTAAAGTTGTAGAGATTTTAAATCCTTCAACTTTTATTTCAAACATTATTTTGTATAACGCTTAATTTAGCGGTAATTAGCGATTTTCTGTTTTTTCTCACGAAAACGTGTAAAAAATCGATTTTTTAAAGATTTCAGCCTTAGTATACATTTTACGACAAACAGTGAATATAATCAAATTTATACTAAATTAAAAGATCTACAACTTTTATTCAGAGCATTTTTCTCTACAGAGCCTAGTTTAGCGTGAAAAAGTGATTTTCCGTATTTTTAAGCCAAACTGAGTTCGATTTTCATTTTCCGTCTTTCACTCATGATTAAAATAAGGTTATGTTTTTTGAGGTAAGCTTTTTGTTTATTTCTAATGTTTTATTACTAATGTTAGTTAATATAGTTTATTATTTGCATTGGCAAGAGAAAGTCTGTGAAAGTTTCACACCAGATTTTTGATTTTTTTACTTTTACGAAATATTAAATTGGAAATCTCCCTTATTATTCGTTAAAATGAAAAATGTCATTACAAAAATTATTTCTCTTTGAACATTTTATTATTTTGTTTATATGACATTTTCTGATACATTTACTTAAAATGGAGGTATTCCACAGCAGTTTTTCTTTACACTTATCTCTAAAGTCCCCGATCTATCTTTAATAAAAGAAAAATCTGGTGTGAAACACTCACACGACTTTCTCTTGCCAGTGCAAATAATTAACAATAAACCTAATATTAGTAATAAAACATTAGAAATAAACAAAAAACTAACCTCAAAAACATAACCTTATTTTAATCATGAGTGAAAGACGCAAAATGAAAATCAACCTCAGTTTGGCCTAAAAATACGGAAAATCAATCTTTCACGCTCAACTAGGCTCTTTGGAGAAAAATGCTTTAAATAAAAGTTGTAGGTCTTTTAATTTCCTATAAATTTTATTATATACACTTTCGTCGTAAAATGCATTCTAAGGCTGAAATCTTTAAAAAATCGATTTTTCACACGTTTTCGTGAGAAAAAAACAGAAAATCGCAAATTACCGCTAAACTAAGCGTTATACAAAAAAATGTTGGAAATAAAAGTTGTAGAATTTTAGATTCTCTAAAACTTTTATTATATAACGTTTTGCGGTAAAATGCATATTAAAGCCGCAATCTTAAAAAGAAAATGTTTTTACGTAAAAACAGCCTCACGCAGAATTTCAGCAAACATGACGCCTACCCTATCTTGTAGAGCATAAAAAATGTAGTAAACCAGGCGATTTTAAAAAAAATCGTAGGACCAGTTTTTGAGAAAATCGCAAAAAAGTGAAAAATTATACGAATAAACTACTACTTCCGGTTGACCGATTTTGATGAAAATGTTCGTGTCGGGTCCGGTAGTGGTATGTAACTTAAGTTTCAAGTTTCAAGTTCGTACGTTGTTCCGTTCTTGAGATATTCTGTTCACACACACACACGCACGCACGCACGCACGCACGCACGCGCGCGCACACACACACACACAAACACACACACAAACACACACACACACACACACACACACACACACACACACGCACGCACACACACACACACACACAGACCAATCGCTAAAAACATGTTTTTTGGGTTAAGGGGGTCTGAAAACGTATAGATCCGGTGAAAACTCGATTTCTTAAAATCGACATGAAAACAATACTTTCCTCCCTATATATTCATATAGGCAAGAGAAAGTAAAAATAAATAGGCTACGTTCAATCTAATTAAGTCCGTCCCCTAAATACCAAAACCCTCGGAATTTGATTAAGTAACAATGAACGGTGTACTTCGCTGTTAACAGCGAACGTTGTTCGCGTGATAACGTAACAAAAAACCGTAGAAAAACACACAAAAATTCAGCTGAACAGTTTTATTGGGTAAATCTGACTTAAAAACATTTGTCATTTCAAAACATTTTACAGATGAAATCACAATTTCATTTTTACAATTTTAACTTTTTTATTTGCTAGTAAGATAACATCTAATAAATCAATGAGACCGGCTTCCACGTGGTTTAACGTAGCCTATTTCTTCGCAACCGTTTGTAGCGTCGTAAAGTAATAACCAATCGACACACAACAATCTAGTCATTTTACTTAGGATTCTCCGACTTTTTAAACAACTTTATCTACGGTCATACCTTGCTGTATCTAGAACACAATTTTTTAGAATACTGAAATTCTCTCCTTGTTCGTAAGAAGCTAACCTGTTCGCCGGTCAACTTAAACCGCTTTTCTCACCATATAGGCTACAGTATGGTTAGCACTTTACACTGTGCTTAGGATAACGAAAAAATCTGGTGTGAAACACTCACACAACTTTCTCTTGCCAATGCAAATAACTAACAATAAACCTAACATTAGTAATAAAACATCAGAAATAAACAAAAAACTAACCTCAAAAACATAACCTTATTTTAATCATGAGTGAAAGACGCAAAATGAAAATCGAACTCAGTTTGGCTTAAAAAACGGAAAATCACACTTTCACGCTAAACTAGGCTCTGTAAAGAAAAATGTTCTAAATAAAAGTTGTAGATCTTTTTATTTCCTATAAATTTTATTATATACACTTTTGTCTTAAACTGCATTCTAAGGCCGAAATCTTAAAAAAATCGATTTTTCACACGTTTTCGTGAGAAAAAAACAGAAAATCTCTAATTACTGCTAAACTAAGCGTTATACAAAAAATTGTTTGAAATTAAAGTTGTATAATTTTAAATTCTCTACAACTTTTATTATATAAATTTTTGCGCTAAATTGCATATTAAAGCCGTAATCTTAAAAAAACTATGTTTTTACGTGAAAACAGCCTCACCCAGAATTTCAGCAAACATGACGCCTACTTTATCATGTAGAGAATAAAATATTGAGTAAACCAGGTGATTTTTAAAAAAATCGTAGGACCAGTTTTTGAGAAAATAGCAAAAAAGTGAAAAATTATAAGAATAAACTACTACTTCCGGTTGACCAGATTTTGATGAAAATGTTCGTGTCGGGTCCGGTAGTGGTATGTAACTTAAGTTTCAAGTTCGTACGTTGTTCCGTTCTCGAGATATTCTGTTCACACACACACACACACACACACAGACCAATCGCTGAAAACATGTTTTTGGATTCAGGGGGGTCTGAAAACGTGTAGATCCGGTGAAAACTCGATTTTGAAAAATCGACATGAAAACAATACTTTCCTTCCTATATATTCATATAGGCAAGAGAAAGTAAAAATTAATGAAATCGTCTAAAATTGTAATGCCTATAGTTGATTCCAGTCAAGTAATATTTGATTCGATTCTGAATAGACATTTAAATTTAATGTTATGAAATATTGAAGAAATCACCGTTTAAATTAGAACCAACCTCCTAACACTACCGGGAAGACGTGAATGTACAACAGCGCTTTGACAGAACTGTTTTTTCGTCATTGAGTTTTCGAGTACTATAACTAAGTGAATTTTAAGCGTTATATGTACTATATTCATTCGATTAGGTACTGCAGTAAAAACGGTGAAATTTAACATGATCTCACCTGACCCAAAAATAATTGAAAACAGAGTTCTTCATTTTTTAAAGCACAGTAACTGTACTAGTAAGTGATAAATCAACAGACGGTGAATTGTTAAACAAATTGACGATACATTTCTGTACAGTCTTACACCTAAACAAAACACAATACTCTTTCTGGTTTTATATGAATTGTTCTGATTAGCTTACTTATATTATTATTTCGGCCGGAATCATCTTTCAAACATTAATATTATTACCGGCGTCATCTGCTTGCAAATAATACTATCAATATTTGAAATGTCCACAACAAAACTTTCTAGATAGTAGTTTTAATGTGTTTTATTTAACTTGTAACAATAGACGAAGTGGTGCTCTGTAAGAAATTCTGAATTTAAACGGCCGTCCACTTCATTAAACGCATAAATGTGGAAAGTTTTCATTACATCACCGACTGATTTCAATATTTTCCATTAAAAATGAACAAATCGGTTGAGATTTAATCGATCGCTACGCTAACTAAATGTTATCGGCAACATAAAGTTGACCGAATAAAATAATTTTCACTTACCAAAATATTTCGAGTTAAGAAACAAGAGACAATTTGTACAAGGGGCTGGCTCCCAGTTGAATAGAATCGATGATGTTACCGATGAACATGTGCACATGAAAACACACACTTGAAAAATAGCATGGGGTTATGTCCGTCCAAACATTATTCACAACACGCACGTTTGTTCGATTTTTATTCTATCACGACGCCCCATGACGATTTGTCTTTATAATAATTACATATAATTTTTAACGGTGTTTTATTAACGAATTTTGAAAGGCAGTCGCCAGCCAAAAGGCAGCCCAAGTTCCCCCGAGCAATCGCCACACACCATTCGGCTAGAGCGTAGAACGACGTCTAGTTCAGCTCTCTGGTGGTGAGAAAAATCAATGTATTGTTGCCATGGTGACATAAACAACAAAGTGGCGAACACAAACGGCAAAAGTTTGTACTATCTCCCCTCCACACTGTACGAATTTACGACAGACAAACCACCCGCTAGTTTTTTAAATTTCTGAAATTCAAAATTTTATAATTTATTTATTTGATCCTGGTAGTAATATATTACATTTGCTGCTGTTTTCCATTGAGATTAACAACAAAAACGATCCCGAAAAAAATAAAAATTAAATTTTTAATTTATAGTACCCCCGTCGGAAAAACCTATAAAGAGTTAAAAAATAATATGTATTAACCGTTTGCATTTAACGTCGTCGCGTCAGGGTACCGCTAAATTCTTGAACTTAATTGTTTTACTTCGCGGTAACCCGACGCGACGAAATCGAACCTGAAGGGCCTATACATATTATATTTTTACTTTTTACAGGTTTCATTCGTCGGGATTTTTTCAATTTTAAATTTAACTTTTATTTCATATTTTTTAAAGTTTATTTATTTCTAGTAGTCTAGAAATAATCTAGTCTGTTGTAGCCCTGGGAACAAACAGATCGAGTGCAATTAATTTAACACTCCACCTATAGGGTGATTCAAAAAGAGCGCCGGTTTTGATATATCAAATTAAGAGATTTATTTTATTGAAAAACTGAAAATAAATACATCAACAAGTTCATCTTACCTTCCGATTTCATGTATGAAAAATGATGTCATGCATGTGTCCTCCTCTACTGCGCTGGCACGCATCAACTCTGTCCATGAAATTGGGTATCACTGCACGACAAGTTTCGACTTCCATTTGCCCGATAACTCGTCGAATTAAACCCCACATACGGCAGTTCTGTTTATAACAAAACCGTTTAAGTGGAAGTGCGCCTCATCACTGAAAATGATTTTGTTTGCGAAGGTGTCATCATCCTGCCGTTTTCTCAATACCCAGTCAACAAACTGTCGTCTCTTCTGGTGGTCTGCCGCTTTCAAATGTTGCGTCAACTGAATTTTATACGGGTGATATTGGATATCGTACCGAAGAATTCTCCGTACAGAAGAACATCGTAAACCCAATTGTTGAGAACGGCGACGTATTGATTTTGCTGGGCTAACAGCCACACTGTCACGAACCAACGCAACGTTCTGCTCAGTTCGGCCAGAACGACGACGTCCAGAACTTTTAAGGTCGACTGTTGAACCCGTCTCAAAAAACTTTTTCATGAGCCTGCGAACTGTTGATTCATTCGGTGCTTCATTACGTCTCAGAGTACCGCGAAGTCGCCTGACAGAAGCCGCATAATTCTCTCCACTCTGGTAAAATGTTTTGACGATTAACACTCGTTGTGCAATAGTAAACTTCTCCATGGTTAGACACAGACTGCGAGAGTACTACACTGGGAACAAGAAAAACTACAACTGAATCGTCAATCGGAATGTTCTCCGAAATAGAAATGAGGTCTAACAATGTTGCCAACCGATAAAGAAAAATTTACCAGCCGTTTAAAAACCGGCGCTCTTTTTGAATCACCCGTTACCTGTTATAAGCATTTCTCTTACATGAATGTCAATTTTTTAAAATCAAGTTTAGGGTATTTTCTTTTATACGACCGCATTTCTTTAGAACTTTCCTGAACAAGTACAGCAATGAGAATTATATTACATTTCTTTTTGTTTAAATTTAATACGTCCATCAAAGCCGTGAAATTTTATTTATTACACATTAAATTATTCACACAACTTCGTTGAACCCGTTACGGCAGCTCATACTCAACAAATCGAGTCTTATGGGCGTCAGCAAAAAGACGCAATCGTAAAGAGTGTGGTACGAGGAGGGACTTGCTTGACTTTTACTTGTGTGAGTTCCTTTGGCGGAAACGATATCAAGGCATCGATCTTTATTAAAAAATTATTGCAGAATTCCGGCTTTTTGGCCACCTAAAGTGTAAAATGTATGTAAATTTCTAGTATTGACATTCAGTTAGGCTAGTGTTTTGTGTTTAGTGAATCAGTGTTAATTGTTTTTTTTTTTTGAGTTACATTAGTGACATATAGATAATAATTTTTATTTAGGACTCAATTTCATAATTTCAGGTAAGAAAATTCATTTTTACGTTACTCTATTTGTGTAGGAAAGTTTTAAAAAATGCAGTCGTTAACAGAAAAAACCGAGTTTTCTCCGTATAGACTATGCTACGCGTTTTCAGGCCCTCTGAACTCAAAAAACATGTTTCTAACAATTGGTGTTTGTGTGGGGGTGGTGATGGGGTTGTGGGGGGGGGTGAAAAATATCTTATAAATAGAATAGTGTACGAAGTTGAACTTGGAACTTCAATTAGGTATCACTACGGGACCCGATACAAACATTTTTATCAAAGTCGGTCAACTGGAAGTAGTTGTTTATTCGTGTGATTTTTCATTTTCTCAAGGACGGCTCCGATATTTTTTTAAAAATTGCTCCTCATTTACTACATTTTTTTATGCTCTACAAGTTAGGGTAAGCGAACAGAAGATGTCTGCTAAAATTCTTGGGAAGCCTGTATTTCCGTAGAAAAAAATGATTTTTTTTATGCATTTTAGGGAAGAAAGTATATAACAAAAGTTGTTAAACTTTAAAAACCTACAATTTTTTTATTTCAAGTGTTTTTTTGTACAACGCTTAATTTGGCGTCAATATATTGAATTTAAATATATTTAATTAATATATATTTAATATATATTAATACATATTTATTTAATATATTTAATTTTCAATATATTTTAATAAAAATCGGTAAAATATTATTTTTTTAAGATTGCGGCTATTAGTATGTACTTTACGACAAACATGTAGGCCTAAATAAAGTTATAGGAAATAAAAAATTTTTGTCTAGTTTAATGTCAGTTCTGATTTTCCGTATTTTTATGTTAAAAATTATTAATATTTATTTATCGAAAAGGCAAGATGGAAGTGGATAAAGACATTTTAATTTTTAAAGTGTTATTAAAAATTTTTATATGGGACAAACGGTTGAAGTACCACACAAACTGCAATACAGTGGACAAGGTATGGTAGGACATAGATGGATGTAGAAGACGGTAATTTTTTTTTTTTTGTTTAACGTCCGACTGTTTTGCAATTATTGCTAATGCAGACGGTGAGAAGGATGATAGATGAAAATGAGTGATGACAAACTGCCAGACCTGACCGGGAATCGAACCCGAGACCCCGGCGTAGAAGCCAGTTGCGCTAACCACTACGCCAACGAGCCGGCCTAGAAGACGGTAAGTGAGGAATTAAGTTATTTATAAAAATATTTATTGTACATACATTTTTATGTCCTAAATTACTACAAAACAAATATTTTTCATTAGGTACTTACTGCTATCGAGCGTGGTAGTCATGCAAGCTTACCGTATGTTAGTATTATCTAGATATAAATAATAAAATAGAATTATCTAACTACGTATTTTATATCTCTTCTTACGTAAGCGTACGTCCATAGTGCACCCGCTTTCCGCTCCCTGCTTGCAGCTTGACCACGGCAGACCCAACCCGCTTCGTGAACCTGTGCGATTGTAGCCGGTGGTGTCCATAAAGCACCGCTTGCGGGAACGTGTCGGTTCTTTGCGTGGCCCTTCAACGTTTGTCCCATTTAACACTTTTTAAAAACACTATAGAAATTAAAATCTCTTCCATCCTGTCTTGTCGGTTAATATTAATCAAAACAGGAAAAAAACAGAAGAAGAACAAGTGAGAAACCACTGCATCAGAAATTCTACACCAAACTGACCGTGCGGGTGAAGCGGGAAGCGAGAAAAAGAAACAATAATTCATTCCGGTAAACGCTGGTAAAAGCGGATTGAGACGGTTGAAGCGGGCTGGCAGGTACTCTGTGGCTACGGGTGTACATTTTCCAAACAGTTTTTTCCCTGCTAGTCTGCCGCAATAGAGTGAGATGCGAGAAGCGGTGCACTATTGACGTACACCAACTCAAAGCCAACCGAGAAGAACCGACACGTTCCCACAAGCGGTGCTCTATGACTACCACCGCCTACAATAGCACAGGTTTACGATGCGGGTTGTATTGGGTCTGCCGTGGTCAAGTCGGCATGCAGGCAGCGAGAACCGGGTGCATTATGGACGTACGCTAAGAGTTCTAAGCGGGGAATGGAACAGTCTTGACAGGAGCGATGCGTGATTTGGCTATCGGTAGTTTATAGGAACGCACCTCGGCTTCATTATTTATAACAAGATACAATACTACCGTATAACCGACTTCACTTGCAGCAGAGAAACCACGAAGTTACATCGAATCTGGTTGACAATAGGAAAATGGACGAATTAAGTTTATAGACGATGCAACCGTAAGGGTCTGGGTTGAATTGCGATGGAGCTTTCTCTCAAATTTCTCTCATTCTCTTAGACCAGCCTTTCCGTTCATTTTAAGGCACTTACTCTCATAGACACACAAGTTTTATCAAAATAAAATGTCTGATCTTGGCTTATCGGGAGTGTTTTCTCCTTAAACAAACTGTGAGTTCCTTGGAGTACACTGGCGATAAATTCTTGTCGTGGTTTGCTTCCAAGTTAAGTACATAGGTCCTAATGAACCAAACCAAATAAAATAAAATCACACCTGATTATAATTTTCAAGAGTGACATATCGTATTCATTGATACATTTGTCGCTGTAATGCGCTCGTATGCTTGGTGAGCGAGGTAATCGTACAAGTACATAACTCGCTGAAAACAGAATCCGGGAATACAACGGATGCAGTAGTATTTAAAATTCCTCCATCGACCTTGAAGCTCACAATTAAGCGCCCCATAGTAAAGTGTTTAATCATTTTCATTCAAAGTTCTTAAGTACTCAAGACGTTAGGTCTATGCGTAACTTAAAAAAATCTGGTGTGAAACACTCACACAACTTTCTCTTGCCAATGCAAATAATGACCATTATAACCTAACATTAGTAATAAAACATTAGAAATAAATAAAAAACTAACCTCAATGAACATAACAAAATTTTAATTATTAGTGAAAGACACAAAATGAAAATCAACCTCAGTTTGGCTTAAAAATACAGAAAATCACTCTTTCACGCTATATTAGGCTCTGTAGAGAAAAATGTTTTAAATAAAAGTTGTAGATCTTATAATTTTCTACAAATTTGATTATATACACTTTTGTAGTTAAATGCATACTAAGCCCGAATTCTTAAAAAAATCGATATTTCACACGTTTTCGTGAGAAAAAAACAGAAAATCGTTAATTACCGCTAAACTAAGCGTTATACAAAAAAACGTTTGAAATAAAAGTTGTAGGACTTTAAATTCTCTACAACTTTTAATATGAAAATTTTTGCCCTAAAATGCATATTAAAGCCGTAATCTTAAAAAAACAATTTCTTTACGTGAAAACGGCCTCACCGAGAATTTCAGCTAACATGGCGCCTACCCTATCTTGTAGAGCATAAAAAATGAGTAAACCAAGCGATTTAAAAAAAAATCGTAGGACCAATTTTTGAGAAAATCGCAAAAAAGTGAAAAATTACACGAATGAACTACTACTTCCGGTTGACCGATTTTGATGAAAATGTTCGTGTCGGGTCCGGTAGTGGTATGAAACTTAAGTTTAAAGTTCGTACGATGTTCCGTTCTTGAGATATTTTGTATACACACACACACACACAGACACACTGACACAGACCAATCGCTAACAACATGTTTTTTGGATTCAGGGGGTCTGAAAACGTGTAGATCTGGTGAAAACTCGATTTCGAAAAATCGACATGAAATGGTACGATGAGCGGCGCCGCATACCGCTCAGCAACCACCAAAATGTATCAGTAATCTAAAAAAAATACCGTTTATTTTCTCAATAAAACCTATCATTGTTACTCCAATAATAAAGGGCAGTAGGTATCAGGTCTATTATAGCAAACATTTTTAAAATATAATTTTTATCATGATTTCATGAAAAATATGTAAGGGGCTACATACAAATTCAGTACATTGTCCGCAGAATCTTAAATTCGGGATCAGTTTGTTTGCTGTACAACAGGATGAAATAGTGTACAGTACTTAACAATGCTGTAAGAAGCACAAGAACTGCATATATCCGTATGCACATTCAGTTATAAATGTTGAAGAGTGAAGTCAGAAAGGTCAAGAGAAGAAAGTATTTTTACACGAATGGGTAATGTATAGAAAAATCCGTCTTGGAAGGTGAGGGGGGGGGGTTATCTGGCTTTACATGGTGGAACAGCAGTGTTATGACGAGAATGTCTGCTGTGTTCATAATGACAGTTCGACATATAAACAAATTTAACGCGAGTTAAAAACCGTGAAATATAATGTTTTTGTTCTCAGGAAATACGTGTTAACCACATTCTGTTCTGTCATTATTAATGCGAAAGTTGATTTGTACAGAATAATATCAGGTAGGCCTACCCGGCACGCACACAACATAACCTAAAGCAACAATGGCTCGTACGTCATAAGATGCGTAAGGAACTTACTATGTAAAATTTCCTACACTAGACGCAATATTATTTATCTATTCTTATTGCTGAGGATTACAAAAGAGGTGTCGTAATTAAGTCAATACTTCCTATTGTACTTGTTAGAGTGGCAGGTAAGAAACCAGTGATTATAATGTTTTATTGGTTAGTTTTGCTACCGATATGTAACGGTTTATTTAAGGATAATATTAAAATTATAAATTTCTGGGTCGCTAGGTTATCGGATATCATATTCGATGTGTTCTTATGTAGGAGTCTGTTTTGATCAAAATTAATCGTGTCTGTTGATTTTAATGTTTCTTAATAGTTTTTTTTTTTAAAGAATCGTAACTTTATCAGTCTCGCTGATAATTATACTTCGTTAAGGTTAAACACAGTTTTATAAAACTTGTCTGTTTTAATCATTCATATAGCCAACTTCATCCGTAATGAATATTGAAATCAACCTAAACTTTAATCATGTTATTTCATCATGAAGAGTGCAGTTTTATTTGTGATAAACAAACCTGATCGATTGTGACTACTGTTCCATTCAAGTTTATTACATTCATTATTTTAAAGTATGAAAGTTCCCGTTCACTTATCAACCACTAACAGTATTGATTAGTTAGTCATGATTGCAGTAAAGACTGCTTTTGTGTAAAAGTACACTAGGATGAAAACTGTAGGTTAGGGATGTATTTGTACAAATCCAAAATTGGTGTATTGTTATGAATGTTTAGCTTATCAAAATGGCATCCTACTTTATGCTGTTAACTGTAGGTATTTAACCATGCATAAGGTAAGGTTAAGTCACTGGACATTAACTAAGACATTTCAGCTTCTAGTCTACGAGTCTGTCAGGAGTAGACTTATTGGATTATAACTGTCTTTTCTTTAAGTAAATTTTTGTTTGGACTGGTAAGAGTAGGCCTACCTATTTTGCTTAATCCTAACCTGTTGACATTGAACTTCAATAAAACTATCTTTTTAAATTTTTAATTGACTGCAATCTGCTTTCTCAAGCTTCACCACTGTCCGCAGATCATTATGTGACTTTGACTTGATTATATGAGTTTTCTAAGGTCAAACACATAAAATATAACATATTTGTATGTTGTAACTAATTATATTTTTTCTACAATAAGAATATTGCAGCATTGACTTCTGAAGTTAGAAAACTGGTTTACAAATTTTTTGGACCCAGAAATGTCTTGTCAATAGAACTGTTTCAGACTGTATACTGTTCACGGTTGGAATCACTGATAAAATATGAAGTACTGGTTTGAAATGGAAGTAGCTTTTCATACATGAAAACATTTCTCATAGCACTGAAGCTTGTTGTGGGCTACTGTCAGCCATTCTTTCTTTTCAAACTGTTATCCTTGTAATCAGATCTACTCAGTGTTTTCACAATGAGACCTTTAACACTAAAGTTTTTTCCAACTTTAGTGTTATAGGTCTTGTTGATGGTAACCAGATTTCCTGACTGCATGTGAACTTTGTTCTATAGTAGATGAAGAAGAACCATGATCTGTACTCTCCAAGAATTAATTACTTTGGCCCAAACTTGTATAAGGGTTTACATAGACAGTTAAAACAGCACTTATCAGGGAGTCATTTCAAAATTAGCATTAGGTCCGAGCTGATTGAAAAAAATTTACCACAGTTTTTCTATTTTATATAATGAATTTATATAATAAATTTCACTAACCTTCCTTTTTAACTGCGTCAACTTTTATTTTCACTTACACGTGTTTCGGTAGATCCACCATCATCAGAGTAAATAACATATAATTGAAACTAAAAACTTTATTCATTAAAAATCTACAGAAGATGATACATCTTCAGTCATTTGTACAAAACTGACTTAAAATTATTTTCCTCTAATTTTTCCCTTCTCATGTTTACTATAGATAGCAGCAGCAGTCAATATCACTTCATCATTCCTAAATTTGACCTGTTCATTCAAAATGTCCTGCTTTTGCTCTTTTAAATATTTATAAATGTGGAACATCTCATATTTTTCAATTTTATTTTTATTTTCTATATTGCACTGTTCTATTACATTAAAATAGAGATGTCGTGTGAGTTTTTAAGTCAGTTATTATATAAATTCAAAGTGAGTGATTTAAGTTGTGTGAGTGTTTCACACCAAATTTTTTTATAAATGTGATAAACTTGTCTGGTCGTCACAAAAAGAAGAAATCAAAAGATTCACCTTGAGTCACATATCTGTTAACAATTATGTACATGTCCTAATGGTTTTTATGTAGCTTATTATTTATGTTTGACTAGGTTGTGAGCATCATTTTGGAATTGCATAATTTTACAGTTGTAGGCGTGTCTGAGAAAAGATGAAGGTGATGACGGTTCAATCGAGTTTTGAGTGAATAAAGTTGGTTTTTGTTGCAGAAGCCAATGATTACTCATGCCATGTATAATGATACAACCTATGAACATGTTCCTGGCAGGCCTTGCGACTATGGTACTTATATTTTATTTTACTTGGAGCTCCCAAGGAAAAGAAATCAAAAGATTCATCGACCAGCAGAAGGATTCACCTTGTGTCGTTTCATACAATGTAAGTAGATGGAAAGTTATTGGTCACTATTGTAACTAAAAGGCTAAAACTAAGACTATTTTTGGCCATTGTTTAACCCTAGAATGGTGGAGTGGAGTAAATCTTACGCATATTACGTCAACAACGCTTGCCCCTCCATATCAGTAGGCTGCACCACCCTTATCTTCCAGATATACTATAAGGAGTTAGTTGACCGTTGTCTCGTAACAAAATCGTATCTAATTACTGCGTGTATTTATAGCACTGGTGCCTTTAACAAAAGCTAGTGAGTAATTTTTTCGCATCTCAACTTATACACGATAATTTTAATACGTAAATTTTTTGCATCTCCACCGATGCTGTATATGTTATGCATATAAATTTACGTATAACCACTAATAGAGCATTATAATTTTGTATGTTTGTACTACCATTTTATTTATATGTACAGTAACTGCCTTCAAACCTTTGCGAACTGCAATTCAAGCAGTATTGGGTGTAAAGGAACCGGCAATAAATGTTACATGCCAAGAAGAAAAAGCTCCAAGGAAGTACTGCAGTGAGTGTTCATACACAAAAAGAAGACATAGAACTACATACTGTCTATTTTACTGTAGCAAAATAGACAGCATAATAGCATAATAGACATCAAAAGAAAATATGTTTTGGTTGTGCAACAAACTGCTAGAATAAGTAGCCCCAGCAACAAAAACACTCTGTTTGACTTTTGTGTTCACTTATTTGTATAATTTCATTTATTTCATTTTACTACTTTATTTTTCCTACTTTTAGTATCTTAATTTCGTCTACTATCTGGGGTTTTATAAAGTATTTTGCACAGTTGATGTTAGTAAATAAAATATTTTCAAGCTACATAAATAGAATAAAAGAGCTTGGTGATTTACTAAGAAATCTTTGTAACTATTAACCAATATTTGTCGAAATTTAAACAAAACCAACAAAAAAGAGATAGAAAACATATGAAAACCAAAATGTTTCAAAAAAAAATTCTCAACAAAGTTTTCCCAGGAAAATCACCTAGTGAGTAAATTTTTCGCATCTCCACCAGTAATAGCTCACAGAATAGCCCCACCGTTCTAGGGTTAAAAGAATAACCTTCACACATTTACATAAATGCATATTTTATCAAATGTTTTATGTATTATATAAATTAAACTAGCATAACGGACCCGTGCGAATAAATTCGCACAATGTTCTTGGGTTTCAAACTCTTATTATTAAATAAATGATTTAAGATAACATCAAACTTAATCGTTCTTAGAAGAATGGTGGGTAACAACTAAAGTAACTTGTGGAATCTACGTAATATAACCCTATTTATAATATAATCATCCAGTAGTGCGGTCGTTTTGTTTTGAAAAGAACGATTTTAAACAGCTGAAACTTTAAATGAAACAGCGTATCACAATGTCTAATACTGGCTGAGTGTGTTGTGACATGACCTCTTTTCTGTATGCTTATGGAATATGGCTCTATAGAGGGAGTAAATGTGGGAGAAACACATTACATTATGTTTACCGCTACATTGTACGAAATTTACTCTTTCATTTCGTAAAATGAAGCTCATAGTAACATGAATTTCAAGTTTAGAACTTTTGGGAAAGAATTCTCTTTAAAACCATGTAAAAATTTAAAAAACCCGTTCAGTAGAACTCTGTATTTAGAAACGTGGTTTTATGTATCTCAGTGTTAGAACATCCACCTTATTCACCAGATCTTACACCATGTGACTTAAAATGTATTTCAAACACTTTGTACACTTTGTACACGATTGACACTTTGTTGGAAGCCATTGAAATACATTGGAAGCGATTTTGCGTTTTAAATATATACGAGGTGTGGCTATTAAAAAACGGGACTGACGTAAAAAATTTAATTTTATACATAATCACTTATTGTCACCTTCAATATACACTCCTTCTCTCTTCGCCACTTTCTCTTTTACAGCTTCCACAGACTCAAATCTTGTCCCTTTTAATGCAGATTTTACCTTGAATTCTGCATTAACGGGTAGAAGTCACATGGTGTAAGATCTGGTGAATAAGGTGGATGTTCTAACACTGAGATGCTGTACTTGGCTAGGAACCTCTTGACAGATGACCTCTTGATGTGGAATGAGCTGGCGCATTGTCTTGGTGGAGAACCCATGATTTGTCCTTCCGCATTTCGGGGTATTTTTTCCTTACTCTTTGATGTAGTTTAGAAAGTACCTCAAGGTAGTAATATTGATTAATTGTTTAACCTTCAGGAACCCAGTGAAGGTACACAATCCCATGGATATAAAAAAACACAATCATCATTGCTTTAAATTTTGACTTGCTCATTCGAGCTTCTTTGGCTCTCGGTGAAGTTCGGCTCTTCTAGTGCATGGATTGGCGCTTCATTTTTGGATCATAAATAAAAAACCACATTTCATCACATGTTATTATCGTTTCCAAAAAATTCGGGTCATTTTCAATCGTGTACAAAGTGTCAGTACAAACATTTTAGCGAGCTTCATTTCAAACATTTTTGAGCAGCTCGTGTTTTAAAGGAGCTGACAGAAGATGACTTCTAGCACTGTTTCCAACAATGGAAAATTCGCATAGAGCATTGTAGGGATAGAGAAGGAGTGTATATTGAAAGTGACAATAAGTGATCATGTATAAAATTAAAATAAAATTTTTTATGTCAGTTTCGTTATTTAATAGCCACACCTCGTAGATTTATAAAAATAATAAAAAGTAATAACACTAAAATAACATCATTCAATACTTCCTACGTGTATACAGATATCCATAAAACATATAATGGCTATAATAAATAAAAAAGTTAAAAAATAGTGATGAGAACACAAAGATGTAATAGTTAAAACATGTACAATAAGAAAAATATGCGAACAAAATTTTATCAGAGATATACATTCAGGAATTTGTAAATAATATTTATCATACAATATTCTACTATGGGTATGATATGTAGATGATATTTTGATAATTTACAATGAAACAATAAATAATAAACATGATATTAAAAATTAAATATGCACGTGTGTGTGTGTGTTTGTGTACTGTGCTTCCCAACAAATCTGACATGTAAGGAAATTAACATTGGACAAAGTACTGTCAGCATTAATCTTATTGTAAGGGTGTAATCTTACTTTTATTACTCCAGTCATTAGGAAACAATAAAAATGAGTCTAAAAAGGATTTTAACACGTTCAGCACGGCGGCTGGAATAACGGATGCTTCGCTGTGCCGACCCCCCATTGCAGTGAAAAAATACCATGCCGCCTTAAGGCGTCATTCGTCCCCGGAACGATCTTACTTATTTGCTCATCTACTCACCGGCTAAATATAGTA
Organism: Catonia carolina; assembly: GCA_035578175.1. Lineage (NCBI taxonomy): Eukaryota > Metazoa > Arthropoda > Insecta > Hemiptera > Achilidae > Catonia > Catonia carolina. Next base: position 45,646,221 of record JAQMRL010000007.1, read on the forward strand.
CGGTATTATACACGTTTGTTGTTTCTACGAAATTTATATTTGAAATTCATTTTTTAGTTATTAGAAAAATTAATACGTATAAATTATTAAATAAATGAAAATTATTGTCGTGTGTAAAATAGAAAAATACAATTATGTTTGATAATGAATAATATTTAATTCAAAAAATTTAAATAAATAAAATACATTAAATAATTAAGTAACACAGTAGTAATAAAGCTTATTACTTTATAAAAACACAAAAACCTGCAAAAGAAACACAGTACATAGAAATCGCGAGTTCAGAAAGTAACAGAAATTTTTTTTTTGAGTAATAATTAAACTATTTTTACGTAAAAATGTATTATTCTTACCTTTTATTTGTAAAAAGAAGTCACTGGAAACGAAGAAATTCGTAGAATAATTGATATAATTAAATAAAACAATAAAATTACACGGCACTAGGACGTTCGAATAGACTACAATTTTAAAAATTCGTCAAAAATTCCCGGCAGTTGGTAACGAAAGACGATCTTCACAGTGGCGCTCGTAGAATAGATCTGAACCCCTGAACAACCTTTACTAACACTGCCAGTACACCGGCGATTTATAAAAAGCTATAGAAATGTGGTATTGTATATGACGCCTTAAGGCATCATTCGTCTCTGGAATGAACCTCGATTTGACGCCTTAAGGCAGCATCCGTGCTGAACGTGTTAATAGCTAATAATTTATTATTATATAAATAAATTATAATTATTAAATAAAGACAAAAATGTTTTTCAATTTCGACATAGCGAGATACTTACAGAAGGAAAAAAATTTTCTTCCATTGTTGTCTGAACATTAGCCGAGCGTTTAAAGTGGTCAGTTTATTTTAATTTTTGATATTACAGTACGAGAGGTCATAAGTTCAAGTTCTACGTATTGAAACCTCTTTTTTTTTGTTAATTTGATGATATTAAGTTAAATTATTTAGTTAAACAAAATTTTGAAAAAATTAAATAGTATGTGGGATTCGAACTCATGAAGTGAGAAGTGGGATTTGACCACTTTATATGCTTTGCTAATGTTCATACAACAAGGGAAGCAAATTTTTTTCTTATGTAAGTACCCCACTATGTTGAAATTGAATAACATTTTTGTTTCTTTTCACTAATAATTAAATTATTATTAGCTATTAAAATCTCTTATAGACTCATTATTCTGTTTCCTAACCACTGGAGTAATAAAAGTAAGATTACACCCTTGTAATAAGATTAATGTTGACAGTACATTGTCCAATGTTAATTTCCCTATATGTCACATTTGTTGGGAAGCATGTTATATTTGAACACCTATAAAAACATGTGTACAAATAACACGCATACTGTATTTTTTGACCATGTTGATTTGTTCAATAGCTGTTATCGTGTTCATGGAAAATGCAGGAATGATTGCACTTTTCATGAACCAAGTTGTCTGGTAAAGGAAGGCAATTGGTCTTGATGCTGTTCTTTGATCTTACAATGTGTAGTCTTGTTTAAAAATCCTTTCTTGGCAGTTCTATTTCCCATTCCTGAATGACCTTCTCCAGGACACAGTTGAAGAAAGCAGGTGACTGTCCATCACCCTGCCTGACTCCAGTTTTAATTTTGAACTCTGTGAAGGCTTGTAGAAGTTTTTATTTTGTTTGTGAAATAACCTAGATGACTCAAGATAACAGACTGACATAATGGTAAATGTTGAAAACTTACACTTCTTCTTCATAGCTTGAAGAACTGATTTGTGAACTGAGTCTTGTATGAAAGCCAACTTTTCCTGGTCTTATATAATTTTCAGTCTGGTGTGGCCTTGTCTGTCCAGCATATGAAATGTCAGTTGTATTTCACATCAAATTATCTTTAGGCAGTTTTGAGTTTTTTTGATCGGTTAAATGATTTAACATATGAGGTAGGGTCAAAAAGTTCCCGGAATTGATTAATAAAATTTTATTGAAAGTATGTTTAACATTTTTACCTTATTTTCCTTCAAAATACTCTCCTGCATTTATTCTAACTTTTTTTTACACTTATTGTACCTTTCATACAATTGTTGAAAACACTCCTGAAAGCCGTTTTTCTAAAGTTCTATCAGCCACTTTCTCACAGTTTCCATCACCTCTCACAAATCAACAAAACGATGTCCCTTCAATGTCATTTTCAGCCATGGAAACAGGTAAAAATCCAGTGGTACAAGATCGGGAGAATATAGAGAGTGTTCTAGAGTGGTGACATTGCTCTTTGCAAGGTATTGTTTCACCATTAGGGATTGATGTGACAGGCCATTGTCATGCAACAAAAAATAATCATTCCCCCTGCCCATTTTTCAGGTCGTTCTTATTGAATTGCATCTCGTAACTGTTTTACGATCTTTGTTTACAATTCTTTGTTGACTTTTTCTCTTCAGGAATAAATTCATAATGAATCAAGCCTTGGTATTCAAAGAACACCTCCAACATTACATTACCCCGGCTTCTGTCTAAGCAAAATTTTTGTTTTCTTGGTGATGTTTTTGACTTCAATTCAGCAGACTGCCATTTCGTCTGAGGGTTGTAAAGAAAGCACCACATCTCATCACCTGTTACAATTTTGCACAGGAAGGTGTCGTATGCATCAGCCATTTCAATCAAGTCCCTGGACATGGTCACTCATTTCTTGTTGCTCAGGGGATAACGTTTTTGGAACCGTGTGCAAGCGCAAACATGATGCATGTTCAAATCATCATGAGAATGCTGTGAACACTCCAATGTGAGATACCAAGTTCAGTGCATGCTTAAGTTGTCGGACGCACTCAGCATTCTCATCTGCGGTGGAAGTGGAAGGCCGACCAGTCTGAATGTCATCTTCATTTGTTGTGCGACTATCACAAAAATGCTTATGCCACTTGTAAATTACCGTTTTCTTCATCGCATCAATTGCTAATGCTTTCTTCAGCATCTCAAAAGTTTTCTAGGGTGATTTCTCCAGCAACACACAGAATTTGATATTAGCTTGCTGCTCTAATGACAACATTTCACAATTTAAGGAAAGAAAAAACTATGTCTAAAAAGTATCATATACCACACGCAGGAAACCAACTCCAACTGCCTGCTGAATGGTACAGCATCTTCCCTAGTAGTGATGCCAACCTCCCAGAAAACAAATGCTTGACTGTACGTGACCATTCCAGGAACTTTTTGACCCTACCTCATATAATTAGACGTGTTATTTTTCAGGACACCAGACAAGGGCTTCGAAATGATAAAATGCCTGTGATTTATTTTATTACTCCGACTTATCCTCGTCGAGAGCAAGTTGCAGAGTTGATTAGGTTGGGGCAGACATTGATGCATGTTCCAAATCTGCATTGGATATTAGCTGATGATAATAGAATTTGTAATCAGATGATAATTGATTTGCTCCCGAAATTTGGTGAGTGAAATTTTGTCTTTCTCGTAATTTATAAAAAAACATTGCAATGTGACTGATTTCTTTTTCATATTGTAGTGATGTAATGAAAGATAGTGCCGTCAACTTGTCTTTATTATTAGAGGAAATTTTTATAGTTTTTCTAGAAAATTATCAAGTCTGTATGGAAAAATAATATTTTACCAATATTACATTAACAAATCATCTTTAACAAGTTTAGGCCGACTGACGCCTTAATCCTTTTAGTGCTGCTACGTCAGTCAATTTTTCCATACTTAAAGTGCTACCGCAAAAATGGCTGTATTACATAATGTTAAAAATTTATTTTTTAACACTTTTTGGCAAGTAAATTTACCAACAACAAAATTACAGAGGAGAAAAAAATGACTTTGGAATAGAAAATAGGGGGTTTACCAATTTTTCTTTGCATTGAAAATAATACCATTCAGTAGAGAAGAAAAACTGAACAAATTTTATCCGTTTACATGTATATTGATTTCAAAATAATATGTAAAAATACAGAAAAGAGCGTGCAGTGTAATTCTGTTGCCATATAAAGTACTACCATCTGCATTAGCAGAAATTGCAGAACAGTCAGACGTAAAACAAAAAATATATAAAGTAGGGCCTACTTGTCCATACCTACGAATCAAGGCTATTAAAATAGGCATATCACAAAACGCTGTGGATATAATCCACTACATTATAACAATATAATATTATAAACAATAAAAATAGACTAGTAAAAACACTAAACAAATGTAAACATAGTAAAGATGGTAAACATGTGGTGAAATTGCAAACATCAGCTACATAAAAAATGAAATATTTTAATTATATTTTTGCACACAAAGGAGAAAAATTAACGGTTACATTCAGTAAATGATTCCAAAGAGAATGTAATTAGTTGCATTGCTGTCTGATGGATATTTAAAAAATAAAACTGCGTACAGATAACTTAAAGTCGATTAGATTGACACTAACACTCTTCACATAAAATACAGGACTGTAAGGGTTAAGGCAGTAAATCGACTTCCTTCCCAGGGCTGATTGACGCCTTAAGGGGTCAGATACCCTCGATGTTTCTATAGAATTTATTTATCCACTGGCACACTGGCTGTGTTAATAAATGTTGTTCAGGCATTCAGATCGATCCTACAAGCACGGCAGTGAAGGTTGACTTTTTTTACTTATTTCTGGAAATTTTTGAACAGATTTTAAAAGTGTAGTCAATTCAGACCTCCCAGTGTAGCATTATTATATCACAGTAATATATTAACCATTTATTTTATGAACTTTTCTGTTCCTAATGACTTCTTTTTATCTAGTAAAATTAAGAATAATACATTTTTACATAAAAGTAGTTTAATTTTTACTCGGAAGTAATTTCTGTTACTTCAAGTACTTGCAACCTCTAATCACCATATTTCTTACGAACTGTACGTTATGCTATAATAAATGTTTGTACTTTTAGAATCATGTAACAAACGAAAAAATTGCGTACATTACCGTACACAATTACCATACGTAATTTTAGCTGGTGAATAGATGAACAATTAAGTAAAATCGTTCATGTGGCCGACTGACGCCTTGAGGCATTGTGGTATTCCCTCACTGCAATCGTATGTCAGCATAGCGGCACATCCATGATTCCAGCCTCCGGGCTCAACTTGTTATACCTTGGACAATTCAAATTGGCACAAGCAGTTTCGGTGTTTATCTACTCCACTCTTCGCCCCTCGCCATGCAACGATGGTAGTCACAAAAGTATACAATCGCTACTGTAATGTGCGACTCGCGCACGGCCACTACGCTTTGTTTTCACTGTTGTTATTAATAATCAGTCAGACATAATGATTTTTTTGTTTAACGTCCGACTGTTCTGCAATTACTGCTAATGCAGACAGTGAAGGATGAAATGAGTTTTGTAACTTATGAAAATGTGCCGTGCCTGAATAAGATTTTAACCCAAGATCGCATGATGAGAGGCGAGCACGTTACCAACTACGCCAATGCGGCCAGCAAATATAATGATGTGACTATTACATTACATTACAACTAGGGCGTTCAGGCTTCTGCAGCCCCTCCTCACCGCGACCTAAAAGATCTTTTGTGATTGCCCCTATTCCTTATTTATGCAAGACCCACACTTTAGGTAAAGCGCGGGGTCTGCCTAGGATCTAGTGCACTTACCTGAGAAGGTGTTTACACATCCTTACCCATCAGCGCTCTTCTTTTGCAGCCAACCACTTAACAACTGCATAAAAATATAAATGTGCGACCCCCTGAGGCGCCTCTCAACACGCCTCTCCGCACAGCCCTTAATGGCCAATAATTCAACTAGGAAGATGGTTATGTTACACCCAAGGGCCAGGGAAATCTTTCCCCCGGCCCCCCAGACCCCCAATCCCGCTCTTCCGCTCATCACTGAGCCGTCAGTATACCAGACGGTAACCCCTTCCGGTATCACTGGCTGTCCCTCTGCCCACTCCTGACGATCAAAACTTTACACCCTTAGTGTGTCAGAGAAGTTGTATGCTCTGTGCATACGGTCCCGAGGACCACCTACCACACCCATCCCCTCAATCACTTTGAAGATCTCGGTGTGGCCCATCTCCCCTGATGGGACCCCAATCTTGCCCTCCAGCCTCAAGGCAGTTCTCATCGCCTCCTTCTTCACTTGAATATGAATAGGAGGCAAATCAAACATCGCCTCCATAGCAGCCGTTGGACTAGTGCACACTGCACCAGATCTGCGCCGTCCTCAGATCTGTTCTTGGCCACCGTACAAAAGCTACGTACGTGACCATTGGCAAAATGATGCTCACAACAGCCCATTTTACCATACGAGGCCTAAGCCTCCAAGTCCTCCCAAACAGACTCATACTTATCCATAAGGCCTTTGTAGCCCTCTCAACAGTCCTGGACATGTGGCCTTTCCAATTTAGGCCACTATCCAGGACAACCCCCAGATACTTTACCTCAGGGGAGCAGTTTAAATCCACTCCTTCCAGAGTCAAAGCATCCACAGCAATCTTCCTTTACCTAGTAAAAGGAACAACAACCACTTTTTCCGCTCCCGGATAGTTGTCGTATCAGCTAGGGTAATAATCAGTCCGCCCCTGCATAGCCCCGCGTACAGGGGTAAGGCAAAATTACTGTAGGAGTGTGCCAAGTATCCTACAGGCACCGTTATAGTCACTGATTAAATGCCCCAGTGCCATTCACCCTTTGGCACGGTACCCCTGACACCACTGGGTTGGGCAAAAGCTACAGTAGGAGAAGTTGCCTCTAGCACGGATAGAAAAAGTGCTAGATGCCAGGGACAAGGATCGGGATAGACAGACAGAAGCCCAGCATCTCAGCTCACCTCGGCGGGACCAAAGCATGGCTGAAAAGTAACCATAGAATGCCGAGGAGTTTCCAGAGGCACGGGCACGAAAAACTGCTACAGAAAGTAAGGGAGCAGGTGTGCTCTCTTGGACGTGATGCTACGGCACATGCAAGCCAGCCGAACACTGACTTACTTCGCCTCCAATGATGTGACTAATTTGTTTTCATATATGATTTTGTGTTCATTATAATATATTTACCAATTTGTTTAGTTAGTTGCGTGCAACTGTAGAGTATAGTTTAGTGAGTTTTTGCATTTTAGTTCTTGAAATTTATAGGCTAATTAAAATTTTTACTGGGAGAAATAAAATACATATTTTAAATAAAATAATTATTTTTATGATAGTACACATTGAAATAAGGTTGTATTTGCATACATTAAAATTTGTAGACCTTGTTGAAAGAAAAGGTTATGGATATACTTTATGCGGAGCTGTGTGTACAAGTAGAGCAAGAGTTGTGCTAGTTCGAATTGTCCACAGTATAACAGATCAGGCTGTACAAGGTTTAAAAGGTTATAATGATCTGTATTGTTTTAAAAAACTTGATTGTTTAAAAATTTTACAGTATATACAAGTAAGTATATACTATATATACAAGGAAGAGTTTCTTTGTAAATATTTTGTTTTGTTTTACCAATAAATTTTTAAGTAAACGCTGAAGTAAATAAGGTAAAAGTGATTAGGTGATTCGTCCCTCCAATGGTAAACTCGCGAATGTGCAAATTTTGCGAATATGAGTTGGTTACTGCATGTTGATTTATACAACCCAACGCATGTTGTAGTAAACTTGCGCATATGTATCTTGTTTGGTTAGGGAGATACAGCCTTTGTAAAGTTACGAAAATACACGAAGTGTGTTAAAGAAAAAAGCAGTGAATTTGTTTTTGCTCTCCTGTAAAACTGAGAATTTGCACATTCGTGAGTTTACCATTGGATGGACGTTGGATGTTTAGTGAACCAATTAATTGGTATTGATGACCTATATTAATATTATAAAGAAGTAACATTTGAAGGGGTCAGTGGATAAAGGTGTTAACTGACATTTTCACAGAAATTGAGTTTTCATCAGAAATGAAGGTTTTATGAGCATATTTTTCTATAGCACTAACACAGAAATCTCTATCTGCTTCCATTAAGAAAATACTAGAGGATAAAGGTGTTATAAAGGTAGATAAAGGTGTTATCTATAAGTCAAACTGACATTAATTTGTGGATAAAGGTACTAGTGCACTTGACACCTTTATCCACAATAAAGTAGGAAAAAATGTGCACATAACTCCTTTATTCACTCCAATCAGTCATGAAGTTAATACATTTGTTAGTGTAATATTTAAAATAAAATCCGATAATAACCATGAGAAACCACAAATTTTGTTAATTTTAAGTTAATATGATGGATTTTATAGTATAATGATTAATGTTTAAAATATTTTTAATATTTCCCACGGAATATCTAATAGCTATACCGACAATCGTAGTTAAAAAAACGTAAAATTTAATTTGTACTAATTTCCCACAAAACAACATATGGTAATGTAAAAAAATTCTTTTAATAGATATTGCAAGCAAATGTAGATTATAATCGTTTTTAAATAAATTTGATAAATATAAAAATATTCTCATGATCATTAATCACAAACATTAGCCCTATCCATATTGTCTATCGGCCTAGTGATTACTAAGTTTTCCATTTAGTATTAAGAAATAATAATAATAATAATAATAATAAATATTTGTTTGTAATACATACTAATCATTAGTTACTTGATAATGTAAACACGCTATTTACTTAGGTCTACTATTAAAATTAATTTGTTATATTTCAAGATTTTTTTGTCATGCAGTTGTTACTTGACACCTTCATTCATTTTAAAATAGACATTTTATTAAAAAATATGTTAGTGAAAGAAGGTGTTATCTATATAAAAATGAGTTAAATTTGATTTTAAAAACTAAATAGATAAGGTGTAGAATAATTAAATAAATTATATATGTCTATGTTACATACTGACACCAAAAATTTAACTTTCTGAAATCAGTAAAAAAAGTTACAGCTTTTCAACTTTAACACTCATTTGCTCAGAACTGTATTAATGCCACATAACACCTTCATCCACTGAACCCTTCATTTGTTTGTTTGTTTGTATGAGGTAATCTCAGAAACTACCCACCCGATTTAAAAATTCTTCCACTATTGTGTAAGGTTGCTTGGGATGGTTAGTTTCTCATATCTGTCTATATTATACCACATGTATTCTATTATACAGTCCAAATATCAACTATGATACTGGACTGTCCTATAATATAACATCATTCTTTAATTTTGAAAATTATTTATAGAAAAGATATGCAAAAATAATGCCACATTTGATTTCTGTGTAGGAAGTTATGTAGACCTTCCAAAACTCTGAAATGATTGTACCATATTTTTCATGAAATAGATTTTACATACTTTTTCTTATAATAATAACACGTATCAGTTGTTTCTCCCCTTTCTTAGGTGATTCATACTGATGTGAACAAAATTACTGTTTCCAGTACTAATTGGTTTTATTTATACACTCATGATTTTTCTTTCAATGTGCTAAGTTGTGTGATTATTAAAGTGCTTTAAATTTATATTGCATTAAGTGTGCCGACTAGGGAGGTGGGTAGTATGGTATTAAAAGAGTTGGTAAGTAATGAATTTAACATATTATGTAAGAGTTAAAACATTGACTTTTTGAATAGACCTCATGTACACAAAGTAAATAGATACTTTACTGATAAACTACTGTACCTTTGTAGTGTTTCTGTTGATCCTTAGTTAAACTAATTCTTGGATAACAAAGATACGACGAGGGACCCTAAAAACTGGATTTTTGTTATAAAAAATTTATGTATTACCTTTTTTACAAAATTCCTTTAGTCACCTTCAAAGTACTTTCCATTAGATACGATGCGCTTGTCAAGTCTTTCCTTCCATTGTTTGAAGCACTTCTGGAACTCTTTAACTTTGATATCGTTCAGCGCCCTTTCCGAAGCTGTTTTTACTGTCTCCACATCATTAAAACGCTTCCCTTTTAGATTTTTCTTCATTCTTGGGAACAGAAAGAAGTTGTAAGGGGCTAGGTCTAGTGAATATGGAGGGTGGGGAATGACAGACCACCCCTGAGAGGTCAAATAGCCGTTCACTTGTAAGGCTGTGTGTGCGGGGGCATTGTCTTATATGTGATGAAGGAACCAGTTGCCTAATCACCAAAGTTCCGTGCGTTTCCTCCCCACATCTTCTTGCATCTTAAAATTTTAAAATATAAGTGCTGGTTAATAGTCTGGCCAGGGGGGGGGCAAATTCAGACAGGCCGATACACAATTCCATGAACATCAAAAAAGACAATAATCATTGTCTTCACATTCGACCTCACTTGTCTTGCTTTTTTTTGGTCTTGGGGGAGTTTGGAGTCTTCCACTGACTTGACACTTGCTTAGTTTCTTGGTCATACCTTAACACCTCTCATCACCTGTAGTGACTTTTGTTAAAAAGTTTGGATCACTTTCAATCTATTTTTACAAGTCCTGACTCAGATTCAATTGAATGTTTTTTTGATCCTCAGGAACAAATTTTGCAGCAACATGTCTCATTTGTAAATCCTTTGGCATGAGATACAATTCATGCCTGTCTGTTCTGAAATTTTGTCGATCGTGAAATGACGATCGTTGTTGACTTTTTGATGGATTTTTCATCATTCTGAGAGGTTGAAGGGCACCCAGAACAAACATGGTCTTCAAAATTCATCTCACCACATTTAAAGTGCCCAAACCACTCGAAAACAAGTGTGTGGCTCATTGCATCCTCCTTGAAAGCCTGTTGAAGCATTTGGTAAGCTTCCATTGCCAATTTTTCAAGGAGGAAATGAAATTTCAAACACACTCTTCGTTCTTTTAACTCTGCCATAACAACGTCGTAGGTGGAACTTGGCAACAATAAGAGAAACACAACACTATGAACAAATGTTAATTTACAAACTGAAGCCTTCTGGGCAGTTGTTTGTTGATGGTCTCTTCTAACCCCTTCTAGTAAGGGAGAACTCTACTACATCTACAAATGGTAGTGTGCTCTCAGTCTGTTTTTTTTTTGTGGTTCCCTTTGTATGTAACAAAGAAAGTAAATAAAGTAATTTACTTAACTTTCGGCGTCTTGAAGTTATGTCTTAATTATATATATTATGTAGTTACAATGTTATTAATAACAATCTTAAATAACTATAATTAATAAATGATAAATTATAAATTGAATTAAATCCCAGAAAACTTTATAAAAAAAATTTCATTGATCAGAATCTTTATACCAACTCAGTCATCATTATAAATAATGTTTTTAGTTAAACATTTTAATAATTAGCTTTTTATAATTTAAATAATACATGTTCTGAATATTATTTCAGTATTTTAAATATGTTATAAAAATAAATAAATTAATAATTTAAATAAATAGTTATTATTATTAATACACACTTTAATCATATGTTAGTCTTTGGCATATGTAATAAGTACTATTGTTCTACTACACCGTTCAACCAGGTGATGAAGGCAATTGTGAATTACCACGCCTTATGTCACATTGTAAACTGTACAGTAGGTGAATATCAACTTTGAGGCTGTTCACCCAAACAATGAATATGAAAATCGATTAAAAAAAATGCGTGGTAATTGTTTCAGGATTGCCATACACTCACTTAGCTAGTCCGATGCCAGAGATGTACAGACAGATGAGTGTAGTGCCTAGAGGTGTCGCTAATCGTCGTGCTTCATTGTCTTGGATCAGAGAAAATGTTAGAACCGGTGTCATATACTTTGGCGATGATGACAATACTTTTGATCTTAGACTGTTTGAAGAAATCCGCTACACAAAAAAAGTATCCATGTTTCCTGTCGGACTGATTGGAGATTATAGTATCAGTTCTCCTATATTAAAAGAGGTATTCAAATCGATCCATTTGTGTTGCACCCAGCACCTTGCCTGTACAATTTCCTTTGGCCATATTTCAATGTTTTAAGTTTTATGCCTGTACTTTGTACAACAGTTGGAAGATACCATTGCTTATATAGCCAGAGCACTGTTACGGACTTTGTTAAAAACATTGACTCATGCTATGAAAATAACAGTTTATCGTATTGTTTGCTATGTTATACTTATGGTATTAAATAAATTGCATTTACGTTATATGAAATATATATTACGTGACTGAATTGTTATTCCATTTTTAATTGAATATACTGCCTGTCCCCAAGCTTTGTGCAGCTGCGGGATGAAGGAGAAAGACGAAGTACCAGACTGCTGTTACATCATAACACTGTACTAATCATCTCATTGCTCTTCGCTGGGCAGTAGGCTGCCTAGTGAGGTGACATACATGGGTGTTGTTTTCACTATTCGCTGTAGACGGCGACACAGAATATATGTAGTTTGAATAGTATCCTTGACTACTACAAACATAATACAAGTAAAACGTTACTACTACTAATGCAATCTCTCACAGTGTAGTGACGTAATGCATACCTCTCAGCTGCACAAAGCTTGGGGACGGGCAGTAACTATTTATAGTGTAATTTACAGCATTTTATTTGTAAAACCATAAAATGTTATGAAAATGTAAAATTAAATTAAATATAATTTTTTTATTCTTTCAAAATGTATATTTAACCATTTCATCGCTATAGGCCTATAGGCTACCATCAGTTTATAAACATTATAAATACTACAGTATTATGTACTATATATGAATAATATGTACCTGTACACCATTTTTCACATCCACATTGGCTTCCAATTATTTAGTGTTGCGATACCATTTGACATGTGAATTAGTGTTGATGCGAATTAAATAATTTAATGAGTATTATTTGTTAGTATTTATTGGTTCAGTGCTGTATTTCTTTAATAGTGTATGTTTATTGTTATTATTATTAAAATGGAACAAGTAAGAAAAAGAAAAGTGTTTAGTTTAAATTACAATTGCAACTAAAACTTATAAGTTATTAATTAAATACTACGTATGTTTGTAGGACAGATAGTAGCAGAGAGTGTATTGCTCTATATTGTTAATGTTAAATTGGAATCGCCAATCTTCCCCACAGTCTCAAGTGACTGTTGGATAATATGTAGTATGCAATATTTTTCTAGCCCTTTATATTGCTTGTAGACAACTTCTGCTGAGTACTTTTATCATTTTCACTGCTGGACTCCTAATTATATGGGTTGTTCTTTCTTCAATAAATTTCCTATGATTTAAAGAAATTGGTGAGACCACTTAGTTTTCAATACAGTATGGACACTGAACACCAGTTAATCATGAAGAAAAGACAGACCTGAAACGAGGTGTCATTTTCTTATGGGTTTGGTATTTCTTTTCACTTGTTATTAATGTTTTGTTAGTTATGTGAAGCATATTTTTCTTTAAAAATTGGCGAGGAAAACTATGGCTGTAGCTTTTTCTGCAACTGCTAAATATGTTTTAACATAAAAAACTTTATTACAGGGCAAGGTCATAGGCTTCTTTGATTCATGGCCTGCAAAGAGACTGTTCCCTGTCGATATGGCGGGTTTTGCTGTAAATATTGAATTCCTGTTAAAGCATCCAAATGCTACGATGCCATACAAAGCCGGTTATGAAGAGGACAGATTTTTAAGGAGCTTAGGTCTGACTTTGGATCAAATTGAACCTAAAGCAAATGGATGCACCCAGGTAACATTTTCATCTGTTGATGCTAGATACTTCCTGTTGCATTTTTGTTGATGACTTTTTTTCAAATCAGAACCTAACTAAAACTGGACCCATATCGATAAAGTAGAGAAGTGAATGTATTTATTCATAATAGCCTAAAGCATGTAAAAACAGTGAAGTTCCTAGGAGTATAACTTGGTAGGTATTTATCTTGGGATTTGTATACCAATTAAGTTTCTTTTAAAATATCATCTGGGGTATTCACATTAAAAACAAATTGCCAGTCACATGGTTGGTCACCATTTTTTAAAAAAGCTTTGGGCCTTTGATTTATTTTTTGGTGATTAATGGTGAAAACCATATGTGATTTTTGTATCTGCTCTTCAAGAGGTATTGAATGACACAATTTATGTCTCCAAATTCCAACTTTAATTTCTTGACTTTCGGTTTTGGGCCGCTTCCAGTTGAAACCGGAATTTCAAACCCAATCCAGCCCCACTAACTTTTTGTGTAGATTGTGAATCCATAAACCGTTTGTTGCTATCTCTTGTAGTTTCTGATATCTGAGTGTGACGGATGGATGGACCAAGGAAAATTATAGATGACCGTTTTAAAAATTGCCATAAATTACAAATTGCAGTTTATAGTGGTCTAATTCTGTCTCATATCCCTTATGGCATTTCAATGTATGGTAATTCTACTAAGGGTATACATGGATTGGATTTTTAAAATTCAAAAGAAGGCTATTAGGTGTTTGGTGGGAGCTAACCACCTCACCTCATGCAGACCACTATTTAATCCGACGAGAACTGCGATTTTAACGATCACGCGGACTGTCATTTTGCGCCTAATAATCTTTTATTTCATTCAGTTTCATTCCTAAAAATTTCAAAAATTTGTTGAAAAGTTATGGATGGAAACGCTCAAATTTTAGTACTGGGTCGTCAAAAAAAATCTTTTTCGCGTTACATCACATTGTCAATTTTCATTATACAAATATGCAAGATACATCAAATAAAAGAGGAAAAAATTCTCTATCCCACAAAACTAAACACGTTGGAAAATAATGAATACTTGCGGAGAAAATTGAATTTAAAGAACGGTGATGACGCATGCATGATTTCTGGCTTCCAGGTTAGCAAGGGTTGAGAAGCTTAAATTGCTTACAGTTCCCTTACTCTGCATATTTAAGGTGATAATGTTAAGAGAAACACTTTTAAACAAAATTTCAATGTCCATTATCGTAACACAAGAAACAAAAACAATTATTATATTGCTAACCATAACACTAAACTGTTTGAACAAAAACCTACTCATGCGGGGAGAAAATATATCTATAAAATTACCATAATTTTTAAAACATGCTAATTTGCTTTAATTTAAAATAAATCTTGAATATTGATTGATGAAACTTTTTACAGTGTACAAGAATTTCTTTTGAAATAATATTTGATTAAAATATTAATGATTAATAACTCAAAATAAATAAAAACCCAAAACATCTGAGTGAATGCTAAGAAAACTGTGTACTATTGTGTAAATATTAGAAGATGTCACACTTATTATAGTAAGTAAGCTTGCAGTAGAAGGTAATGTGTTATTAAAATAATATGTATTAAATTATAAGTTCTTACAATATCCTATACTTCCTTGGGAGTCCCTGGACCCAATTTAAAAAAATCTGGTGTGAAACACTACACGACTTTCCCTTGCCAATGTAGATAATGAACAATATAACCTATGTTTAATTATGAATAAACAATGTAAAATGAAAAACATAACCCAATATTAATTATGAGTGAATGATGCAAAATGAAAACTGACCTCTATAGAAGTTAAAAACATGGAAAATCAGTAATTGCCTCAAAACTAGGCCTTGTAGAGAAAATCGCTTAAAATAAGAATTTTAGTGTCACCGGATGGCAACATTAAGTGGCGAGTTGAAACCTTTACATTTTGGTGGCCCTGAAAAGGGTCGGTTAAGCGGTGGTTGTCTTGGAGAAGCGTCAGTTGTAGTCGTCGTGACAATTGGAGGCTGGGCGACACGGTGTGTCGTCATCCAGCGGAGACGTCATCTCCTTCCCTCGCAGTAGTAGTGCCTCTATGGCTGCTTTGTCGGATCCGGTGGGTGTAAGGCTCGGTCGAGGGACTGCTGTGGGCATCGCTCGCAGCAGCGGGTGATGACGGTCCGGTCGGCGGCTTACGCTGTTGGGTCGACGAGCGGAAGCATCATCTTCTCTCTTGTGGGATTGTCGATGAGCCTTCGTTGGAGTCCGGTAGCCGTGTGGTGATGGTGGACGTCTTGTCTGCTGTCTGGATCGGAATTGAATCACTTGGTTCAGTGGAGCGCTCTTTTTATAGTCGTCGAGAGTGCTGTGATAGGAGACGGTTACTGTCTCGGCCTTGATGCCAAAGGCTTCTGTTGGTACGCCACCACAAGCCTACCACCCCTCTCAGAACTATTGGCGGCTCCCACTGTCGCTACATTGGAAGCTTTGATAGCGGACAGCACAGTACTTAATAAAAGGGGGCAACCGTGACAGTAGGTTTTTTAATTCCCTATAACTTTAATACTTAAATATAATTTTGTCGTAAAATACATACTAAGGTTGCAATCTTAAAAAATCACATTTTTTTTGATTTTGAAGAAAAAAAACAAAATCACTAATTGTTGCTCAACTAAGTATTGCGCAAAAAAATATTTGAAATAAAAGTTGTAGATGTTTTTATTTCCTGTTACTTTAATTGTATACATTTTTGTTGTAAAATCCACATGAAGCACAATCTTAACAATACTTTTCTTCGTATACCGGGTGTCCCAAAAGTCCGAGCATGGCAAAATATTTTGCGAACTAGTGATTTTATTATTCAAAACACAATATAATCTTATGAATGTGAATAGAAACTACTGAAAATCATGTTCGTACATTTTTTCTGCCATCTTGAATGCAACTTTTTTTTTTTAAGTATGAAGGTGGTCACGTGGTACATCATTTCCATGTAGAATTTTGCGAAAAATCTACTGGTGCAAACCGTTTTCAAATATCTTTTATTGTTTTGAAGTTATAGCCAGTCAAACTCGGGAACATAGTGAAAATGTTCTGTCTTGGATGTTAGTATTATATTCCTTAACTGTCACTAAGAGTTAATTCACTGATCAATTTGAGTTAATTTAAACAAATCAGTGCAAATCTTTATTAACCCTTTCTTTTTAATGCTTGTACAATGCAAAATTTAAATCAAGTAAAGACCTCAACAAACCATTTCTTATTGTTGACTATGTTACAGCAGACTTTTCAAAATTTTTGATGAACCATTGAAAAACAAAAAAAAACAAAGATTTTGAAGTAATTTTTTGGTTTGTGTTTGAAGTTTTAATTTGTAAGTGTTTGTCAGTACTTCTGTTCGTAAAGTTGTAGAAACACGTGTCCATTGACATGGCTCTAAATGAAAAGGAAAGAATAACAATACTTATGATGCGGGGTTGCTTATTACTTATACTTATATGACCAGATTGTGCACTTATTTAATAATGAATTTGCTGATCGTCCTCAAATTTCAAAAACCATAATTCGAAATACAATAAAACGTTTTGAAGAAACTGGGAGCGTTAAAGATAGATCTCATGCTGGACGGCCTTCTGCCGTGGATGATAACCAGAAACTAAATATTTTACAGTCATTCACAGAGGATACTAATAAATCTATTCATGAAGTAGCTAGTCACTTTGATTTAAATAAAAATTCAAATGCAGCTGTTTTTCAATGATTCATTGAAAATTACTTAGCTGTAACGTAGTCAATGGCGTGTTGAGTTTTTTACCTTATTTAAATTTTGCATTGTACAACCATTAAAATGAAAGGGTTAATACAAATTTGCATCGATTTGTTAAAATTAAAATTAAACTCAAATTATGTCAAATTGATCAGTGAATTAACTCTTAGAGACGGTTAAGGAAGATATTTACTAACATCCAAGACAGACCATTTTCACTGTGTTCCCGAGTTTGACGGGCTGTAACTTCAAAACAGTAAGAGATATTTGAAAACGGGTTTTAACCAGTAGACTTTTCGTGAAATTCGACATGGAAATGATGTGCCTCATGGCCACCTTCGTATTTAAAAAAAAAGTTGCATTCAAGATGATGGAAAAAATGTACAAACATGATTTTTCAGTAGTTTCTATTTACATTCATAAGATGATATTGTGTTAAGAAGAATAACATCACTAGTTCACAAAATATTTTGCTGTGCTTGGAGGTTTAGGACATCCGGTATAATAAAATAAGCAAGAGAAAGTAAAAAATCCCATTTTTTTACAAATTTTCATGAAAAAAATGCCACTAAACTAAGTATTGTACAAAAAATTTTGAAACAGTAGTTGTAGGTTTTTAAATGTTCTACAACTTTGATTATATATAATTTGGCTCTAAAATGTGTATTAAGGCCGCAGTCTTATAAAAAACCATTTTTTCCATGAGAGAACAGTCTCTGCAAGAATTTCACCAGACATGGCGCTTATCCTATCATGTAGAACATAAAAAATGTAGTAAATGCGGCGATTTTGAAAAAAAAAAATCATAGGAGCCGTTTCTGTGAAAATCGTAAAAGAGTGAAAAATTGCTTGAATAAACTACTACTGATAGACTGATTTTGATAAAAAAGTTTGTGTCGGGTCCTTTAGTAGTACCTAACTGAAGTTTCAGGTTTCAACTTCATACGATGTTCTGCTCTTGAGATATTTTGTTCATGCACACTCACATAGACCAATCGCTAAAAACATGTTTTTTTGAATTCTGGGGTCTGAAATCATGTATATCTGATGACTCAATTTCAGAAAATTGACTTGAAAACAATACTTCCCTTTATGTTCATATAGGGCAAGAGAAAGTAAGAGAATACTTATCTATCTGAGAGAAAAAAGGAAACATAAGACACAATGGATTTACATCACAAATGAAAGATGGAAATAGAAGTTATTTAAAATTTAAATATATATTTCTAACCACCAAAATACGGTCAAATTCTTTAAAAACAATTTTTTTAAAGAATTTTAATTAACTGAAGATGTGCACAAGATACACGAAAGCGCTGTAAACATAGGTAAGTGTTTTCTGTTACCGTATTCTGGTGGTTAGAAATATGTTCAATTTTAAATAATACAGCTGTTTATAATCCTACATAGGATGTTTGATAAAATAATAATAAAATAAGGAAATAGAAGTATCTAGATGATGGGTGGGTGATGTGGAATCATATCAGATTTTATCGGAGAGAATTTCTTTTATGAAAGAGATTTTTATGGATTTGAGTGAAAATTTTTGATTAAGAAGAAAGAGGTACATCTAACAACATAAATATAATAATAACAAATCAAGTGGTAAACAATAGTTGTAATTAATTTACTGCTATCTGATTTTGTAACGTAATTGGCCACTATTTGACTATCAGCTCATAAACAATGGCCGATTTTTCTCTTGGTTAAAGCCAAAAATAAGTAAATAAAGTTTAATTGTTCTCTTAAACAGCATAAATTATATGCTTATAAAAATTTTTTGTGTAAAATTTTGAAATGGGTTTCGTGATGAATTGATATCGCACAAAATGCAGAAAAAGACCGTCTAGGAACTCACTAAAAGTGGTCTGGCTGATTATTCCAATGATCTCATGATTTGTATTATATGTTTGTTATTTCAGGTACTAGTGTGGCATACTCAGACTGCAAAAAAGCCTCGTCCTGTACTAAAAATTGAAACGGATTTAGATTCTAGCTTAAAAGAGTTACTTGAAACAATGAGTATGTTGGGAATAGGCTCCATCAGTAATAACCACGGTAAAAAATTTTCATTATGTTTGTTTAGTTGAACGACTCGTAAAGCAAAACACTAAATTGTGTTTAAAAATGAAAAAATTCTATGCTTCTGTTTAGCTGCTTCTGAAAATTCCCTCCTCTTATACTCTCTTTTCTGTGTCGTAAGCTGATGATTGTGGTCCTTGATGACCTGTTTTTATTTGGGTGATTTTTCCGTTAGAGCTTCATGAGTTAGTCCAAGTTCTTGTTAATCCCTTTTGATTTTTTTGTGCCTTTGATTTCTTTAAAATTTTTATTTAAAAACCTGTAGAAGATATTACATCTTCAGTCATCTATATAAAATTGTTCAGTTATTTTAATCTGTTCCTTCTCATATTTATTAAGATGGCAGCAGCATTCAATATTACTTCCAACATTCTTAAATTTGATTTCATTTAAAATGTCCTGCTTCTGTTTTTTTATATGTCTACAAATAGGGAACATCTCATATTTTCAATCTTATTTTTATTTTCTCTATTACACGTTTCTATTATATTGAAATGTTTGTTTATTTTCCAAACTTTTGTTTTTCCTCTTTTATATGATTGATATAATGTAATTCTTTTCGTGGTTGATGCGATTTGCTGTACCACGGGTTTAGACCAATCAGAATGTTTGTCAGCATTGTCAGATTGTACGAATGTTTCAGTCTGACAAACATGCTTATAAGAGCCGCAGTAGTTCACTCATACTGAACACATCGATTATAGAGCGCGTTAACATGCAATACTTTATAATATAATCAGCTGGTTGTGTGTTCATAGGTTATTGTTATTGAAAGACGAAAAAAATGGCTGATAAAATAAATAACAGAGCTAAGAGACCAAGTATTGTGACAACGTTGCTGGCAAGTCATCGGCTAGTTATGAAGTGGGTAGGGGGAAATTCGTACATTCAGAGCTCATCAGCTTTGAAAAATAGTTTAGTCACATTTCAGTGCTTTTCATGCTCATTATATCTTACATGAAAATTATGATTAATCATACCAATATAAAATTTGTTACAATCCTAATTATCACAATCTATTTTATATACACCCTTTTTATTGTTTAATGTTCCATTCATTTTATTGTTTAATAGGTTTGTGCAACTGTAAGCTACTTTATAAAATTTATTCATGTTTTATATAATCTACTTGTAACTGTTTTTTTTTTTAATTCATTTATTTAATGTCGCATCAACTACAATGGTCATTAGCGACGACTTTGGGGTGTAACTTTTTTGTACAATGGAGGATGAAATGATTTTCTTTTTGTAACGTATGAAAATATGCCGTGCCTGAGTGGGATTCAAACCCAGCACCGCATGATGAGAGGCGAGCACGTTACCAACTGCGCCAATGCGGCCGGCTGTTTTATTATATTGTAATGAGATGAATGGTTTTTGCTTTGTGATTATCTCTTGTAAGGGTTGTTCTTAAATCAGTTTTAAAACCAATTTGTTCTTAATTTTACTAGTTATTTTATTTATTTCGTTTTCATTGTATCAATTTAAATTTGTAAAGAAATAAATAAAATAATTAGTAAAATTAAGAACAAACTAGTTTACCTCTGGAATGTTTTATCAGAGAGGACGCCATCATAATTGTTTTTTCATATTTTGAAGTTCTCGAGCTCTTGAAGACCTGCATATACTAAGTAAGCCTAACCAGAATCATACGTGACGAAGTTTCCCTACAATAATTTTAGTCAGACAGAGAAAGCTTTAGTTTACTGTTGCTTTCAGCTTTTTACTTGGCAGAGTGAATTTCTCAGACCACTGTCTGCCAGGATGGGATGGGCAGCCCTTTCAGTTCCATTCACCATGAGATGATCATTGTGCTGATGAGCGGTCATACAGCTACCAACAGGCCATACAACATGAATGTATGGATAGGACACTAGCGATATATCCCAACCGGTTCCCTTAAGCCTTTTGTAAAAGGATTAAGGGGTCTCCTTCCAGTTAATGACAGATACCCTTTATGGTTCATCAGGGGCGATTCCAGGGCTGATTTTCGGGGGGGGGGCTATCTTGTTTTTATGTAGCTCTTACTGTTTGTAATTGAGTCATTGAAAAGTCCTCATTTATGCTGTATTGCTGTAACCACAATTTTAATTCATTGAGAAATTTTCGCTACGTCAAAGTCCTTGTAAATCAAGAAAATCTTGAAAAATGAAGGCGCTGACTGGATGCGAGTGGCTTTTTACTACTGACACTGATTGTTATTTTAATACTTTTTAAAAATAGATACTTTTTGTTTGACTCATTTTTATACTAAAATAATTATTGTTAATTGATAGGTACGAGTATTGGGATTCAGTTTTGTTAGAAATAATAGCTTATAGAAAATATTAAACTAAGTTTTCCTAGAATTTCGCCCCTTCCCTGAAACCGCCCCTGTGGCCTATTTATATTATATAAAATAGAATTGATTTGAAGCTCCAGGATCCACTATAAAGATTTATTTTTGAAAAATGAATTATTTGTTTGATTGGGTTACATTTTTCTGTTTATCTTTTCTTACATATTAATGCATTTCTTAAAATTATATCTCATTTTTTTGTATCGAGGTGTGTTTATTCACCCAAATTAAATAAATTGGTGAAGAAAAATTCAAGCTTCTTGACCTGCTCCGATATCAATACCATCAGTGCTGTTACTCGATCATCCACTAAAGAGTTACGTTGTTTTCAGTTGTAGGCGGACTGCTAAAGTAAATGTGTGTTTTTGTTTTTAAATCAACAGTTGTCTGGTATAATTTATTCCGGAAGATGTATCTATAGCAGAGTCCATAAAAAACACACTGGTCTACTGACATTTTACTTTTTTCGATATCAACAATGTTTATTTTATTTTCAACCAGAGTCACATGAATCACCATTAAGTTATCAATCGAGAAAAATCTGGGTAAAACCCCTTTCTGATCACACCAAAAACTGTTCTACAGATGTAATCATAATGACACCCTGGAGTGCTTTGTTTGCTTGCTCTTATGATGAAGAATACTTTTATACTAGTCCTTCTGGAAAACCAGATTAGATTTAGAGTGAAGTTGCTGTGTTACACTGCACTGTTATGCTATGCTACCATACTATAGTCGTTTGCACGTTCAGTTGATGCAATGGATCTTATGGTGATCATCACTGCTATTAGCGCAACTAAAAACATTAATTAAAGGCATCTGGATGGATATACAGGGTGATTCATGAAGTTCTCCCCCCACTTCTACAGCACATTGTACTAGTAAAAATAATGAAAAAATGTTATATAAACATAGGTCCGAAAACGCTTCGTTAGCGAGTTACAGCTAGCGAAAGTTTCGCCTGGATTTCAGTTCACCAGGTGAAATGAGGTCTTCCTGGAATTGTGGTAAGGTAGATTAAGGGGCGAATTCAATCATTTCTTATGGTTTTTGATCTGATAAATTGAATAAAACAGGTCCCAGAACTGTAAGTTAAATAGTTTTTGAGAAAACCAGTGTCAAATGCAAAAAATGGAGTGAAAATCACATTTTTTCATCTTTGGGCAAGAATAACTTTGTTATTTCACCAAGAAACAGTTAAAATTTTTCAATAAAAAATGTAGAAAATTTTATTCTGAACAAACCGGTGTAAATAAAGTACACAGAAAGCGAATAGTTTTTGAGAAAACCAGTGTCAAATGCAAAAAAATGGAGTGAAAAAAACACATTTTTTCATTTTAGTTTTTCCGGTTAATTTTACTTTGTACTCTTATGAATAAAAACTCATTTAATCAAACATCTATTCGCTTTCTGTGTACTTAATTTACACCGGTTTGTTCAGAATAAAATTTTCTACATGTTTTATTGAAAAATTTTAACTGTTTCTTGGTGAAATAACACAGTTATCCTTGCCCAAAGATGAAAAAATAAGTTTTTCACTCCATTTTTTGCATTTGACACTGGTTTTCTTAAAAACTATTTAACTTACAGATCTGGGACCTGTTTTATTCAATTTATCAGATCAAAAACCATAAGAAATGATTGAATTTGCCCCTTAATCTACCTTACCACAATTCCAGGAAGACCTCATTTCACCTGGTGAACTGAAATCCAGGCGAAACTTTCGCTAGCTGTAACTCGCTAACGAAGCGTTTTCGGACCTATGTTTATATAACATTTTTTCATTATTTTTACTAGTACAATGTGCTGTAGAAGTGGGGGGAGAACTTCATGAATCACCCTGTATAAATACATTTTTAAAACCTCTATAGAACACGCGTATTTTTTAAGGTAGAACTTCAATTCAAATTTTGCTTAACGGAAAAAAAATGTATTATGTAGAATGTTCAATGATTTGTAAAAAATAAAAAAACCTGTAAAAATATTGTTTTCTATTAGGGGAGGGGGTTAAATGAATATCTTATCTATCTTACTGCAGACCTACTAATGCCTTCTCCACATTCCCTCACCAAACTTTCTAAACACTGCGTGATAAATGTAAACAAATGATGCAATTGGTTATTACAAATCTAAAAAAAATTTCCAATACAGGTATTGAAAAAATATTTCACATTTGGAATCTGCATATGAAGTTGAGTATGAACTCATAGTATTAATAATTATTAATTAATAGTCACACAGACTACTCTATATTATAAAGGTTTGTAATCGTTGGGGCGCGGAGGAGGGGATTGTTATTGGTTATGATGGCACTGATTGATCTACAAAGCCAATTTTTGTGTATGTACTAGTAGCAGTCAGAGCCCCATAAGAAATTCACTATCCTATACTGCTTCATTGTGTCATCTGAACATGCCAACAACTATAGCACATTTTTATTATTTTATTAACCAGATTTAATGTGTTGATTTCTATTTCAGGTGTTAAAACATATGTGACAAAAGATGGAAAGATTCATTCTCTCTAAGAATCGTGAATTAAATTTTAGGAAAATAGTGTAACAGATGATTGAATGTTTTAATTCACTATCAGTCTGTTTATGAGACAACAATTTATATTGAACAAGGGTAGTTTGCATCACAGATTTTATATTTAATGTTACTATTTTGATATCATTATATATCATAGCCGTGCCTGAAATTACCATTTCCTATATTCTCTGTTTTACTTGATGCTATTCTGTACTTGCAGATCGACTCATTTGGTTTTATCAGGCACAAATATTTTTGTAAGAATAATAAATAAACATGTAAAGGTCTGTCTCAACTGACAACATATATTTTCACCAGATTAGAAGTAGTTGAAGGCAAGTCTCTGATGTAAATTTTTAGTTTATATTTTTTACTTTGTCTTACTTTCAGTCTTTTTTATCTTAAGAGACTGCACTGTTCTATGTACTCTATGGTGTTATCTTATTATCTTTTGAAAACAAAAAGAGGATGGAGTTGGGATTTTCCCTGTATTCTGCAGTTCATATCTACTGCAACGATTATGTCACGAGTCATATATTTATTTTCCAAATTGTTGGAATCTGCGCATTTTAACAGTACATTAATGTTAATCTTACATCTCTTTCGGCATATGTGTATTAACACAGCTTATAAAATTATGTAAGCTGTATAGAATTTTGGTTCCTTAAAGGCATCATAATAGAGCTAAAGAGTACTGAAATCGTGTGTCAGCACAAGATTTACAACAATGTGGTTTTTTTATTCTTTTAGATGATATACTTAAAGTAATTGCAATTAAAAGTCGGTAATATGATCCTGATCTATTTCAGTTGTTGTAAGCTGTATGTGTAATTTAGTTATTCTTCAGTTAATGTTCATGAACCCACCGGGTTGGTCTAGAGGTAAAGTCGTCGCCAAAATCAGCTGTTTAACAGCTGATTTTCGGAGACGAAGGTTCCTGGTTCAAATCCTAGTAAAAGTAGTTACTTTTATACGGATTTGAATGCTAGACAGTAGTTACTGGTGTACTTTGATGGTTGGGGTTCAATTAACCATACTCTCTCAGGAATGGTCGGCCTGAGTCTGTACAAGACTACACCTCATTTACACGTCATACATATCATCCTCATCTCATTGGGTCATGGGGTTGCTTATTGTTCTGAATTGAACAGATTGCAACGTACACATACTAGGAACAAAAATGTTCATGAAGTAAAACGTCCAAGAAAACTTATAGAAATGTCAGTAGAGATTTGATGGAGATCATTTACATATATTCAACATGAACATTTTTTTTTAGCTTGTTATTTAATTTAAATTGTTGTTTGCTGGCATTAGAAAAAAATTTGAAATGACTTTGTAATTTTTGTATTGTTTTTGTTTTTACTTCCATTTGTTTTGTATATTATTACTGATAAATGTTCAAGTGTTATGACAATAGTATTCTTGTTCAAAGAAATTGTAAAAAATAATTTCACATGAACTTAAAAAAACCGATGAAGTATATCCGGTATAACACTTCAATCCTTAATGCCATTCACAAAAACCTTGTGATTTTAAAATCAATGTGAACCAAATTTAAGTTGAAGTTGTTATTGTGAACTAGACTCAAAATTCTTTCATAATCACCTATAAAATAGGTAAGAACTTTGCAGTCCCTAAACCTGTATTTTTTTTTACATAGAAACAACCAGTTATCTTTTCTTGAAAGTTCCAGTCCATCTTGTTGGCTAGGATGTCTGCTTTTTTCTCCTCTAACTTTTTTTATGTCCAGTGTGGTATGGTATTGCTGAAGTATTTGCAGTGAAGTAATGAATTTAAAATAACGATAATAAATCTATTCAGGAATCAACCTCTGGCTGAAAAATAGAATATTTTGTTATGAAGAAAAAAAAAGTTTCCATCTTGTGTGTTTGGTGTTGCTAAACTCCCTGTCCACTCCGTTGATTCTTCCCTTTAATTAGCTTCCCTTGCTATTTATTGTACCACTCATGTAACAATTCTATTCAGATTGGACCTTAAAATTTGAGGAAAATTTTACTCTACTTTGTGAAGTTGGATTCATCACTCTTGATTGACCCATCTTTCACAACCTCTTTCTTTTTGTCATGCTCATTAGTTTGCCATTAACAGCATATGGTATTTCTCAGCTGCACAGTTTCCTTCTACTTTTAAAAATAAATGAACGCTGAGGGAATAAATGATGACCTGAGGGAATAGACAGGTGTCATGATACAAGTGCTTGAATTTGGGCAGTGACTGTATCGAAAAGATATAAGCTTGGACGTTGGAAAGATTATAGAATGGATGAGGAACTTTTAAGAAGACTTCTTTTTGGTAGAAATTTCTATCGGAGCAAGTTGATGGATTTGAAATATAGTACTTGTGTTAAATTTTTATTAAATTTGCATTTATAATTTAATGTTTTGTGTAATTTATGACTCCATTCACTCCTAATCCTATTGGCCATTTGTAAAAAGAAATATGCTCTCTTTGAAATGATTAACACTGGTGAATTTATTTACCAAGTGAATGGACCAATATTTATTTTTTAATTTCAGATAAAATACAGTCTTACTTAAATAATAGTTTCATTTCAGCTGAGCAACCAGGCAACATGTGATGTGTAACAGCATCATAAATGAAATGACTGTTGCAGTGTTTGCCTGTATCAACCAAGGATGTGATCTCGTACATCATCATTATCCCTTTTCCAAGTTTCCTAATTTTGGGCCCAACACAACTGCTCTCCACCTCTCTCTATCACTGAACCATCTCTCGTCAATTGATCTTGTAGCATTCCATCTTTTTCCCTCCATATCCAAGTACAGCATTCTTGCGGCAGTCTTCCTTCCTTCATCCTATTTACATGTAGGATGTAGCATTTCCAGCGTCAAAACATGTAATGGTGAACTGTAAAGCAAGTAGTGAAGCGAGCGACAAGTTTGCTCCACTACTGAGTAATAGAAGCCTTATAATTTACACTTGAGAATGCAGAGCCAGGAGACTGGAGGTCTGCTTTAGGGGAGGTAGTTCAGTTTTGCGGTCTTTGTATAAATATGTTGTGTACAGTCAATGCTCTATTTAATGGACTAATTGGGGGATATCGGTGTCCGTTATTGCGAAAGTCCGTTAAATTGAAAGTCATTCAATCATAACACAATCGGTAACGTTTGTTTCTATAATGTGTTAAAGTAAACATTGTAACGGGTGTTTCAAAAAGGACGCACTTCGAGTTTAAGAACGCTAATTTATTACATTAAGTAATTACAAATTATACGGTATGAAATTATTACCTTTATAACATTCAGATTACCTTTAAAACTTCACAATAAATGTTCAAAATGACTTTTTCCGCTTGTAATGCAAGTTCGGACATGTTTCATAACATTTGCAGCCACTTTTCGTAGTGTTTGCTCATTAATGTTCGTAATCTCACTTTCAATATTAGCCTTCAATTCTTCAATTGTATGAGGATTGTTTTTAAAAACCTTACTCTTTAAATTCCCCCAAAGAAAACAATCCGCAGGAGTAAGATCTGGGGATCTTGGTGGCCACAATCCTTTTAATATCACACGATGGCCAAAAAATTCTCGTAACATATTCAGCGTTTCAGTAGAAGTATGGCACATTGCGTTATCCTGCTGAAACCAACAATCTTGATCGTGTAATTCTAACAACGCTATAAATTGTTCAATTAAGTTGCGGTACACCACACCATCTACAGATGTGTCAAAAAATAAAGGCCCAACAATACGACGCCGGGAGATCGCACACCAAACATCAATTTTACGTGCGTGTAGTGGACGTTCATGAAATGTGTGAGGATTATGAGCGCTCCATATTCGGCAGTTTTGGTTGTTGATGTAACCATCCAAGTGGAACCATGCTTCGTCACTGAAATAAACACGATCCAATATTTTAACACCGTTGTCATTAACAAGAGAACGTATCCAACGACAATACTGTATACATTTCCCATGGTCAATTTCTTTCAGTTCATGAACAACACCAATGCGGTAAGGATGGAGATTTAATTTTTTTGTAGCCCTTAAAGCGGAAGATAGTGATAATCCAGCCTGTGAAGATAACTTTCTAAGTGATTTGCCGGTGGAGGTAGTCAAACGTTGTTTCACATCGTCCAAAACTTGTTCTGTTAACACTGATGGTCGACCTGTGCTTTTCTGATCCTGTACACTCCAGTCTCACAAAATTTATTAATCAGACGCGATATTGTGGTGTTATAGGTACTTCAGAATTGGGAAATTTTAACTGGAACTCGTCTTTCACTCGTTCGTAAGATTTATATGCGCAATAACTTTCAATAATAAAAACACGTTCATCCTTTGATAAAACCATGTTTGAACTTATACAGACACAAATGAATACTGGGATAGCACTAGTACATGTCAGTAATACACAATGGATCAACAATGAGTGCGGTAGTGCCAACTGTTATTTGGGGGAAAAAAATATTCCCTATGCAGAAAATATTAACCCTTAAACTTCGAAGTGCGTCCTTTTTGAAACACCCGTTATTTGCTTATAGCCTTATTCTTATCATAACTTTCAGGAAGAAAGGTACAGGTTTTTCTTCACAAAAATTAACGTTCCTTAGATTTTTGTAATTTTCAAACAGTTTCATTTATTTAGGAGACTAGTCCATTAAATCGGCCATTGAATGTATTGAGTCGATTAAAAAAATGTTAAAATATTTTTACAAGTATTTGTATATGCTATTAATTACAGTATCTAGAAACTTTAAATAGCGGTTAGGTAGATATGGCTATGAGGTAATAATCATTTATGTTACTTTTCTGTTTGTAATTCAAATTTCACTACAGAACCAGTATTTTATCAACTGGCGATTGACCTGCTGTACCCACATTTGGGTGTATTGAGCATGTGAAAAAGAGACAAATAAATCCCTTAAATTTATCATGTCAGTATTTTCTTATCTCATTCTCACATAATAGACACTGACACATCAAAACATTTTTTTTATTCTGTAACATTACCATCTATTCTGTTGTTGTTTAGGTCATCAGCCGAAAGGCTGGTTTGAACCTGTAGAGGTTTTACTAAGTAAAACGACGAGTGAGGTGGTTTACAATTGCCTTCCTCACTGAGTGGAAAAGTACACTTATCAGCATGCCGGGCCCTCTGAAAAGCACATATTTTCCACTCTGCAAATGACACTTTCACTTCATTCACCACAGGGTCTGGGTGTATAATGAAATTCATTACTTTCAGAGGAGATAACTCTGATTAGTGTCTTTTACACCTCTACCTCTTCTGTTCTTAAATGATTCAGTCATTTAATTGGCTGACCATGTGACAAGAAACAGAACTATTTATTTTAGCCCTGCAACTAACAGATTGAGTGTAAATTGACACTCCACCTGTCTGTTATGGGCAGAATCTATTCTACATAGTAAATAATAAGTATTATAACTCCATTAATCTTAACACATTGACTTGTAAAAGCAGGTGACAGCTAACCTTTAGGCCTATGTATATGCTGTTTATAAATAAAATCAATTTAATATTACTTGTATTTATTACAAATGTGGAAATGAGTATAAAATTTAAGGTAATTTCTTCAGTTGGAGGGGATTTGTAAAGATAGTACTGGTAAAATGTGGTTGTGGTAAATTAAAAAAATTAACTGATGCGAGGAAACAATAAATTAAATATAAAGTCATTCTGTGAAAATGTGGTTGAAGAAATTTAACTGTGCTAGGTCTATGTCTTTGGAGCTTGTGGTGACTTTGTTGTTAATATTTTTGTACAGCTAAGGATATGAACTAAACAGTAGATTAATTATAAATGAGAAGTACTTCTAGCTGAGGAATCAAAATGAAAGTTAGGAAAATAGATAAAATTTCACAGGTATTGTAAATAGTTTGCCAAATCAGTAAAGAAATTATTACTTAACATTTTTTAGTCAAGTTACTAACTGAAAGGAATTAGTGATTTACAAATTATATGATTTTCTAAGAGCAAATCTAGCAAAATCTTAAATCAAATAAATGAAGTGAATAATATTCCTTATTTTTGTAACATTGGGACAAGTTTTTAATTTGGAATTGGTCGAAACGAGTACATACCTAACTTACATTGAAATTGTTTTAAATGTCCAAAAAGAATAACCATTTTGAGTGAAAATGCCTTGAGAGTTCATTCCTTTTGCTACTACGTATTCTTGTGAAATCGGATTTTCTACTCTTGCTGCCATGAAGAGCTAATATTGTCCAAGATTAGATGTGACACGAGAACTCAGGAGTTGCAGTGTCAGAACTAACTCCACGTTTCAGCAAGCTACGTGCCGAAAAAAAACAGGCTCATCCATCAAATTAGTTATAATTTTTATTTTGAGTTATAATTAGTAATATGTACTTATTAAAATTACATCTCCTGATCTATTTTCAATTAATTATGTTTTTATTTCAACATTGAACCCATTGTCCTAATGGGAATAGACTTTAAATATGTGACTTAAATAAGAATTACCAGTAAAAATGTTATAAAAAAATTATCACTCCTTATACACACATATGCCCATAATGGGCAGGTGGAGTGTTATTAATTGCACTTGATCGGTTGGTTCGAAGGCTAAAAATAATAGTTCTGTTTCTTATCACTAGTCAGCCAATTATATGACAGCTATTTAAGAACAGAAGAAGTAGAGGTATAAAAGGCACTAGTCAGAGTTATCTTCTCTGAGAGCAATGAATTTCACTATACAGCCAGACTCTGTGGTGAATGAAGTGAAAGTGTCATTTGCTGGGTGGAAGCGGGTGCTTTTCAGAGGATCTGGCAGGCTGATAAGCATACTCTTTCAACTCGGTAAGGAAAGCAATTTGGCAGAAAGCGTTCTAAACCAGATGTAAAGGCAGATAATGCTGCCAGAAAGGCGGGAAATATGAAATCTCAATTTTGTCAGTTAGAACCTTGTCAAACCAAGGTAGCGAATAAGAAACGACCTCACTCCTCGTTTTTACTTGGTAAAACCTCTAGAGGTTCAAAACAGCCTTTCGGATGTTGACCTAAACAACATACATATAAGGGGGCGTGGCTTACAACTAAACCATATAGGCGGGGGGGGGGCTCGTAATAAAAAGTTTGAAAACCGGGGCCTTAACGTATTGAAAAGTCATTCATACGTTTTAGGATAATGTGCGACCTATAAGAAATGAATCAATTTTGAATTTTCGCAGTTCTATGATAACGTAATTGCTACGAGGTTCCAGTTACTACAGGCAAAATCTTCAACGTATGTGTATATTATATATTTCATAAAAATATATAAATACGCATTATTACAATACTTATATTGTTAGTATTTTATATTAATGTATTTTACATTTTATTGTGCAATATTCTACGCTAAATAACGTAAATATATTATTAGGGCATTAACTACATAGCCTATCTATAATTTCTATTCGAGGAATTGTACAGACGTACACGATTAGTCATATTAATTGAACAGGTTCATTATCTAATTGTAAAATTTATAAATTCGTGCTTTAAATTAGAGAGATCGGAATATATAACTTTTACTTATTTTATACGTTTTGGTTTTAAGGGCTGAATTATCCTCTTTGCACTTGCACCACTACACAGTAAATGTATTTCTCTGCATCGATATGGCTGGAAGAAGTGGTGGATACAACAATGATAGAGATTCAAGGTAAATTTACGGTTCCTTACTTTAATTTTGAAATATATGTCAAAATATTAATTTTTTTCAAATTAATTAAATGGTACGGAAATCAATCTAAAAACTATTGTATAGTTATTTAGTGTTTGAAATGGATATTCCCGCATCTCTTGGACCCATCTTGGCTCCCATGCGTTTTACCCTACCCCTCGACAGACTTATCCAAATTGTGCACAATTCTATGTAAATAAACCCGCAAACATTGTAAAAATGAGTATTTCAACTAATTAATGGTGTAAAACTTTAGTACAGTTTTAAAGGGTTTTCTTTTTTTACACGTTGTGCCCTTAAGGACTGAATTTCGTGTGGATGAAACATAACCAAAATAGTCGGTTTTGCACATTTAGTCAATGTTTGTGTCGTGTTTATGCGGCAGTTTCTTAAAAATACCCTTTGTTGTAATGCGTCTAACAGATCATCTATCGAATCTCATTCCTAATTTAATTTGAATGACCTGTAAAATGTAAAAAAGTTTAATTGCAGTGCTTTATATATTTTCAGGTAAAAAATGATCAAGCATGCATTAATTTATTTTATTGTTATTTTGAATGTATTAGTTAATATGAATTCTTTGGGACTATAGTGTTATACTGACTTAGGTTGGTTTTTTAGTGAACCAGTTTTAAAAGATTAAGAATAATCCTTTAAGATAAACAGAGGGATTCTTGTATCATTATGAGATTTCTAATTGTGAACATTTTGTCAATTTATTTGTAACATAAGGTGAATTAATGTGTACATGCTTTGAACTGGGATCTATCTGACATTACTGGTTTGATTGTTGATTAGAATTTGTTACTAAGATTTGCTACCAATACTTTAAGACCAATTTATAGAGGCGTTGAAGACTTTTATGCATTGCATCTGTTCAGTTCAAGGAAGGAAGGACATATTCCTTTCGTTTAATTTAAATTTATAGATTACCATTTTGCGTGTTTGACTGTTGATTCTGTACAGCAATCAATCACTGATGAAAGATTCTCTTTGACTGGACATATTAATTGTTTTATAAGGAGTAGCCCTATAGCTCTCGTATTTCAAATATTGTTTTGCAAGGAGTTTAGCTGTCATATTCCAAATAAAATACAATTTCAGTGCAGAAATGAGTGATTGTGTTTATTAGCATAAAATGAAGTAGGAGACCACCTAAAGTTTCTTTGTTGATTTTCTTTTCTGAGTTCCTTTCTTAACTATTTCATATAATGAATTAATATAATAATTCATTATATGAAATAGAAATATTTCAAACTGCAGGATGCATTATAAAGATTTACTTTCTTAACTGAACATATTTCTTAAACAGGTGCTTAATCAACTGTCAAGAAATGTGCATATGGATTCTGTCACGTTTGTTTAAATATTAGAAATTGTATGTATTAAGAAGCCAAGTGTGCATAATGTCGACTTAAAAATGGAATGATCATAAGGTTCAGTCTTTAGTTTTTCAATAGTGAAAGATTCAGTTTTGTCTTTTTGGTGTAGGCCTATTCTAAAAATTTTTAGAAGTACTTTTGTTCATTACTTATTGAATGTGTAAAGCAAATAACATGAAATTCATTATAAAATTTATTAATAGTAAATTTAATAGCACTGTTGCACAGTGTATACAATCGGCAACTGATTTGTGTGTAGTGAGGATTATATCAGTATAAAAACTTAAACATCTAGAACATTCCTGGTTTTTAGTGTATTTAATTGAAGCCTAATTAACCCTTTTAGTGTCAAGGCCTATTCGGATTCCCTACGCCAAAAGTGCCAAGCAGAAATTGCAAGAATCGTGTTTCAGAAAAATAATCATAAAACTCAAACCGTTTGAGCAATTTCGATAACTTTTTTTTGTTTTTTTAAGAATAAACTGGGAAATGCACCAACAGTAATGATATTTCCATTTACTCAGGCGTGCAGACACAGGTCTTGACAAAATTTGGGAATTTGAAAAAACCAATAACAAAATTTGAGTTTCACATCAAATAAGTTACATTGGTTATAGTTTAATTTAATTTTCAATTAAACCATATTAAAGGTCTGGAAATTTTAAACAAAACGTATATTTTATTGTTTTTATAGGTACATTTTGAAGAAAATTATGTTAAATATACAAAAACAAGTCCTATGTCAATTTTTTTATGATTCTGAAGTTTCTAATATTAAATGTATCAAGCTAATTATTTTTTCTAAATTATGATTAGTTTTATTATGATACATACATTCTTTCAGAGGATGCAAAATTGAGTTTAATATGTAATTTAAACAAATTCTTACCATTTAGAACAAAGCATAAGTAACCTACAAAACTACTCGTTCATGATACGTGCAGAATTTCATCAATAAGTTTTAACACATTTTACACAATAAAAACTGTTTTAACTTAAACAAATTAAAAACTAAAAACATAAAAATCACTTCTGTAAGACAAACCGAACAAATAAACTACATAAATCACCATTTATTACAACAATACTTCACAACAAACGGACCGTAGTCAGAGTAAACATAACCAAACTAACAAACATGACGGTAATTTGTTGCCGTATACTAAAGACTATATATCGACAGTGTGTAATATATCGATGTATTATGCGATAAACTAACTCTTTCTTATTCGATTAATTACAATTATTACGTATTTTAGTACTACCATAGAGTTGTAAGCAATGAAATACGGACCGTCGCTGTGAGCGACGATGGCACTTTTAGCATAAGTATCGACCGTCGCTCACAGCGACGCTTGGCACTAAAAGGGTTAATTCATTGAATTAACCAATTTTATTTAGGCTATAAAAAGTTTATGTTGTGTCAAAATTTCACCTATTATTCAGTTTAGCCATTGTTTCTATAAATCCCTTATTCAAGGTCCTCAGCATCCAATTTCCTTGTATTAGATAAGGGCTCTTATCTAAGGGGGTTGTTCTCTGAACCCCTTTTTACATTTTTTTATGACTACATAGGATCACTTTAGTCAGTTCGGCTTGTGTTTAATTTCTTCTTGGTGTTCTTTAATTTTTGTTCCCAGTACTTTTTTATTCTTTCAGATCTGTTTTGTCTTTCTGCAACTGAATAAACCCTTTTCTGTAGTTTTGTTGTTTTTACGTGTGACTGTTTAATTTTGTCGTTAATGACTTGTTTGTATTTTGGGGATTTTTCCTTTAGATCATTTATTATTAATTCAAGTTCTGCTAAGTCCTCTTTGATTCCTTTTAACCAACTGGATAATTTGAATTTTTAGAGTTATACAGTTTTTCCACTATTATTATTATTCTAGTTTCTGGGGTTCTGAGTATATGCCCAAAGAAGGAGACCCTCTTCTTCCTTATTGCATCTGTGATTGGTTCTATCTCTCTATAGTTCTGCTTGTTTGTTAGCAGTCTGAGTTGGCCATTGACTACGTTCTTTTTATTTATGCAAATTCTTGAGATCCTTCTTTCTATTTTATTGATATCCTCAGATTTCCCTCCCCACTGAGATTGAATATATATATTTTCACTATTTTACATTGCCTGAGATCCGAGTGTGGTTTTGATTGCTTTAGTTAATTGTAAATAGAAAGGCATTTTTGTTGTGTGTCCTCACGTCAACATTAGATAGTCTATGACGTGAGCCGGTCAAACAATAGATATTATAAAAAGATAGAAAAATATATAAGTGTAAAAACTTAAAAATACAGACGGTCCTAGACTTAATCAACAAATTTTTAAAATAAAATGA
The DNA here is from genome assembly GCA_035578175.1 of Catonia carolina. Lineage (NCBI taxonomy): Eukaryota > Metazoa > Arthropoda > Insecta > Hemiptera > Achilidae > Catonia > Catonia carolina. The sequence goes on from JAQMRL010000007.1 coordinate 45,681,862, forward strand.
CAGTACAACCTTGAAAAACACCTGATTGCATGCGTTATGTGGAGTATGAATCAATAATATCTAAAAGATTGTGAAATTTTCCAAAAGAGAGAGAGAGAAAATAACTATAATAGTAAACTGTTTGCAGTAATGGCTAGTTGAAATTTGAAAGCAATCCTGGGTTCCTGATACTTAATGACCGAATGTTGAAGAGGTACTTGATGTAGGTGTTTTCGGGACTGACAGTGGTTCAGATAGTTCATGCAGCAAACTCTATAACGAACCAAAACTGGGAAGAACTGGTTCAAGAATATACTTTAAATACATTAACTTTTTTGATAGATCAGATGAGCAAGTTGATTAATTTGACAAAATTTTTACATGTTTTATTAAATAACTGGTTATTAAGAAACATCAGTCCCAGTAAACAACAAAGAATTGATGCTTTTTCACTCAAGTTCAATCATATTTATAACACTAATTTAAACTTTCTTAAACCCTTTCTAACCCAGTGTGGCGAAGAAGTCACACTGGAGTGAAATAACGCATCAAAATTTTAGTTATTAGCGACTACTTTGGATTAGGAACGCTGGGTGTGAAGTGTAATAATTTTCTGTACCCTAGCCAGGAATCGAACTTGAGACTTCCGCTTTGCAGTGTAGCATGTTTAGTAGATGCAGATGCGGTGTAGTATCTGACCATTGCGCTACGGAGGCGACCATTAATTAGTTTCTTTTAAAAATTAATTTTAGTTTTAAATATTCATGTTCATTTACTAAAATAAAGTAGCATTTCTTCGAATATGTCGTACGTAAGTACAAGTATATTTTTTAGACTGTTTGTAAAAAGTGATTTTATCCATTTTATCAATATTTTTAATTGTAAAATATTTTGTCTTAAATGATATCTTTAAAATTTAAATCATATTTGGTTTTTTTGCTAAAAATCTAAGTAAGAGAATATATTTTGTTTAGTAAGCCTGAACATAATTTTACATATTCATATTGTTGTATGAAACAATGAACAGATATTTTTTGTGTATAGTTAAAAAAATTAGGATTGAAAGGGTTAATTTCTGTATAATTTCCTGTGCTTGTAGGTTTTTATTTTCTTTTAAATATATTTGATACATTGTGAATGGTAGGTATATATGTATATACATATTATATTTTTTAAGCTTTATTATAAATAAGCAAGCCAAGGTATATGTATATTTTAATAGTGATAAATGTAGAATAGTATTATTTATTATAAAATGTGCAAGAAATGAAATGAGCCTGTTAATTATTATCTTTATTGCTGTTTTGTGTTGTAAATGCTACAACCGGTTCCATTGTCTACTGTCCTGTACTCTGTTAAATGACCTACCTCACAGCAGATAAGCCAAATATGCAAGTCCTAGAAAAATAATTTTCAGTTTTCTGGTTATTGCAGCTTTAGAAGTTATCCTTCTGAAGATAATTATTAGGCTGTAATTGAATCAGAGAAACAGGTCTAATTTTTGTAGGCTTTGTAATGTGACTTGACTTTCTGTCTGATGGATGCAATCGGTCTGTTAATTTGAGGAGACTGTTCTCATTACTTATTCCTAGCGACTTATAAAAATTAACAGCTCTTGAGCTATTATGTAATTTTTTTTTGTTTATCTCAAGAACTGATTTGTAGATTTATTGGCAGGAAATTATGAAGAAAAAAACAGCATTAAAGCGCATGTGTACCAATTTATTTCTGTCTATTATATGTAGGCTTGCATAATCAAACTATGATAACATTCTGCCATAATTTGTCCAAATGAAAAAAACCGTTTTTATAATCTGTGAATCGATAAAAACCTCAAGCAACAATAATCAAGTAAAATATTGTGAATAATTTCAGTTGTGTATCTGTACATAAAAAAACCAATGAAAGAAAAAAACAATAAAATTACATAGCTTATCTACTCCCACATGTATGTGCTGGCCGCATTGGTGTAGTTGGTAATGTGCTCGCCTCTCATCATGCGGTCTTGGGTTCGTATCCCATTCGGACATGGCATATTTTTATATGTTACAAAAAATCGTTTCATCCTTCACCGTCTGCATTAGCAGTAATTGTAAAACAGTCGGGCGTTAAACAAAAATAATAAAAACATGTATGCAAAGTACTTGTCAACCACAGTTTAATCACCAATTACCTCATATAGAGATGATGAAATGTTTTGTGATCAACCTTGTAGATACCCATCTCATAAACGCGCCAACACGTAGAAGACTTGGGTCTCTCGGATACAGTGGTGGTGATTTGGTTAAACAGTGTTATTTATATAGTGCAATTTTGTGCTAAAAAGTGTCCCGATTTATTTTTTTGGTGCTATTATGCCAGTATTGTGGGAACATTTACAGTGAAATAAATGTGATTCACTTTATTAAATAAAAATTAAACATTTTTATTGAAATGTATTTTATAAATATATTTTTAGTAAACAAATGTCTGATTTAGGACACCACAAAAAAATATCATGATAACATGTCTCTGTATTACTGCTGGAGGTTCCATAAATTTTCTTGTTCCTCCTCAGGAAAATGCTGTGCGTTTGCATGATTAGCTTTTTTTTGGGTGGTTGGAAGACAGTCCACAAATGAAATGAAGATATATTTTTTCATTGATTAAGCTTAACACACAAATACACAATTCAGCTAAAATACATTTTGTTTTTGTGAACACATTATGCTTCTGTTGCAGTAGTAGTTGTAAATTATTAAAATATTTTATAATATTTTCGTTTTCATTCCCTCTTACTTTGTTCAACCTAACATGTGTTGTATTTTGAAACATTTTATTTATTACTTTAGCTAATAATGAAAAATATAAGGGTCGGGCAATTTTACAATACTCAAACGCAAAAGAGCATACATTGAAGTTCTTATACTCCATTCATTCACATAGTGCGCCAATTTTCCAAAGCAGAAACTGAATGTGCATCAATTTTTTTTTTAATCTTATGATGTACCAAACTTTTTGTGACAACGTGCTTTAAAATTTGGTGTTACTAAAATAATATTCAAAAAATCCCCAGTGTAATTACAATGATATAGATGTAAGTACTATTTTTTCTAACCTTTTGGCATGAAAAATTATTCTACATTTCCAATTTTTGGTCCATACGTCTTTTTATACCTATTTCTATGGGACTGTAATTATTTCTAAATTTTTAGTTCACAAATAATGTAAAAATTGAGTATTCGTTTAGAATTGCCTCTGGAGAACTTGGAAAAATAGCAAATTTTTCACTTTTTTGACCAAACAGTACTGCAACAAAAACGGGTCAAGTAGATGGTTGTAGTACCAAAATTTTCATCTATATATGCTCTACAAAAAAGCTAACAATATATATTCAAAACAATAATCCCCTAAAAAGATAAATAGAATTATTATATTTTGAAATAAACTTTTTGTGAAAAAGTCAATAAAGGCATGATTCGATTCTTACTATTAACATTAAAATAAATGCAGTGATACCACGGTTCTTTGTGTCATTCTGTACAGTATTTAGATTTACCAAAAATTTTTTTTGATAATTTAAAAATTATTTAACAGCATTTTTATAATATATTTAAATGTTTCTCTGTGTATTAATTTTTTATTGGTATGAACTGTTGAATTATTAAGAAAAAAATTACTTTCACTTAAAATTGGGAATGCTAAGCATTAAAATTATTTTATTTTTACTTTCTCTTGCCTATATGAATATATAGGAAGGAAAGTATTGTTTTCATGTTGATTTTTTGAAATCGAGTTTTCTCCGGATCTACACGTTTTCAGACCCCCTGAACCCAAAAAACATGTTTTTAGCGATTGGTCTGAGTGTGTATGTGTGCGTGCGTGTCCGCGCGCGCGTGTGTGTGTGAACAGAATATCTCAAGAACGGAACATCGTACAAACTTGAAACTTAGAACTTAAGCTACATACCACTACCGAACCCGACACGAACATTTTCATCAAAATCGGTCAACCGGAAGTAGTAGTTTATTCGTGTAATTTTTCACTTTTTTGCGATTTTCTCAAAAACTGGTCCTATGATTTTTTTTTTAAATCACCTGGTTTATTCAAATTTTTATTCTCTACAAGATAGGGTACGCGCCATGTTTGCTGAAATTCTTGGTAGGCTGTTTTCACGTAAAGAAATCGTTTTTTTAAGATAACGGCTTTAATATAAATTTTAGCGCAAAAATTTATATAATAAAAAAAGTTGTAGAGAATTTAAAAACCTACAACTTTTATTTGTAACATTTTTTTGTATAACGCTTAGTTAAGCGGTAATTAGCGATTTTCTGTTTTTTCTCACGAAAACGTGTGAAAAATTGATTTTTTTAAGATTTCGGCCTTAGTATGCATTTTACGACAAAAGTGTATATAACAAAATGTATAGGAAATTAAAAGATCTACAACTTTTATTTAAAGCAAATTTTTCTACAGAGCCTAGTTTAGCGTGAAATAATGATTTTCTGTATTTTTAAGCCTAACTAAGGTTGATTTTCATTTTGCATCTTTCTCTGATGATTAAAATTAGGTTATGTTTATTGAGGTTAGTTTTTTTAATTATTTCTTATGTTTTATTACTAATGTTAAATTATATTGTTAATTATTTGCATTGGCAAGAGAAAGTTGTGTGAGTGTTTCACACCAGATTTTTTTTCTGTGATACATTGGTAATATCTCACACCTCTAGTTTTACTTGAGTTACTATATAAGATTTTTAATATTTTAAAACAATTGCGACACTTATAATTGGTTCACAGCTCCATGGAACCAAGATTATAAACCGTCCCTTACACGCACACGTGCAGCAACCCTTAACTGTCTTTGCCTGCCTTACTTGCATTCTATATCCTTCAGTTTTGAGTCGCTTACTAGGCGCGTGACTGCAATACTACCATTTTAGTTGTAATTATTTTTATCAGAATTACAGTATAAATGAAATTATATTAATGGTTGGCAGGATGCATTTCAAAAATTAAAATATCAGAATTGTTTAATAATTTTCAAAATCTACGTATTATTCCTTGAAAAATGAGTCCAAACACGGTGTCATTTTGATAATCCTAAGCTTTCCTGATGTTGGATTTCATTCTGACTGCTGTTGTTCAATAATATTATATTAAATTAAACAATTACTGTTACTATAAGTATAACAATTAATTGCATAATAAATAAATAAATAAATAAATAAATAATATAAATGCAGTGCTAGTTAATTTTATAAAAACGACAGTGTTAGTCAAATATTATGTTTTGGTAAGATTAACGCAGTAAGATGTAATAATTGTTACATGTTTAAAAAATAATAATATTCATTGTTACATTTATCATAATAATTGTTAAATTTATTAACTCTTACGAAACGGACTGTTTATTTCTTGTGAAACGGAAGAATTGCAAAAATCAAAACGTGCGTCTCAAAACAACTGTTTTATCTAACGTCATTACTGATGAAAAATTCTGAAAAATATACAGTTGATTCATATAACAGGTACAGGCCTTTTGAATATAATTACAAGAAAATCACTTAATAATTGTTTGCGTTTAGGCGAGCGAAATTTTCACCGTAAAGATTTTTGTTTACTTTAGATTTTTTAATATAACTGGCTTAAATTTCAGTTAAGAAAACAAATTTATAAAACATGTTTTGTAGACAAGAGTTTACTGAATAAATGTTACTTTTTATTTAAATTTCTGTAAATATTTGATGAAGTTACAAAATGTTCAACATGAGTCAATTTTCCCATCAAAGGGAAGCATGAAGGGATGGTATTTTACATTCTTTATAGTGACGTCACAGAGCCATTATTACATCTCGGTTACAGCTGTAAGCAACTGTAATGTAGGAAATTATTTTCTCTACAAGTTTTATAAAATTCTGTAGGTGCGGTTAGAAGGAAGCCGTTACATGTCCTTTGCAACCCTGCAAAGTGTCGAATTTTTTGCCTCTGTACTGGTAAACCCTCTCCTGAACAGTAAAATGGACTCATCTTCCCTTTTCAAGGGCAAATTCCGTTATATAAATGTTATAGCTTCAACACAAACTAAAGAATGATGCATGTATGTTGACTTACACACGAGCTGGACGGACTTCTATTCAAAACAAACAATTCCCAAACCATCAATGCTACCTACAAACTATAGAGGGAATAAAAATTTTCCCTTTTATGATATTCTATTTCTGTAAACACTATTAGATGCGTTAAAGAATTCCCTACTAGAAAAAACAATATTTACCAGTCTCCGACTTATACTTAACTAGCTGCAGCACATTTTGTCGCTTCCCGCACCATCAATTGTGTATGCCCTATAATTAGATGAATAGTTTGAACTGGATTATTATTATTAAACAATGGTGGTCAGAATGAAATCTGATATCAGAAATCCTTAGGATTATCACAATGGCACCATGTTTGGACTCATTTTTTAAGAAATTATACGTATATTTTGAAAATTATTATACAATTTTGATAAAGATAATTGTAACCAAAATGGAAGTATCGCAGTCAAGCACCTAGTAGGTGACATTACTGAAGGATGTAGAAGGCAGGTAAGGGGTTGCTGCGCATGTGTGTATTTGTGTGTGTAAGGGATGGTTTATGATCTAGGTTCCACGGAGCTGTGGACATATTATAAGCTTGTATCCATTCGTTTTATAGATATGTACAGGGTGGACCGGGAGGAAGGAAAACATTTTAACAGGTGATTGTAGACCTAAAAACAAGACAAAAAGTTCATATAAACATATGTCTGGAAATGCTTCGTTAGCGAGATAAGTCTAGCGAAAGATTTCGCCCAGATTTCCACTCCAAGGATTAAATGAAACCGGATTGAACCAATTAGAATGGTAATTAAGACAAACATTTGATCGTTTAATATGAATTTTGACTTGAAAAATTGATTAAACTAGGTCCCAGAACTGTAAGTCCCTTAGTTTGTAAAATAACTTGCTTAAAACACAAAAATTTACTGTCAAAAAACTTGTTTTTTACGTTTGAGGCGCTATAATTCCATTAAATGGCTAACAAATGCATAAAATCCATGAACAACAATTGTAGAGAGTTTAATTCTGAGAAAATTGATGTAAATAAAGTCAATAGCAAACAAATTCTAAGTTAATCAATTTTAAATTTAATTATAAGAAAACAAACACTGAGGCAAATGCACTTTGTTCAGTCTGAATGCAATAACAACAACAACTGTTACTGTACCATGTCAGCTGATCAGTTTCAATTAAATTTGATTATTTATTATTTTATTACTTTATTATTAAGTTGGTAGCACTGATCATTGTTACTGTTGGTGGCTGCTTAAACACAGTATGACTTATTCGCATGCGCTTGGTTACTTTAGTTGTGATTAGTGTTACCTATTGCATTTTTATCTGAGAGAAAAATTGATTTCAAATTCCATTGACCATTTACTGTGTTTATCAATAATTTAAATTAAATAAAATTCAATTTGTATTTAGAAATTTTTTGGTTTTGTTTCTCATTTCTTTTAATAATGCCTCACGTATTTTCTCACGCCGAATACGCAGATATGATTTATGTGCATGGCTTTTGTAATGGCAATGCTACAGCTTCAGTTGCAGAATATCACTGTCGATTTCCTCAAGGTAGAGTACCAAATCATACAGTCCTGGGACCTAGTTTAATCAATTTTTCAAGTCAAAATTCATATGAAACGATCAAATGTTTGTCTTAATTACCATTCTAATTGGTTCAATCCGGTTTCATTTAATCCTCGGAGTGGAAATCTGGGCGAAATCTTTCGCTAGACTTATCTCGCTAACGAAGCATTTCCAGACATATGTTTATATAAACTTTTTGTCTTTATTTTAGGTCTACAATCACCTGTTAAAATGTTTTCCTTTCCTCCTGGTCCACTCTGTATATATTTAATAACAATTTTATTATTTGTTTTAAGTTAAGTCTTTGACAATACTTTGTTCGTATATTTATAACTATTTAATATATTTATGGTCTTAGAATGTGTTTGTTATCTCAGAAAAAATAAAATAAACTTTAATGCTTTGCATTCCCATTTTGAAGTAAAAGTACTATTTCTTTTTCTTAATAATTCAACAGATCATAACAATATAAAACAAATAAATGAAGAAACATTTAAATATATTATAACTAACGTCTGTAAATGTATTGTTAACTATCACAAATAATTAATTATTAAAGTCCATCCAAAATAAAAAATTAAATTAATAAAATTTTAAATAAATTACTTTGATGAATCTATAAATTACCCTCAACTGTACTACTAGAAATTGACTTCAGTTTTGGATTCTATAAACAGTTTATTAGTCAGCATTTAAAAAAAAATACAATGGCAAAAAAATGTTTTTACTCCCAATGAATTTGTGAACTGTACATGAATTGTAATAGGAAACTTTTTCAATACACTATTAAATGTTAGAATTTTACTTTAAGTCTAATAGTGTAGTTGATAGGTTTACACTCCGGTTCATGTCTGATAATTTCTTATTTTAATTTTTGCTGATTCAACTTGCATCTTGGTCTAAAGGGTGCAAAACATTTCATTATTTCTTTACAAGACCTGAATACATTTTGAGCTGGTAAAAGTGCTTATTTTTAAACTAAAGTTATCACTAAATTTTTTACCAAGGAAAAATAATAAATTGTACAACATGGAAGAATATCTTGTGAGTTTTTTATTTTCTCTTGCCTATATGAATATGTACGAAGGAACATATTGTTTTCATGTCGATTTTTTGAAATCTAGTTTTCACCGGATCTACACGTTTTTAAACCCCCTGAACCCAAAAAACATGTTTTTGCAATGTGGTCTGTGTTTGTGTGTGAATAGAATATATCAAGAACAGAACATTGTGCAAACTTGAGTACTAGAGGACCCGACACGAATATTTTCATGAAAATCGGTCAACCAGAAGTAGTCTATTCATGTAATTTTTTACTTTTTTGCGATTTACTCAAAAACAGCTCCTACAATTTTTTTTTTAATCGCCTCATTTACTACATTTTTATGCTCTACAAGATGGTGTACGCAACTGGTTTTTTAAGATTGCGGCTTTAATATGCATTTTAGCACAAAAATGTATATAATAAAAGTTGTAGAGAATTTAAAATCCTATAACTTTTATTTCAAACATTTTTTTGTATAACACTTACTTCAGCGGTAATCAGCGATTTTCTGTTTTTTCTCACGAAAACATGTTAAAAAAAATCAATTTTTTTAAGATTTCAGCCTTAGTATTCATTTTACGACAAAAGTGTATATATAATCAAATTAATAGAAAATTAAAAGATCTACAGCTTTTATTTAGAGCATTTTTCTCTACAGAGCCTAGTTTAGCGTGAAAGAGTGATTTTTTGTATTTTTAAGCCAAACTGAAGGTGATTTTCATTTTGCGTCTTTTACTCATGAATAAAATAAGGTTATGTTTTTTGAGGTTAGCTTTTTGTTTATTTCTTATGTTTATTACTAATAATAAGTTATATTGTTCATTATTTGCACTGGCAAGAGAAAGTCGTGTGAGCATTTCAGACCAGATTTTTTTTATGCATCGATATGATCATCATCATTGTATGAGGTGAGCATCGAATGCGTGTCAACAAACATTTTTCTCAGTGGAAGGTAAGCAAGTCATTACAGCATTTTCTTTTCCAATTTGGTAACGGTGATTATATTAGATTGTTGTTTGTTTAGGAACATGAGTGGTGGTGGGCCTCGACATGGAGGAAGAAAACCATTGCCCAATGAACCTCCTTTCACAGCATATGTTGGTAATCTCCCAAATGGAATAGTTCAAGGCGATATTAACAAAATATTTGAAAAACTTCAGGTAAAGATTCATCAGTTTGCATCCATAATTTGTTGATGATTGGGTTGTAATGGCTTGCAAAATTGCTACTGTTTGTGTTATAGGGTGTATGAGTAGCCCAATGAGGTTTTGCAATTAGCCAAGCAGTAAAATTAATGATACTTTTGGATAGGTTAATCCATAGTGAATAGTCCACAGAGAGAGAGAGAGAGAGAGAGAGCGAGAGAGGTTCATAGGTGGTTGCTTCACAATTTATTTATTTTTTACGGGTATACTGCCTGGCCGGTAGCTGTGCACATAGTGTGTGAAAAAGATAGAACGATAGGACGGCGATAGTTATTCCTTTTTGAAAAAGATCATGTAACGTAGTGTACACAGTTTGTATTTATGTACTCCATTGTATACAAATTTTACGCAATCTGAATGTAGCCCAATTAATTATCACGCTGAATCACCTTAGAATGTTGTATTACAATTCAGTGTGTGGCAGGAGCATTTTGTGTATTAAGTTTGGTTATTACCTCGGTTTATTGTAAGTTTCAAGCTTTACATGCATAAAATTTAACTTATAAATAGATGATTTTGATAAACGTGTCTCGTGTAAGTTGGTGTACAATTTTCATTTAACAGAACATCGGCTTCCGACAGCCACGTTACTGCGTGCAGTGCTAAAAGAAAGAATTGACTTAAAGGTAGAAATTTGGGCTTTCTAATACATTTAAGATAAGCAAAAATGTGGCAACCATGTTTAAATTAATTAATAACATAAGAAAATAAAAAAAAAATTATAAATAATAATATTACTCGTGTTAAGTAAACATATTCATTAAATTTTTTCAAAGCCCAACTTCATATTATTAAAATTTCGTATGTATTAAAATAAATCTATAAAATGTTATATGAAGTGAAATTATTTACCGTAAAAACATGGATAGAAAACAGTAGTAGATATTTTCAGGTTGGTTAATAACGCAGGAACACAGCGATGTCACAATGTGCACAGCTATATGCCATCCAGTATACAACCTCAATAGTATGACTTTTCAAAACTATATTGTGATAGTTCTTAGGAAAAGGGATGTTATCTTCACCTAAGTCAAAAGTGAGGTTATAAGTGTTTCTTACAGAGAATTTATTGCTGAAAACAATGATTTTTTTATCGTAATTTATAAAAAAGTTAAAGAATTTTAAAAATGAAGTTTAAGAAACACTTGTTTTTGGGAAATTGCAGTTAAAGTTGGTTAATATTTTAGTGATAATATTGTTCAATTAGTATATTTCTATTGGTATTTATTGTGTGGCTCCAAGCTCCGTGTAGTTGTGAGGTGAAGGGTACGGGTGAGATATATTGAATGAGTGATGCATGCTGGGAGAACGATTGTTGTATTACTCTGATACAAAACATTCGTTTTCAAACTTTCTGTATTTAACATATTTGTTTGTATTTATTACATTTATTTATTTACATGTTTTGATATAAATTGGTAAGTTAAATATGAATCCGACCAAGTTAATAACCCGGTAGGTATTTGTTAAATTAATGCGCTGAATGATAAGAATATTTTTTTAGTCTAGTTAGTACACACTACCACTACAAATGCATCAGCTGTGAAATACTACTAACTTGTTCGTTCTCCCACTACTATAACAATGCACTGCATTCCTTCCAACCACACGAAGCTGGGACTCAAGCAATACTTTCCTTGTCTTTGTCAAATGTAATTTCTTACTTATGTCAAATTTTGTACTGAATGCAGTAATGTCATCAAATTATTGATGTTCGAAGTAGTTAAAATCCTGTAGCAGATTTTCTGAGATCATGTCAAATGTAAAAATTCACGGACGGGCAAAAATATTGAAACATTTTATTGTAATTTTGTAAAATTTTAAATAATTTTTTTCATCTTAACAAATTGCATCAGTATTTGCAATAGTATAATGAAACTAATCTAAACAATAATAAATAAAAAAATAGTGATACTAGAAATAGGCCTAAACTAAAACTTTACATTCTGAGAATTTTATTAATTTCATTGTTAAGTTTGGAGGGACCAATGTTGACTATTTTCTTGGAAGGATATTCTCCAGTACTTTTTTCGTGTTTTGAGCCAGAACTTTTTCTAGTTTTTCTTTTACGTATTTAACAAAAAAGGGATCTTAACTCCACCAATAAGAAATGCATCGGTGAAGCTAATGTCCGTTTTCCCTATTTGACACACTGTCTATTATTGGGAATTTAATCAGGTTTAAAATCAAAATAAAATAAAATTAGGTTTTTTTATATATAGAAAAGAATAAGTAATATTTAAAACAAAAAATGTAATATTTTGCTCGCCTGGAAATTTGCTTAGTGAAGATAAGGCCCTTTTCCTATAGATGGTTGCAATTATTTTTTTCCTTTCTGTTCTCTTTAACCCTTTAAATGCCAGGGTCCGATTTTTTCGGATGTGAGGGTCTTCTAAAAAGTGCCAGCCCCGGTCACATCAGATGTCGGTAAACTGTTGCGTAAATGGCTATAACTTCCATATACCCCGGTAGAGTGCGTTGAATTTTGGCTTTATTATTTATATAAATATGAACTTTCATTTTATGTTAAAAGATTTCGCTATCATTTAGTTACATCTGTTTTACAAAGAGTTTATAGTTTGTGTACGTTTTTGTACACACATGCGTCAAATGGCGGCTTTGTCATTTTTATATATAATTATAGAATTTTAAATAATGTTGTGTTGTACATCAATTTAATCAGAACAAAATTGTCTATAAAATGAAATACCTCGTTATAGTAAAAAAAAACTTAGTTTAATACGTACTGGATGAAGATTATTACATGAACATTAAATTCGGGCAAATGAATAAAGATATTTTAGTAAATTAAAATAAATTATCAATGAATAAATTTTTTAAACTATGCTATTTATAGAGTAAGGTTTTCTGTTAATTTTGGTAAAAGAATTAAGCTAATATCTATATTAGTTTTGATGAAATTAATTTTTAAAGGGAATAGTGTCATTAGCTTGCTTTTGACCTGGAATTTTTCACCAGTTCTCCACTACAAGGCGTGGCACTCGAAGGTTTAAAAAATGATAGTCATTTTTTCTGTTGTGATCACAAGCATTTTTTTACGTTTGTAAGGGTTGTGTTGAGTGCATTAACTTTTCCAGGTTTACCATTGAGACTTGAAACAAACACTACATTTTGGGCTACATCATATAATATTTAATTTATTACAAAGAAGTACAATTTTCACTTGGAATTTTGTACTAAACATTGTAGAATGTGCTATCTTTAAAATTTTGTACATTGACGTCAACTTGTAGATGGATATAGTTTTGTAGTCAATAAAAAAAAAAAATCTTGAACTGGTTCCTTCTCTTACTATAAAATTTTCATATCAGGGACTCCTTGAGATTTTCGTTAGTAGGCCTAATATATTTTAAGGAGTAGGAGATACAAAATAAATATTAAATATCTGTATCAGGAGATGACTACAGTATTATACATATTACTGGCACTTAGATTGTCAGATTACTTGGTAATCAAGCACTTTTGTAATAAAAGGTAATTTCTGTTGTTGAATATGATAGACCAGACAAAAAAGTAAAAATTCAGTAGTTTTTATTATCAATTATAGATAAAATGAGTGGTCTTGTAAGTATATTTTAATGGTTCTATAGTCTGTCTACTGTAAGAGTACTCCACACGAGGCAAGCGTCTACAGGTTGTAAACAAAGTTTTACACTAGTTGGCGCGTATCTACCTCTCTGCCGGACAATTATCTTGCAATACGTTCCATCACAAAAATATCTACATCCAACTATAATAAACATTATCCTTTAAGCGTTTTCAATTATACCGTTCAGATTACTTGTAATTATTGTAGTTTCATAAAGACTCCTTAATTAATTATTTTAACCATTACATTTAACAAAACTATTTTTTTCTACTTTTTAATGTTTACCACTTTTATATTTCAAAAACTCAACACATTCACTATCACGCATGTTAACAAAATACAGCTTACACAACTTTTCAACTTTAGTCGACGAAGAAACTCGAAAAGAACCGATGCAGTACCAAAAGATAACTTCGGATGAAACTAAAAATGAGTTAAATATGGGCCAGTGTAAACAATTAAACTATAGTCCATGTAATTTCAATAGAAGCTTGCACTGTACGCGTTCCCTCTACTTGCCTCCTCCGTTTATTCCGAGTAGTCAGCATATGTACTGGTTGATAGAAAAGTATGCCTCTTGTTACCAGTGTTTAATACTTTCGTTTGAATTTAATTCTTTTAAAGTAAATCATTGTTTTTAATTGTATAATCCTATTTTAGTATCGATTGCATCTTCCGAAGAAATTTAATCCAAGATGACACAATGTCCGCTTGCTCCATGAAAAGCCTTCTACCGTCATTACCTTTCTTGTAACTGTACCCCAAATTTTTAATTATTCTCCATGTAGACTTAACGGACCCCGTGTACCCAATTTTTTCTTCTAAAAATTTTTTAACTTTTTCGCATGTAGGGTACTCCCCACGTTCAAAAAACTCGGTTATTGTTCTGCGAATGCATTGCTCATCGAAACTGTCAACACCGGTGACCAATTTTTTGTGAGGTATCTTCTTATGAGGAGATGTAAACGACACGAGTTGTTATTCATTGGTCCCACAGATTTCATTGATGGCAGCTGATGCAGCTCACGGGCTTCGGCACATATTCTTTGCACAGTGGTGCGACTTCATGAGCAAGCAGTTGCAGTCACTTCCTGGGTTGATGAAAACATTTCACGAATTGTTGCTTCAGGATTACTATACAGAAGTTCTTTAAAGTAATTATACACACTGTAAATAATGTTTTTGGATTTGCTTCGTAAATCAAGTTTTTCACTCATCATTGACCGGTACTGCGTACACTTTAATCTCTTGTGCACTGAACGGAAACTCAAACTGAACCGGTGAATTTATTTGTACTGTAATATAATCATATACATTTTTAAAAGACTTTCTATATTTTTATATATGTCTTTAAAATATAAACAGCCATACATTTTGTGTTGACAGTAATAAAAGTAAACACTGCAGAGTATAATACAATCTGTAATTAATTAACTAAAAGAATTTGACATTCTAATTTATAGAATACTTATTTTGACATTAAAGTAATATATCAATAAAAATAAAAATTAAAAATAGATTGTGATTTGTGCCTATTACTCATTTGTTTATAATCAAGAGTATGGAAGTAGTAGTACGTTTTGCAGCACACTATACAAACTGCTGCAACCAATTTACTTGTGTGTGAGTGAAAATACTTATTACGGAAGCTTCTATTAAAATTACATGGACTTTAGTCATGTACATTAATTTTAATGATAATGAAGTAAACAGTCTGAAATGATAAACAACGAATCACTGGAATTGTTTACTCTCCTGTTATAATTCAAGCACATTAGCCTTATATTACTTGTGACCAAAAATAAAACAAAACTGAGTCTATAATAAAAACCTATTAATCATTAATAATAATGTAATAATAGTAAATAATTTAACGAAAATAACAATGTAAGAGTAACAATAGTAAAAGTTTTAGTTATTAATGGTAAACTAATGTTCAATTTATAAAATATTTTCTAACAGATGAATTGAACGTGTTTTCATTATAATATTAAGCTTAGAGCGAATTAGTGTTGTATGGAATTTTTTTTTGATCATGCTGTGCGTATTTTTAATTATTGCGCATGCTCACTTGTGTTGCCGGTTGCCTACGTCGGAGTACTCTTAGTGTAGACAGACTGTACTTAAATCTTGATGATTGATTGCAGGTGAAAAATGTGAGGCTTGTAATGGACAAAGAAACAGACAAATTTAAAGGCTTTTGTTATGTGGAATTTGAAGATTTGGAAAGTCTTCAAGAAGCACTTAATATGAATCAGAATTTATGTGTAGATGGGAACTACATCCGCATAGATGTTGCAGATAGCAAGAGAAATGAAAGAGGTGGTGGTGGTGGGTTTGAGAGAGGCGGTCGCGGAAGAGGGGGAGGTGGTGGTGGAGGAGGAGGTATGTTTTTTATTTTCTACTTTATTAATCATATTGATTACATTGTTACTGGCTCATTTTATGATGTTGAGTTGTGTTCTCTGTGATCATTAATAAGATGGAATGATCGACTTAAAGATCACTGTGCTATTACTTGTGGGTATCATTATAGAGGGATAAGGTCATTCCAGGTTTTTATCCCTTGAGGCCTTGTTTCAGAACCTGTTTTGAAATTCTATCTCCTTTCATTCTTTAAAAATGCTCTCCATTTATTGTGATAACTGATATTCTCATTTATACTTGTTGTCTACAGCTTTTATATAACATGTTTTGAATTCTCTCGTTGTCCATACTATCTCTGACCAAGTTAAAAATCATCTCTGCAGCTTTCAACTTCTGTTGACTTTTAGTATACGAGCCTAAGTTTCACTTCTATACAGAAGAGTCATTAGTAAAAGAGCCATTACACATGGTGTTATGACATTAAGGAGACTGCCATTCAATAGTGCCACTCCCATGGTGGATTAATTTTGAATAACAAATTGATAGAATTCACAACTAAGCTATGATATCTCTAACCCATCGTCATTTCAGTCTGTATTTGTTCAAGTTAAAATAGTTATTGCTACAGTATAATTGTATCACCATATTTAAATATAATTTCTTACCCTAACTTCGTATAACCCTTCACCAGCTGCACCACTACAGAAATAACCAGTATATTCCAAAAATATTACCTTGATAAAATTGACAGAAGAAGGTGTCCCAAAAATGTTGTGGGGTTTATGCAGGTAATAAGGTTTAGAGAGATACAATACATTATTATCTTGCCCGTGTAATTATACCAGACCTTCGCTTAGAAAAGTATTTTGAAAAATTTCATAGTAATATTGATTGATGTAAAATATTCAACTTTTATTAGTTTTTAGTAGGTTATAGCTATGAGTTCAACATTATATAGTTATATAATAATCCTGCATCAATATATTGTCGCCAACCGGGGCCGACGACACGTGGCAAAACCTTGTTTGGAAAATTGGTGGCCCTGAAAAGGGCCGTTGTTGGCGGTCGGAAGCGGTGAGTCGGCATGATGGAAGTGGGAGTCCGAAGAGTGACGGCTCGGCTACCGGGTTCAGGCTTAGCCTTCCCTCAGTGGCAGTTGGGTCCCCACTGCAGCGTGGCAGTGGTGGCCCCCAGAGCCCCGCAGTGTCGGGTCGGCGTAGGCCGTCTGCCGATAGCGAGGCTGAGGCGGCTCTCTCTCCGGGCCGACGAAGGCTGACCGGTGCAGGGATGTAACATCCGCCACCGGTAGCGGAGACCAGGGATGGTGCGTCCGGTCTCGGCTGGGCTTGTCTTCTTCTGTCTGGAGTTCTTCTTTCTTGTTCTTCTCCGGTTGAGAGTTGAGTAAAGAATGACTCTCACTGGCCAGGGATCTAGCTTAAATCCCCCTCTGGTGAGTTCACTTCAAGGTGGAGGGGAGGCACTGTGCGGCAGGCAGGTAGCGGGATCATCTGCAGGCGCTAATAGTAGTCTGCAACAATATGTATTGGTATAGCGTAATATGACTTTGTAAGTACTTACATAATTTCATAAATTCTGTTTATTGTAAATATAAAGTTTAATTTTCCAATATACAGGTGTTCCACGTAGAGGTTGCTATTTTTGAATTAATATACCTGACGTATCGCACACTCTACACAGACTGAAAACTTCACAGTTATAATAAATAGATAAGTTAAAATAGTACCCTCGAGTTTCATTTGTTTATGATTAATCAAAACAAAATGACAGAATAAGAAAATAATATCAAAATTGAACAATAATCTTGTGGATAAAACCACTTATATTTACAATAGGATTCAGATAGAAAAAAATAGCTGTTTTTGCCATTCCAAATCAATCAGGATAGCTATTGATGGACTTCAGTTTGAATTAAGGTTCATGAAACAAATTGTGTTTATTAATAATTTTATCACTTTCATATTTCTTTCATTTTATTAGTTAAATAACATTGTAACAAATCACCAATTTGAAATGGTTATGCAAATAAAATTACTTTCTGCCATTTTATTTTGATTAATCATAAGCGAATGAAACTCGAGGGTACTTTTTTTACTTATCTATTTATTATAACTGTAAAGTTTTCAGCCTGTGTAGAGTATGCGATATGTCTGGCTTATTAATTCAAAAATAGCAACCTCATCGTGGGACACCCTGTATATTGGAAAATTAAACTTTATATTTACAACAAACAGAATTTACAGAATTAAGTAAGTATTTACAAAGTCATATTACGCTATATCAATACTTTTTGATATAGAATAATAAATAAAACTAATAAAAGTTGAATATTTTACATCAATCAATATTTCTAAAAAATTCTTTAAAATACTTTTCTAAGCAAAGGTCTGGTATATTTACAAAGGCAAGATAATAATGTATTGTATCTCTCTGAACCTTATTACTTGCATAAACCCCGCAACGTTTTTGGGAAACTTTCTTCTGTCAATTTTGTCAAGGTAATATTTTTGGAATATGCTGGTTATTTCTGTAGTGGTGTGCAGCTGGTGAAGGGTTATAAGAAGGTAAGGTAAGAAATTATATTAACTATGGTGATACAATTATAAATAATTACAATTATACTGTAGCAATAACTATTTTAACTTAAACAAATACAGACTGAAACGAAGATGGGTTAAAGATATCATAGCTTAGTTGTGAATTCTATCAATCGGTTATTCAAAATTAATCCACCATCGGAACTATTGAATGGCAGTCTCCTTAATATCATAACACCTATCACATTCACTGGTTGTATTTTGTACGGTTGTGAATAAATTAACTAAGTTGAAAAAAAACTTAATTAAAAAATTCAAAATTTTTCACTTACAAAAATTAGAAAAAAATCGGTAAAATTATATTACAAAAATGGTGAACTGAAACTAAACCGATAGATGTGTTGGTCAGTGGTTCGTAGGCGACTGAATATTACTAGGAAATGTTTATGAACTACAGCTATTCCACCAAACCTTATAAAATAGACGTAATATTCTGGATGGTGATTGTTGTTCGTACGTTCAAAGAGTTAAAGCAGTCACTGCCTTTCTGTTTTATTTTTACTTTCTCTTGCCTATATGAATATATAGGAAGGAAAGTATTGTTTTCATGTCGATTTTTGGAAATTGAGTTTTCACCGGATCTACACGTTTTCAGACCCCCTGAATCCAAAAAACATGTTTTTAGCGATTGGTCTGTGTGTGTGTGAACAGAATATCTCAAGAACGGAACATCGTACAAACTTGAAATTCAGAACTTAAGTTACATACCACTACCGGACCCGACACGAACATTTTCATCAAAATCGGTCAACCGGAAGTAGTAGTTTATTCATGTAATTTTTCACTTTTTTGCGATTTTCTCAAAGACTGGTCCTACGATTTTTTTTAAAATCTTCTAATTTACTAATTTTTTTATGCTCTACAAGATAGGGTAGGCCCCATGTTTACTGAAATTCTCGGTGAGGCTGTTTTCACGTAAAGAAATAGTTATTTTAAGATAACGGCTTCAATTTGCATTTTAGGGCAAAAATTTACATAATAAAAGTTGTAGAGAATTTAAAGTCCCACAACTTTTATTTCAAACATTTTTTGTATAACGCTTAGTTTAGGGGTAATTAGCGATGTTCTGTCTTTTTTCTCACGAAAACATGTGAAAAATCGATTTTTTTAAGATTATAGCTTTAGTATGCCATTTAACGACAAAACTGTCTATAATTAAATTGATAGGAAATTGAGAGATCTACAACTTTTAGTTAAAAAATTTTTCTCTACAGAGCCTAATTTAGCGTGAAAGAGTGATTTTCCATATTTTTAAGCTAAACTGAGGTCAATTTTCATTTTGCGTCTTTAACTCATTGATTAAAATTAGGTTATGTTATTAAAATTCGTTTTTTGTTTATTTCTAATGTTAAGTTTATTGTTAATTATTTGCATTGGCAAGAGAAAGTTGTGTGAGTGTTTCACACCAGATTTTTTTTTGTTTATGTTAAGATTATTGGCTGAGAACCAGGATGTGGTTGCTGCCAGCTTTATTCCCAATCAAGTTCAACATCAGTAGCATTCAAGAGTTTGTCTAGTATGATCTGTAGATGAGATCTATGCATTACATACACTTTCTATGTTAAATATTGGTAGATTTAGACCCTTGTGTCAGATTGTTGATTACCATTCACCATTATCAGGTGTTCATTTTTTTGTTTTAGGCCAGTTACACTGACTGCTACACCATGGGTCGGTCCTACTTGTTAGTCTTGTGTTCTACTCGTTAACAATAACTTAATAATAATTAATGTCCGACTGTTTTTCATCTGTGTAATAAAATTTTTTACATAAAAGTTCATGGAAAATACAGTGAAAACATCCGTTTGGATCAATAAGGACAGCTCCAGTAATAGACCTAATTTTGAAACATTTAATTTTATGTATTGAAGAGCAACCCACAATCATTATACACAAGTTGATTTTCTGTAAGATATTGCTGTGTAGCATACATGTCTTCATCATTTACTATTACTCTATCACTTATATTACTCATAACGTCTTATATTTACTCTGGAAGGGGTGCCACGGGCAACAATTCGGATTAATTTTATCATCTATTTTGTGTTTCATTATCATTTAGTTTTGAAATGGTCCAGAAATATTCGTTGTATCAAAATTTAGTGATTTGAAGGATCAACAAACTAGTGAAACTCAGTTTTATCTGATAGCTACATGGAGAAAATAAATATCTGTTCTGTGAGAAAAATATGGTATCTGTTGGCTGTTCCTTTAGCTAATCTGCACCGGCCATGTGAAACCGGTGTTGCTAAACATCAGTGCCATAACTGGGTGGACTAATTTTATGTGTTTGTACTCAGTACTCAAGCTATGCTTGCAAACATTTGAGAATTATAATAATTGAGTTGTAAGGTTTGTGTGCCTTATATACAGTTAGTGTTTAAACACTACAATTTGTGAACTGACAGCATAAGCCTGTGCTTAGAGTCCTTTTTCATTGTGCAGGTTATAGACAAGGAAGAGCTGGAACTGGAGGTGGAAGTGATCGAGGGTATAGCGATGATTATGGAGGTATATTTATCTTTATAAAGAGAATTTTATTTTGCGTATGTGAGTAGTGTACATAATTCCCCTGAAATTTTGATGTTCTGGCTCTTTTGTTCATTCATACCAGAAATCAAATGAAATCTCTGATGGTACCCCAGTCCTATTTTAAAATGAACCAGCTGTACATGAGCAGATACTGGATGGAAGGGAAGTCATCTGAATTGAACTAGGGATATTCATTAGGCTATAATATTTAATTGTATTGATTGTGCATTATTATTCATTGAAATAGGGTTTGTTTCTAATTTGTAACATGCAGTACGGAATTTTTTGGTATTAGTTATTTTTAATTTTGGAAATGACATCTGACAGAAAACTTGATGTAAGAAAATCCACCGTTACTAGGCTATTGGGTATCAGATTTTAACAGGTGCATTAACGTGTAATTTTGTTGATACTACAATACTGCATATTATACCTAATAATGTGTTTTTTTTTAAATATAATTAGTACAGTAGGCATCCTTTGTATCAACAATTGTATCTCAAAACAGAATGTCCACAATTTCAATACGAGAGGTACGGGTAGACATGACATTCCCAGAACTCGTGATGTTACAGTGTCAAATATTTATTTTTTGACGGAGTAATGTATTCAATAAATTATCTCTATCAGCTAGGGATGTATGTTCCAACTGGAATCTTTAGGTCCAGGTTGTATTGGATCATTTCAAGGCCTTTTTATTCCTTGGCAGAATTCAGGAATTGGACTGTGATTGGGATTTCTGACTTGTATGTGTTATTGAATTTTATTTTATTTTTTTTATTAGTTGTTTGTAATTTTATACTGAATTTGCCCTTCAAATACTTTTTTTATAATTTTTTAATTATTAATTTATTACTGAATTTATAATTTAAACAATTTTAAATTTTGAATTATATCTTCTTCTTTTAAAATAAACAGGAAGTTGGCTACAAATTATGGGATTAGCTAATAAATTTTTGAAATGCATTCTGCCAGCCATTAATATAAATTATGGTATTAATAAAATTTATCACCTTACCTTTGGTTGCCTTTTAAGTTTAAAAATTATATTTTATTTTAAATACTAAAATATTTTAAAAAATTAAAATTTAGAACGGTGACCCAATCAGTTATTTATTTTAATCAATCTAAATCAGGTCTAAATTGAAACACTGTTCTAAATTTTAAGTTTTAATTTTAATAATATTGTGCTGAAGAAGGTGGTAGCACCGAAATGGTTGTGTAAGTTTTTTTAAAGTTACAAGTCAACCAAAGGTTAGGTGACAAATTTCATTTATAATGTATTGCTGTAATTTTATAAAACAAATGAAAATTTGATGTGAACCTATGTAATTTTATATTATTCTTGGATTGGAAATAAAATTATTATTATTATAATGGACTACTGAGGGATGCTGTTATCCATTGTGAAAGTCGTGTATATCAGACTACTACTGTACTCTATATCTAAGCCTGTACTGTAAGATTACATACATGTGCTAGAACTTTTATTATGTAATATGCTCATTGACTACAAGATACCAGCATGATGTCTGCTGAAATTTGTGGGTTTTAGGGGGGGGGGGGTTAATTCTTTTATTAAAAACTGGTTTTTTAAGATTCCAGCCTTAGTTTAAATTTTAGGGCAAAAGCATATATAATCAGAGTTGTAGAAAAGTAAAAACCTACAATTTTTATTTCAAACATGCTTTTTTAGAGCCCTCATTTTAGCATCAATTAGTGATTTTCTGTACTTTGCTTATTGGTATCAGTAAAAATCAGGTTTTTAAGATTGCAGTATTAATTTGTATGTACCGCAAATTTATATATAACTAAAATCATTGAAAATTAAGAAACCTACAACTTTTATTTCAAGCATTTTTATGCAGAGCTTCATTTAGCGTCAATTTTTTTTTTTGTATTTTTCACATCGAAAATCAGTGTTCAACAAAGGTTGTATTTCATATAATGAATTAATATAATAATTTCACTAACCTTCTTTTTAAACTGCGTCACCTTTATTTTATTCCTACTTACACGTGTTTCGGTGGATCCACCATCTTCAGAGTAAATGAAAAATTGAAACTAAAAATTTTTTTCATTTATTTAAAATATACAGAAGATGATACGTCTTCAGTCACTTGTATAAAACTGATTTAAAATTAATTTATTTTAATTTATCCCTTCTCATATTTACTGTAGATAGCAGCAGCAGTCAATATCACTTCATCATTCCTAAATTTTATCCGTTCATTCAAAATGTCCTGCTTTTGCTCTTTTAAATATTTATAAATATGGAACATCTCATATTTTTCAATTTTATTTTTATTCTCTATATTACATTGTTCTATTATATTGAAATGTTCATCTATTTTACCAAATTTATGTTTTTCTTCTTTTATATGATTGGTATAGTTAGATATAATGTAGTCACATTTCAGTGCTTTTTTATGTTCATTATACCTCACTTGAAAATTACGACTAGTCATACCAATGTAAAATTTTTTACAATCCTCATTACCACAATCTATTTTATACACACCCTTTTTATTGCTTAGTGTTTCATTTATATTATTTTTAATTATATTTGTGGACAGTAGTTTTTTTTATTATTACATGTGTATGCGATTTTATAAAATTTATTTAATGTTCTGTATAATTTATTGTTAATAGTTTTATTGTATTTTAATGCAATAAATGGTTTATGTTTGATTTTATTATCTAATATAAGGGTGGTTCTCAAGTTATTTTTAAAATGTAGTTTGTTTTTAATTTTATTTATTACTTTATTTATTTCTTTTTCATGATACCCATTCTTTTGTGCTATGAATTTTATTGTTCTTAATTCATTGTCTAGTAGTTTTTTATCTTTTATATAATTATATGCTCTGTGAATCATACTATGGTAAGCTGCCATTTTATGTGAGTATGGGTGGTTAGATGACTTATTTATATTTGTTACTGGTAATATACTTTTACGAAATACACCTGTTGTTATTTTACTATTACCCTTGATTAATTGTATGTCCATGAAATTTAATTTATTATTATTTTCAAGTTCCATAGTGTGGTGTAATTTATCATCAAATGTATTTAATTTTTTTAAAATAACATCCTCTTCATTTTTATATGTCTTTTCCAATATTACCAGTATGTCATCTACATATCTGTGCCACATTACTACATTATGTGTGTGTTCTATTTGATACACAGTTATTTCTTCAAAATATTATAAATAAATTTCAGATAAAATAGAGCTTAATGGTGCTCCCATAGTAAGTCCATCTTTTTGTTTGTATATTTTTTCATTAAATTTAAAATAATTTTGTGAAGTACATTGTCTCAATAATCCTATAACTTGCTTTACTTCATCTTCATGCAATTTATGTTCTGTTAATTTATTTTTTATAATGTTTATGGTTTTGTCAATGGTATATTTGTGTACATATCTTTGATATCAAAAGACATCATAATATGTTTATATGAAATAGAAATATTTCAAACTGCAGGATGCATTATAAAGATTTATTTTTGAATGAAGATTTAATATTATATGTGTTTTTAGGTAATCGTATAAAAATTTAGATATTTTATATGTAGGCGCATTTTTATAATTAACCAGAGGTCTTATAGGTACATCCACTTTGTGTATTTTAGGAAGGCCATTAAGATTTGGTGCTTGAGGATTATTATTTATGTATTTATTTTTTATTTTTTTATCGATTATCTTATTTGATTCACTAATAATTCTTCTAAGTTGTGCATTGAATTTTTTAGTTGGATCTTTTTTAATGATCTCAAAATTATTGTTGTTCAAATATTTTTCTGTTTTTTGTATGTATTCACTTTTGTAAATTATTACAGGTACATTTACTTTATCAGCTTTTACAATTACAGCATCTTCATCTTGTAATTTTTTCTTTAAATTTTCATATTTTTTATTTATTTTTTTATTATAATTATTTAAATTTTGGTTTTTATAATTTATATTCAATATGTTACTTTTCACATTACTTCTGATTATATTATGATTTTCTACTTCAATTTTATATAAAGCAGATTCAATGTCTATTATATTGTGTTTAAGATCCTTAAGTATAAAATTGAAGTAGAAAATCATAATATAATCAGAAGTAATGTGAAAAGTAACATATTGAATATAAATTATAAAAACAAAAATTTAAATATACTTAAGGATCTTAAACACAATATAATAGACATTGAATCTGCTTTATATAAAATTGAAGTAGAAAATCACATAATATAATCAGAAGTAATGTGAAATGTAACATATTGAATATAAATTATAAAAACAAAAATTTAAATAATTATAATAAAAAAATAAATAAAAAATATGAAAATTTAAAGAAAAAATTACAAGATGAAGATGCTGTAATTGTAAAAGCTGATAAAGTAAATGTACCTGTAATAATTTACAAAAGTGAATACATACAAAAACAGAAAAATATTTGAACAACAATAATTTTGAGAATTTTGAAAAATATGAAAATTTAAAGAAAAAATTACAAGATGAAGATGCTGTAATTGTAAAAGCTGATAAAGTAAATGTACCTGTAATAATTTACAAAAGTGAATACATACAAAAAACAGAAAAATATTTGAACAACAATAATTTTGAGATCATTAAAAAAGATCCAACTAAAAAATTCAATGCACAACTTAGAAGAATTATTAGTGAATCAAATAAGATAATCGATAAAAAAATAAAAAATAAATACATAAATAATAATCCTCAAGCACCAAATCTTAATGGCCTTCCTAAAATACACAAAGTGGATGTACCTATAAGACCTCTGGTTAATTATAAAAATGCGCCTACATACAAAATATCTAAATTTTTATACGATTACCTAAAAACACATATAATATTAAATAACAGATATAGTATAAAAAAACGCTTAAGAAATAATAGACAAAATACAAAAAATTGAAATTAATGACAAACATATTATGATGTCTTTTGATATCAAAGATATGTACACAAATATACTATTGACAAAACCATAAACATTATAAAAAATAAATTAACAGAACATAAATTGCATGAAGATGAAGTAAAGCAAGTTATAGGATTATTGAGACAATGTACTTCACAAAATTATTTTAAATTTAATGAAAAAATATACAAACAAAAAGATGGACTTACTATGGGAGCACCATTAAGCTCTATTTTATCTGAAATTTATTTACAATATTTTGAAGAAATAACTGTGTATCAAATAGAACACACACATAATGTAGTAATGTGGCACAGATATGTAGATGACATACTGGTAATATTGGAAAAGACATATAAAAATGAAGAGGATGTTATTTTAAAAAAATTAAATACATTTGATGATAAATTACACCACACTATGGAACTTGAAAATAATAATAAATTAAATTTCATGGACATACAATTAATCAAGGGTAATAGTAAAATAACAACAGGTGTATTTCGTAAAAGTATATTACCAGTAACAAATATAAATAAGTCATCTAACCACCCATACTCACATAAAATGGCAGCTTACCATAGTATGATTCACAGAGCATATAATTATATAAAAGATAAAAAACTACTAGACAATGAATTAAGAACAATAAAATTCATAGCACAAAAGAATGGGTATCATGAAAAAGAAATAAATAAAGTAATAAATAAAATTAAAAACAAACTACATTTTAAAAATAACTTGAGAACCACCCTTATATTAGATAATAAAATCAAACATAAACCATTTATTGCATTAAAATACAATAAAACTATTAACAATAAATTATACAGAACATTAAATAAATTTTATAAAATCGCATACACATGTAATAATAAAAAAAACTACTGTCCACAAATATAATTAAAAATAATATAAATGAAACACTAAGCAATAAAAAGGGTGTGTATAAAATAGATTGTGGTAATGAGGATTGTAAAAAATTTTACATTGGTATGACTAGTCGTAATTTTCAAGTGAGGTATAATGAACATAAAAAAGCACTGAAATGTGACTACATTATATCTAACTATACCAATCATATAAAAGAAGAAAAACATAAATTTGGTAAAATAGATGAACATTTCAATATAATAGAACAATGTAATATAGAGAATAAAAATAAAATTGAAAAATATGAGATGTTCCATATTTATAAATATTTAAAAGAGCAAAAGCAGGACATTTTGAATGAACAGATAAAATTTAGGAATGATGAAGTGATATTGACTGCTGCTGCTATCTACAGTAAATATGATAAGAGATAAATTAAAATAAATTAATTTTAAATCATTTTTTTTTTTTTTTTTTTTTTGTTTAACGTCCGACTGTTCTGCAATTACTGCTAATGCAGACGGTGAAGGATGAAATGATTTTTTGTAACGTATGAAAAAATGCCATGCCTGAATGGGATTCGAACCCAAGACCGCATGATGAAAGGCGAGCACGTTACCAACTTCGCCAATGCGGCCGGCTAATTTTAAATCAGTTTTATACAAGTGACTGAAGATGTATCATCTTCTGTAAATTTTAAATAAATGAAAAAAATTTTAGTTTCAATTTTTCATTTACTCTGATGATGGTGGATCCACCGAAACACGTGTAAGTAGGAATAAAATAAAGGTGACGCAGTTTAAAAAGAAGGTTAGTGAAATTATTATATTAATTCATTATATGAAATAGAAATATTTCAAACTGCAGGATGCATTATAAAGATTTATTTTTCAACAAAGGTTGATTTTCATTTAGTGTCAGTTACTCATTATTAGAAGTAGCTTATGGTTTTTTTATTGTTCACATTGGCAAGAGAAAGACTTGTGAGTATTTATTTTCAAATTTTTTTTATTTAAAAAAAGTATCAAGTGATAGTTGCTTTTGTAGAGCTACAGTGTGTATTTCGTATGGCATGTTACAAAGTTGTTTTTATTTCTGCTGTGATAAAAATACCAGAGAATTAGGCTTTCAATTATTTTTTTTTATAAATTTTCAATCTTAATACTGAAAGACCGATGTTCTAAGGATCAGGATTACCAATGCTTAAGTCATAAATCTTCATGAGAGAGATAACTAAATTTCTGAGATGTTATGAATTCTTTTGGATGCACCTAAAAAAGATATACAGTTGTAGCTACTGTGGTTTTTTTGTGATTTATTGTGTTACTTTCTAAAAACTCATCTATATTTGTACCTATGTAGCGGTACGCAATGTTGATGTCCATTTTCATTTTCCTTATCTGTTCTGTTGCTTTGTCAGTTCTGTATTTCTGTGTGCATCATACTGACTTTTGTTTGAAGTGTCGGGTGGTTTTTTTGTTTAGGTGATTATAATGATAGAGGAGGTCGCAGAGGTGGTGGAGCTGGTGACAGAGCCGGTGGTGGAGCAAGATTACAAGGTAGTGGAGGAGGGTATGGTGAACAAAGAGGTAATAGGGGAAGTTACGGAGCATTTAATGATGGAGGACAGAGCCGAGACTGGTCTAAATCAAGAACTGGTGGAGGTGTTGGAGGAAGTAGTAGAAATTACAGGGGTGATAGTCAAGACATTCAAGATGTAAGCAATAGAGTTCGTAGAATGATTACAGATGAACAAAGAGAAACGACAGGTAAATTTTTTCCATGAAATAAATATTTTTCTGTAAAAACTTGATAACTATGAGATAACTAGTATTTGTCAAAGTAACTGGTTCCATTGTAGCAGTTCCTATGACAAAATCTTCATTTATTTACTTTTTTGTCATCTTTTATAAATCAACATAGCTAAATTGCCCTTTAATCAATAAAATTAACATCGATCTCATAGTGCTAAGAAAATGCTTTTTAAGATTTTTAATGTGTATTTTACTTTAGTGTTTTTATTATTTAACACTTTCGAGACAACAACCGTACGTGATACGGCCGTGATGATATACACCGAGTGACGGCAAACGTATCTCATACATTTGCTACTTTCCCATTGTTATAAATATGACTACCCGTACGCTATCTGTTTCCCGTTTTCACTGTTATTTAGTTCACTTTGTTCTCCGTTTACCTACAGCGATAGTTGACCGAATCTATTAGTATTTTCTAATATATCGACAAAACTATTGACTGCTACTTAATCTGCGAGATCGAACTGTACTACTACCGAGTACCGACTTAGCGTGTTACAAGGCCACATTGTTTGCAGTGTATGTGTTTTACTGTTATTGTGCTATTATACATTTCATGAAACGATGTCTAG
Source organism: Catonia carolina (assembly GCA_035578175.1). NCBI lineage: Eukaryota > Metazoa > Arthropoda > Insecta > Hemiptera > Achilidae > Catonia > Catonia carolina. Next base: position 45,711,065 of record JAQMRL010000007.1, read on the forward strand.
AGATGCATTAGATTGTTTTGCAGAAGATTCTGGTTCGGAATTAGATGACACGGACATTGATGAAAGCGGAGAATGAAAGCGATATTCATATAAGTTTCATATAAATTTTTTTGGAAATGAGTAAATTAGAGTAATTTTAAATAGTATTATTTTATAAATAACTTAATAATTGACTTAAACTAAACATATGGTTAAAAAGAGCAAATTTCAAACTTTATTTTCATATAATTCCCTTGTTGATAAGAACTGAAAAGACTGCACACTGATTTTTTGAAAAAGTTGAAAAAACGTCAGTCTACAGTGCAAGATACGTTAAATTTACTTAAGTCTGTAGTGCATAGTCGTGAAAAAAATGGTAGACTGGAAAGTGTTAATTGTGTATTGGATATGTTGGGCACTAAGTCCGAAACCGGCCAATTGCCGAAAAAAGTGTTTAGTCTTAGGTTTGGATGGCAAATTGCCAAGCCTAGGTCTGGATCTATGTAAATTGCCAAAGCTGGACATGCACTTCTTTGGGCCATGGCAATCCTAAAACAACCAAACCTAGGATTGGCTGAGTGTATCTTGATCAAAGCTGTTGAGAACACTGCTTGGTAAATTCAAAATGCCACTCATCATCAAGCTGCAGTAATAAATAATTTTTATAATATAGTCGGACCTCTATTTATTGAACTTCTGTATATCAAAATTCTCTATATATCGAAGTATTTCCTGAGTCCCGTGAAATTTTACTGGAAAAATGTTTATATATATCGAAAACAAAGTCTATTCTATATATCGTACTTAATTTTAGTGAAAATATAAATAAAACCCCATGTAGCCCTCCCATCACACACTAGTCAATCCGAAACACTTAGAGAGGGCAACGTGACAATACAGCACGTTGACCACTGTAGTCAATATATAAGAGTAATGTGGTACTTATATTTTATCTCTGTTGTTAAAATTACATTAAAAATTTTAAATTTTTTGCCCGTCCGTGAATTTTTACGCGTGACATGATCTTAGAAAATCTGCTACAGGAGTCTTAACTATCAAATATCAATTATTTGAAGATATTACTGGATTCAGCACAAAATCTTATATACATATGACATGTCATCTGACAAAGACAAAGAAAGTAAATACTAATAGAAATATACTAATTGAGCAGTATTATTACTAAAATATTAACCAACTTTAATTGCAATTTCCTGAAAACAAGTGTTTCTTAAACTTCATTTTTAAAATTTTAAAATTCTGTAACTTTTTGATAAATAACAATGAAAAAAGTAAAAATATCATTGTTTTCAGCGATAAATTCTCTGTAAGAAACACTCATAACCTCACTTTTGACTTGAGTGAAGATAAGGTCCCTTGTCCTAAGGACGGTCACAAATATTTTTCTTTTTGTTGTGATGTGTACATGATCTGAAGAATATTAATTATATAAGCGTGTAATAACCTATTCCGATCATAATCAGTATTTGTTTGTATTTTTTTTTAGATACTTCAAGTCGCCCAAGATTACAGCTTGCACCTAGAACAATAACGGACCCTTTAAATCAACTTGCAGAGACTAAGCAGGCTTCAGCAATTTTTGGTGGTGCAAAACCACGAGAAGCAAAATTTCAAAAAGAATAGTTTTGCGCACCGCGCCTTTTAGGGTAAGTAAATATATGAAATAGTTTATAGTTATTACTTATCTGTTAAAGTATAGTTACGAGAATGCTACATGGGAGTGGGTGAGGTCAGGTTGTCGGTTGTTAACTGGAGGAAGTGACACTCTGTTAGCCAGTAGGATCTCAATTATAGGTTATGGGGAGATAAAAGGGAATATTCTACACTGGGTATGGGCTAATGTACTTTAATGGTCAGAGTCTGTATTCTGATTGGTGTGGACCGGAAAAGGCATGTCTGCTTTAGTGATGGGAAATAAAGCTATTTTTTGATAAAACGTGTTGTTACTGACAATAATAACAGCCCGCTTGATAACAGGATTCTATAACACTGTTATCGTCCAGCCTACTATACAATGTAGTAATAGGTAATAGCATGGCACATGTGGGAAAAATGAACTAAATTATTCACCAACTGGTAGATTTTTTGCACAAAGGTTTATTGGTACATAAGATGGTAGTCAAAACAAACCATCCAGTGTCAACATCATGACTCGCTGGACGGTTTGTTTTGTGTATGGCCTTGCTTTAATCCTGCCGATTCATTTATGGATGCATAGGCGCTGACTTTTTGGCTCGGCGTACAATGTGTAGTAACTAAAGTGCCTTGTTATGTCGTCGTGTTAGTGACAAAGTTGCGAATCTGCATTTTTGGTGAATCTCATCTTCTGATCAATGCACGTGTGACAAAGTTGCGAAACTACATCTCTTACCATTATTAAGCAATATGAATTCGTCTTTTTGCGTCTTAACTGAAAAATTGGAACTTAGAAAGTGGTAAAAATGCGAAAGTTGAGTCAGGAAGGTGTTTTTTCTTGCTGTACTGAAAAATTACCATTTTGCAGATTCCCAACTTTTCCACCAATGCAGCGATGTGTCCATGAAAGATTCAGCCCCTTGTGTTCATGGAAAATTGTGTTTGGTTTGCCGTGGTAGTATTTGGTTATAGGAAATTGTGCTGTTTGGCGTAACTTTGTGTTCGTGAGAGATTCAGTGAGATTTACCACCCTGGTGTTTGTATTAATAACAGTTGTATAACAAAGTTAAACTTAAAAGTGGTGTTATTAGACGAAAAGGTTATTGATAACTTAATTTTGTTTTAACAGTCATATGATGTTTTGACAGTCAGACAAGTTTCATTCGTACATGAGTTTATTAAATGGCTTTGAATCACAGTGTTATAAAGTAATAACAGCTAACAGAGAGTTTTTAGTAAGCTGTTACCACGATAACTGCCTCGATCGGTGACAATGATAATGTTGATCTACGAGGTGTGGCTATTAAATAACGAGACTGACTTTGTAAAAATGTTTATTGTTATTTTATACATAATCACTTATTGTCACCTTCAATATACTCTCCTTCTCTATCCCTACAACGCTCCATGCGAATTTTCCAATGTTGGAAACAGTGCTGGAAGTCATCTTCTATCAGCTCCTTCAGGACACGTACCGCTTTCTCTTTTACAGCTTACACTGACTCAAATCTTGTCCCTTTTAATGCAGATTTCACCTTAGGGAACAGGTCGAAGTCACATGGTGCAAGATCTGGTGAATAAGATGGATGTTCTAACACTGAGATGCTGTACTTGGCTAGGAACCTCTTGACAGATAACGCGGAATGAGCTGGCGCATTGTCTTGGTGGAGAACCCATGATTTGTCCTTCCACATTTTGGGGCGTTTTTCCTTACTCTTTGATGTAGTTTAGAAAGTACCTCAAGGTAGTAATATTGATAGTGTGACCTTCAGGAACCCAGTAAAGGTACACAATCCCATGGATATATAAAAAACAATCATCATTGCTTTAAATTTTGACTTGCTTATTTGAGCTTTTTTGGCTCTCGGTGAAGTTAGGCTCTTCCAGTGCATGGATTGATGCTTCGTTTCTGGATCAAAAGTAAAAAAACCATGTTTCATCACATGTTATTATCGTTTCCAAAAAATTTGGGTAATTTTCAATCTCGTACAAACAATTTTGCGAGCTTCATTTCAAACATTTTTGAGCGGCCTGTGTCCTGAAGGAGCTGACAGAAGATGACTTCCAGCACTGTTTCCAACAATGGATAATTCGCATGGAGCATTGTAGGGATAGAGAAGGAGTGTATATAGAAGGTGACAATAAGTGATTATGTATAAAAAAAATTTTTTACATCAGTCTCATTATTTAATAGCCACACTTCGTATGTTTGAACAGTTAACATTTATTTGTATTAACTGTGATTTTTTGTTTGTTTTAGATGGTGAGCCAGATCGCCCTACACTATTCGTTAGCCGGTTAGGGAAATAAAAATTTCAGTGTCATTCATCATAGTAACGTAATGGATTTGTTTGTTATTTTCATTTGGGAATTTGTGTTGGTATTTGTATCGGTTATTATAGTTTGCATGAAAACACTTTTCGTCATGGATCATCTAATCCAAAGCGATATTCAAGTTGATTCGGCATCGTTGAAGAAGCCTGTAAAGCCTGTATCAATGTAAAAATTATATGCTAGATAATCCAGTGGCTACATTTTCAGTCATTCGTATATGCGAATGCAGAACGATTTGTTTACATAAAAATCTGTGAAATATTGTGATATATATATTATATGATTTGATATAAATATATATATGCATACGTATTTTATATTATGTGTATAACTGAGAATCATGTTATGTCATAGACATGTATTCGAATGTCTATATTACAAGTGCAGAGTAGAAGTAGTTGTAATATGTAATTTATTGTCGTATTATGTCACATTATTTTCAATCGTTTGTTTTTTTCTCTCATCGAGCATCACTCAGCGAATGAAACTGTCCGTGTCGATATCCATCCTCTGTGTATCGTGTTTTAATTTATTATATCATTGTGTTTCTGTGGTTAGTTTTCTTTTAATTTATTCTATTCTTGTCAGTTGATGAGTTTTGTCATTTGATCCGTGACTCATTAGTCGTATGTTTCATTTCTTGATGCAGTAATAACTTGATAATTCATCATTTATTGAGTGTAGGGTACATTGATGCATGTGACCTAGATAAATTTATTTTAATCAATGACATGAAAAACAATAGTTTGTTATATTTTATGATTGTCAGACTTATTTAAAGTTATAATTTTATCAATGCCAGAGTCCCTAAAAATATTCGTTTAAAAAAGTGAATTGTGTTTTGCTGTTTGATAAGACCACATATCCACATGTGTGGTGGTGTGGGCTGAGTTATGACATGATTACCCCCCTCCCTGGTACTTGATACAGTTCTCAACTGTATCAGTCTTTTTTATATCGTTTTTATACACTCATTTCCAGTTATTTTATAGATGGTATCACAGACAATCAAGTGTACTTTTTATTTCTCTTTGTTTTTATTGCATTATGTCTTAACGGTGTGTTTCTGTTGGCAAAGTAAAACTGATTCGCTTGCAGATGTTTTTCTTTTATATCTGAAATGAAAACATGATAACAGTTGTGTGATTGGTTTCATGAGATTTGGAATGCTATTCTATCTCATCAAACTTATCGTCACCAGGGTGCTAGTACCACCCTTCGAAAGTAAAATGTAACAATAGATATTTAAAAATAACAAATGAGGGTTGAGATGTCAGTAGTTTCCTTACAAATGAATAGCTATGTACCAGCTGCTTTTTAGTGAAGTTAAAATTTTAAAAGACACTCGTGATGAGGTTTGAAGTTGTTACTGTAAGCGGTGCTCAAATCATATGATTATATTTTTGTTATTTATATTATTTTTTGTTCTTTTTATCATAATTTCTATGAGCTGTAAGAATTGTAAACTGGAGGCATCAGGTCATGTAACTTGTCTAGATGACCTCGGTTCACAATAATTGGTTTTTACGCATTTACACATGTGTTTTAGTTATTTTGAAAAGAAATTAGTATAAGAAAATGAATGAAAAGCCAATGTTTCTATGATATATAAATATAAATGAATATTTTGTATAAACCAAACTTGTAAATATTTCTTCTTCTTCTTACTAAGACTGTTTTCTTTATTTGGTCGGTGTACTGTAACAAAAATGTATAGATTATTTTTTAAAAACAAGTTATTATTTGACCACAAAAACATGTTATCCATAATTGGTAAATTATTTTATAATACTTGCATCGCTGTAGATTATATTGGTCGGTGTAACTGTGAACCAGTTGACCTACTATGCGGCAATAATGTGACTAGAAATGTTCTATTGAATCATCTCATTGTACATTGTATACTGTATATACATTATATGTTTCCAGTACCTTGTCACAGTAATCATTTTTTCATGTCAAAATGTCAGATAAGAATTTTTCACTTTTCTCTATCAATTTCTTCTTAACTTTTTCTTTTTTTATTTGCTATCAGGATGCAAGAAAGTTATTTTATTTTTATTTTTTATTGGTGATTTGGCTGAAAAGTGTCAATTTCTGAAAGAGGTGCTTCTAACCTGACATGAAGATATTTCTCATAGTCTGTAACAAGTTAGATGTGCAACCAGTGTATAGGTTAGGGTTTCCTTTTGCTGTTTGCTGTCTTAGCGTGGATCTAAAAGATGATGGTTTGTTGGTGGCACTATGAAGCTGATCAGAAAAGTGAGCATTTCAGATGGCATTAAAAATGCCAAAATGTATTGCTTTGGATTGAATGTGCTGTTTCTTTGTAAATTTTGTGCAACATGATCGATGTGATTTTATAGCGATCATGTTAAATAACATTAATTAGTGAAACTTGCTCTATTTCATATTTATTTTATGTTAATTTCTTCACACATTTGATCTTACATTCATTATGTGTGAATGTTTAGTATGTGTAAAATTTATGCAATTCTATAGAAATATTTTGGTGATATTCTATTGATTCAATCAATATTATATTTTTGTTGGGCTGTTCAGCAGGTCCAATCAATTCATGGCACTATGTTTTAAAAACACTGCTTTTTAACTTAATTTAGATTTTAATAGATGGCTTCAATCTTTGAATCATACCAATCAGATATTCTTTTAAATCAAAATAACTGATCCATTATTATTATTGATTGATTGATCGGTTGGCTGGCTGCTAAAAATATAATCTGTACCTTTAAGTTAGTAGTAAAATCTCTTTTCATTTTGAAGATGTTGTTAACATTTTTATTTTTCTCATGTTTCATTTCTTTATGAAAATTAAAATCAAGGAAAGTATTTGTCTAAGTAGTTTGATACACTTGACTGATATTTAGAAAAAAAAACACCAATTCATATTATATGACTCACCTGATTAAAAAAAAGTCAATACGTCCTTTCAGATATTATGTGTCCATCTTCATTTGTAATATAATTATATTAATGTATGCGCACTTTTATCAGCTTGTCATGACAATACAAATATTATATTGTATGATCAGGTTCACCAGCTTATACAGTTTTATCATTTTCAAATTTTTCCAATTTAGCATTATACAAATTTACCAATGACGGCGTAGTGGTTAGTGCAACTGGCTTCTACGCCGGGGTTCCGGGTTTGATTCCTGGTCAGGTCTGGCATTTTTTCATTACTCATCTTCATCTGTCATCCTTCTCACCGTCTGCATTAGCAATAATTGCTAAAATCTGACATTAAACAAAACAAAACATTATCAATTTAGCCATTTTTTTAAAAAAAATGATTATACAAAAAATTTCTATATTACTTGTAATATGTTTATTTGTAATTAAATGTTCAGCTATATTTGAAATTGTCTTTTGGTCTTACCTATGTAATTTTCATTAAAATTTTATTAATGCTACTACAATAATTAAATTTTTATATTACTTCATTATTTTAACTTATTATTTTTTAACTCATGATTATTTTTAGGGTTTAACTTATTGGTAATATAGTTTGGTTATCTTGTAAACATAATAACAAAGTGATGGATAAATTTTATTTTAGTAGCATATATAAAATTTAATACTAGGATTGTGATTTTATATATAGGTAAGACCAACAGAACTTTTAAGTTTTAATTTAATTTAATGTTAGAGCATATAAAAACAAAAAATTTATATATTTAAATGTAGTTGAACTTAAATTTCAAATAAACGGATTATGACTGTAATACAAAGTAGTATAGTACAAAGAAGTATAGTCTTGGAGAAGGATAGTAGGTCTGTACCTACTCGTCTGCTTGTCATTCACCTGTCAACACACGGCATGTGATTCACGCAAACATTGATGGAATTAATACTCCCACCATTATCATGTTTACATATTAGCCCAAAAAGTAAGAGGGGGGATGGTGGAGAGAAATAAGCGTAGCCATGCCATATCTGCTGTGAATTTCAATATAGATGGTAATATGAAAATTTTAGAAGTACGTAATATTATTGAAGAATGGCTCTGTTGGAAAATTCTATATTTATAAAATAATGATGAACTCTATAACTTGGTAAACCTGATCATATAGTTATCTATTCTAATCAATATAATCTTTGTATTGTCATGACAAGCTGATAAAAATGTACATACATTAATATAATTATATTACAAATGATGATGGATACATGATATCTAAAAGGACCTATTGACTTTTTTAATCAGGTAAGAGTCATCTAATGTGTATTTGGGGATTTTTTTTTAATATAATATATAATTCTAAACAATATACTGGAAAATGTTTTAACAAAATTAACTGAAATTTTTTTCCAGTCAGTTGCATCTACAAGATGGTTTGAAAAGTAACCTTCATTTGGCTGCAAATAAAAAAACTTGCATTGAAAAATATTTTATTACAGTGGAGCATCAGTTATCCGAACTGATTGGGACCAGAGCGGTTGTGATAACAAATAGTTTGGACTATCAAACGCGCTAAATACTGTAATTTGATACAATATACCGTAACAATGTAATATAACTTAACGGTAACTATGTAATATTATAACCTAAATGTTTAATAGGTTAATAAAGGCTAACATAAACTTTAGTATAAAAAAGCTCCAATTAATTATAAATGCAGAGTATTTAAGATTATTATTAAATATTTTCATAGCTAAGAGCACTCTCGAGTCAACTTTCAAACAAAAAAAAAAAATAAAATCAAAATGGGTTCATCCGGTTTGGAGCTATGATGCCACAGATATACAGTTTAACTTATAATGCCCTTCTTTTTCCATCAGATGTTAAAAACAAACAAAAAAAAAATACAGAATTTCAAAACTAAATAAATTAATGAAAAATCTATGGTAAAATTCTGTATGAAATATTTTTAACACACTTTTACATACTATACATTAATTTTTTTTTAAATTGAAATTTCTTTTCATCTAAGATCAAACTTTTTGTAGCAGCAACATCTCTTATTCTTTTTAGTAACAGTGGTTAAGCAGCACTAAATTCAGGCTGTTGTTCGCACCATAGCATTGCAGTTTCTAGAGCAGAAAAAACCTCTGCGTGAATAAATATGTATTTTTTTCCATCGATAATGGTTCAGATAATTGAGGGTTCAGATAATTTATGCTCCTGTGTATATTCATCTTAAAACTACAGCTTTTACTAATGTCGCTATTAAAATTTAAGCTTGTGTTTAGCATTTCACTAATTTAAAAAATTCTTCATATATTCAGCTGCCTGGGCATGTAGCCAATATTTCATGACAGTTTGATGTTCATCATCATTATTAAGTATTGCGATGCAAGCCACTTCTTCATGTGACTGAAGAGATGAAAATCACCTGGCACCAAAGGCTGTTAAGGGGATGATCAAAAATGTCCAATTTAAATTGCTTCAAAATCTCTTGAGTTTTTCAAGCACGGTAAGGATGAGTGTTGTCATACAAAACACAACACCGGATATCAGTATATCGCAATTTACGTAAGATTACTTTACGTTAGCTACCCAAGTTTTTTCACTAGTCATAATTATCTTCAAAAAGCCTTCTCCTTCTGCCAAAATCCTTCCTATCAAAATTGCTTACAGAGGTCCACAAATGGGCTCTGCCTTAGACTTCCTTTTATGCTATGACGCGGAAGGAAAGGTATTTTTTAAAGAGAATTGTGACAAGTTAAAATTTCGGTGAGATAACTTAATCGTGACGATGAAGAACTTTAAAATGTTGTGAAAGATTCGCTATGTCCCCAATTGGGTGAATTTTATGAAGGAGGAATTTGTACATTAATGAAACGCTATGACAAATTCTTAAATTTTAATGGTGACTGTTGAAAAACAGTAAAAAGCTGTAGTTTTAATAAAATATTTTTTCTATGTAAGTTTTTTTTTTACAGCCAAATGGAGGTTAGTTTTCGAACCACCCTCGGTTTACGTAATGTAGAGGAAAAGAGAAAGGCATGCTGCTCATTGGCAAACACATGTTCCAGAGTGACTTGTGGCATTTAAACCACAATGAAAACTTGGTCACATAATTTCATTGTCTTTTTTTGTTATATACACCATACTTTCTAAAGTAACTTCACATAATTTTTTGCTCCAGATTCTCATCAGTTTTATTTAGTAAGCAACAGCAGGTTATTTTACTCAGATAAACATTTTTGGAAGATGAGAAAATTAGTATAAAATTGTCAATTATAAGATTTGTTTAAGAATCTACTGATTAACTGTGGTCAGAACATTTCATTGAAGCCATTGAATAAATGCTTGATGCTTGAATAAACAAAAAAAAATATTGCGTTCTAGTGCTTGAATTGTTCATATTGTGTGGCAGTAACAAACAATAATGAGTTCTTGCTATCGTATGTCATGTGGGCTTAAAATTTTCTGTTTATTCAGAAACTTTAATCAGTGAAAAAAAAAATATATATATTTTAAAATATTAATTTATGAACTTAAACAAGTTGTTGATCAGAAATGAGATTTTACTGTAATTATTGTGATGCAAATGCATAATTTTATTTAAGAATTACACGGTATATTATTTTAAAAAAATAAATAAAATAAATAAAAAACAAGAAAATAAAAATTTAAAAAAGAAACCATGAAATAGAATGAATTGATAATAATTTAGTAAATAGAATAATATAAGAGAATGATAATGATATTTGTTAATATATTATTGTAAAATATTTTTCATTAATTTATGTTAATTTTCATTAGATATATGTATGATATATATATATATTTAAGTGTTAATATTTAAAAACAATTGAACATTTGTTTTTCTTTTTCATATTGAATATCGTTTGATTCCATATCTCATATATATTATAAATATGTATAAATATACATATATATACATGTTATATGTATATGAGATCATGTGTTTAATTATTTGTATTAAATATTTCTTTACATTAATATCTGTTGTCTTTTTAATAATAATCATATTCACTGCATTCATTCTTGTATATTTACAAACTTTGCTGGAAATTCTTGGGATGAATTTGGGGTGAGTTGTGGGCATAAACCCAAAAGTGCTTTGGTTTTTAAAAATAAATTTGTCTTAAATTTGTCTTGATAAAAATAAATTTGTCTGTGGCTGAAGACGTCCTGAGAAATTTGGTACACACATACTGAATGTTTGTTTCATACTGCACAAAAAAGTTTGAGAAATATACAGACAACATTTCATATGGGGGATCAATTTTATTTTGTAGTGGAAAAATGTTCTAAAGACAAAAATATCCAAATTTTATTCTTGATGAAATAATAGGCCCACTGTAACTGGTAGGATCTAAAAGAAAGTAACAAAATATGTTAGATTTTAAGCCGGTTTTCTTTTCTGTCATTACAAATCACCAATATTGTAGAATATAGAAAAAAAAGTCATCAAATATACATTATATGACACTCACCTGATGAGATAGTCTATAGGACCTTTCAGATATCATGTATCAATTATCATTTTTAATATAAGTAAATTGATGCATGCAAACTTTCATCAGCTTGTCATGACAATACCAAAAATTATATTGAGTAGAAAAGATAACTATGTGATCAGGTTTACCAGCTATTAGAGTTCATCATTTTAAAATTTTATATGGGGGTATTACTTCAAATATTTTAATTTGTATTTATAAAACAATATAGAATTTTTCCAACTGAGCTTTCTTTTTATAATTATTACATACTTCTGTACCCATAACAGGCAGATGGAGTGTAAATTATTTGCTCTCGAACTGCTAGTTACAGGGTTACAAAAAATAGTTCTATTTCTTATCAAAAGGTCAGTCCATTAAATTACTAAACCTTTTAAAAAACAGAAGAGGTAGAAGTGATAAAGACACTAGTCAGAGTTATCTCCTCTGAAAGTAAACAATTTCGTTATACTGTCAGACCCTGTGGTGAATTAAGTGATGGTGTCATTTTCAGCATGAAAAGTTGATGGTTTTTAGAGAATCTTGCGTGCTGATAAGCATACTTTTCTACTCAGTGAGGCTGGTTTGAACCTGTAGAGGCTTTATTGAGTAAAACGAGAAGTGAGGTGGTTTACCATTGCCGTCTTCCTCACCGAGTTGAAAGAGCATGCTTACCAGCTTGCCAGGCCCTTTGAAAAGTACCTACTTTTCGCCCTCCAAATAACATCTTCACTTCATTCACCACTGGGTATGGCTGTATAGTGAAATTCATTATTCCCAGAGAAGATAATTCTGACTAGTGTCTTCTGCACCTCTACCTCTTCTGTTCTTAAATAACGGGTGTTTTATTAAGGACGCAACCCTGATTATAAGAAGATAGAAGTAATACATCGGTAAATTTTCTGTCCCCCAATCGGCATGTTGGCAAATGTTGGCAACAGTCTACTCAGGCCAACTACCTAGGACAGTTAAAATGTTCCAGTCAAGCATTAGTGTGGTGACAGCAGTCGTTTCGTTATATTGTGTCAGCAATGGTTTTTTCCCAGGAAGAACACGTGTTTATTGTAGAGACTTTCATAGTGAGTAAATCTTACAAATGTGTGCAAGATAAGTTTCAGTTGAAATTTCCCCGTTCTGCCATTCCGAATAAATCGTTAATATTGCGTTTGATAAATAAATTCCGTAGAACTGGGAGTGTACTCGATGAGAAACCACCTCGCCAGCCAACAAAGTTAACCGCGGAAGTTCTCGAAGATTTGAAAAATCGTTTGACTCAATCACCTAAAAAATCGCTTAGAAGATTATCATCGCAAGCTGGGCTAACATTAACTACTGTTTTCAGAGCTACGAACAAGTTACATTTGCATCCTTATCGCATTGGCGTAACTCATGAACTCATGAAAGCTATGTAAGACTCTACAATAAACACGCGTTCTTCCTTGGAAAAAACCTTTGCTGACACAATATAACGAAACGACTGCTATCAATACACTAATGCTTGACTGGAACATTTTAACTGTTTTAGGTAGTTGGCCTTGAGTACACTGTTGCCAACATACCGATTGGGGGACTGAAAATGTACCGATGTATTACTTCTATCTTCTTATAATCAGGGTTGCGTCCTTAATAAAACACCCGTTAGTTTAGTCATATAATTGGCTATGTGATAAGAAACAGAACTATTTTTTGTAGCCCTGGAAACTGGAGATTAACACTCCACCTGCCCATAATGGGCAGGTGGGTTAAATTAATTGCACTCGATCTGCAGTTTCCAGGGCTACTAAACCAATCATGCATCTAGCAGATGGCGGAAAAACACATTCTTTGAAAACTTATGATAACATATTTTAGAATTTTAAATTACACACACATCTATAACTAATACTTGAAATTCTCGCACAAAAAAAACAATATTTTTATGATTCTGACAATCAATATTAAGAATGTCAGCAAAAATCACTACTTGATAAGACGGAATGAAAGATCCCACTCGCTAACCCCCGGCGATGTTGGAATTAAATCCTTTTTTTGGGCAGTTTTAACACTTTTGTTTATAAAATCACCTAAATTTCCCTTATTGTTTTGTTTGTGTCGATAGAGACATGATGGTTCTACAACCATCCGGTAGATAGCGTGGTCTTTGCTTAATATGTCATGTTCACTCAATGAAATACAACATGACAATATTTAAAAGTACTACAGTCCTCAAAATTTTACATTTTTAAAATCTGTGATTAAGCAACAACTTTGGTTGATAATCTTTTGTGTATATTGTTAATCTTTGAGAGATTCATTGAGACCCGAATACCAGTATTCTTAAAAAAAAAACAAAAATGAGCTGTCGGGCTCTGGTACACGATCAAGATTTGTCAAATTAGTATTTCGTTGGCAACAATTTTTTACTCCCCCTAGCCAAAATTACCTAACTGTATTGAATTTTTTATTCTAGAGAATTACGGCATTTTGGCCACAGTCTGAAAACTAGATAATTGACTTTTTACTGTCGATTCTCGATACTGATTATTTTCTCAAGTATTGGCGATATCAAGAATGGACACATCCCTAATTTAAAGTAATACTGGCACGAATGCATGCGTTTATCTATTTGATTAATATTTTACCTGTACATACCCTTTCTAGTATGCCTGGATGATTACCAATCATTTTACGGGTTTCAATAATTTCATCGAGACCAGAAATCCACTTGATCAAGCCCTGCTGAAGGGAAAAAGTCTCTTGTGAACGCAGTTGTCTTGATTTGTTAGAGAAAAAATTAATAGTCCAGACAGAACGCTGGATGTCCAGGTGACGCAAATACTGTGGGAAGTTGCTTGGAATCCCAGAGGCCTCGTTATTACACCACCCGATGTGCCATTGGCCTTTCATACGAGTTTCACTGAATAAGAGTAATGTGTGTTATGTTCTTACTGCAGTAGAGGTGTTGACATAATAAGTAATGCTGTATTGCCTCTGTGGATAAATGTTCCAGTTATTCTCCATATACACAGATAAGATATGTAGGTACCGCGACAGGTAAGACAATCAACCTTGGCATTCTTATTTTCAGAGATAATTTTAAAACATTCCCACACACAGGTAGTTTGTGAATGCTTCCAATGATAACAGTTGAAGATTGGCACTTGCATTTAGCCGATGTAAAACATTCCCCATTGTGATAACTGTTTTCTACCTGTGTGTTGGACATTATTATAAATGTCATTGATCTTTTAACTATCGTGTTACAGGAAAATAGAGTTACACACTAGATTTCTTCATGTCATCATGAAGCTACATTTCATGACTTTCTTGGATACTCATGTCAGTTGTATTTAATATTTTTACATGTTAGTAACAAAAAAAAGTTTTAATTAAAAATCATTGTGCAATAATGTAACCGGAAATATTTTAGTACGTCTTTCTGCTAAAGGCGATTGACGGTGACTTAATTTGTGTTCAATAGTTTAGTCAATTCGTCCAGAAGTACTTCATTATTATCCTCATAATCACTCTACATCTTCATCTGATATTAACTTATTTTGTTATCATCCATACATTTTAGCTCGGAGCCATAAAGAAGCATTCACCACAACTCGTACTAGCATCTATTTGTTTATTTTTTGGTAATGAAATATTTTTTTTCCATAACAGACAGGTGGAGTGTAATATTATTTGCACTCAACTGCTAGTTTCAGGATACAAAATGTACAGGGTGATTATAAATGAAATGACAGTTTCGATAGCTTATAGAAAATTGATTTTTGAAAAGTTAAGGTAATTACTTACATGATTTTATAGAAGAATTCATTAAGTTTTTATTCAAAATAGTTACAGATGTTCAATGTGTGCACCATTTGTAATAGACAGATATCAACACGATAGTCGAATTCTTCCCACACGATTAAGCATGGCGGTCAACTGTGGCAAGAGCATTTGCGATACTTTGTTTTAGATCATCAATATCTATAGGAAGCGGTGGTACAAAAACTTTGTCTTTTACATAACCCCATAAGAAAAAGTCACAGGGTGTTAAGTCTGGACTACGAGGTGGCCACGGCGTAAACACAATGTTTTTCTTACTTGCACGGCTGATCCATCGTCTAGGAAAACGTTTAAGATAATTTTTGACCTGTAAATGCCAGTGAGGCGGAGCTCCATCTTGTACAAAAATTAAGTTATCACTATCTTCCTGGAGTTGAGGCATTAACCATTCATTTAACATGTCCAGATAAATTACTCCGGTTACTGACACTTCATGAAAGAAGAATGGCCCGTAAACCTTTTCACGAGATAATGCGCAAAAGACGTTTACTTTAGGGGAATCGCGTGTATGCTGTAAAGTTATTTTTGGGTTTTCTGTGCTCCGTATTCTAGCATTATATCTATTAACTTTTCCACTTAGTAATGTGAATATTACATTCATCACTGAAAATTAGGCGATTAAAGAATGCGTCGTCATTTTCAACACAATGTTGCATCTTCAGACAAAAATTTTTACGTATGACTTTATCGCTGGTATTTAAACTTTGCACTAACTGCAATTTAAAAGGTGTCATTTTTAAACGTGTCCGCAGAATTTTCCACTCAGTCGGTTGAGGAATTAGCAATTCTAAACTTGCTGATCTAGTTGATTTTCCTAGACTTCATACATTAACATTACAAACACTATCAATGTGTTCTGTAACAGAAGGTCTTCCAGTACTCTTCCTTTTACACAGAAATCCACTGTTTTCAAAATGTTTATAACAGTCATAGATTGATTGCCTTGTTGGTAATGGTTTACCGTATCTTGTTCTGAAATGACGTTGCACAACCGTAACTGAGTTTGTTTTAGCTAATTCAAGTACACCATAAGCTTTCTCCACTTGAGTAGTGGCCATTTTGCTAGACTGGTCGATGTAACAGCAGCCAACAACAAAATGCTACCAACAGTTGTACCAACGTAAACTTTAAAAAATTCCCTACAAACCTATATCATTTACTATATTCAAATACACCAGTTTGATGTTTAAGAAGCTGTCGAAAGTGTCTATTTCATTTATACTCACCCTGTAGTTCTGTTTCTTATCAGATGGTCAGCCAGTTGTATAAGTGAAGCAGTTAAGAACAGAAGAAGTAGAGGTGTAAAAGACAGTAGTCCGAGTTACCTTTTCTAACAGTAATGAATTTCATTATACAGCCAGATCCAGTGGTGAATGAAGTGAAGGTGTCATTTGCAGGATGGAAAGGGGAAGCTTTTCAGGGGGCTTGGCATGCTGATAAGCAAACTTTTCTACTCAGTGAGGAAGGCATGGTAAACCACCTCACTCATGTTTTATTTAGTATAGCCTCTAGAGGTTTAAACCAGCCTTTCAGCTGATGACCTAAACAACAACTATAAAATGTTCCGAGTTGTTTTTTCCCCAATTTCAACCGGTCCAGATTTGATACATCAGCAGAGTACTAGCTCATTTAAAACTGATAGAATGTAGCACATCATGATAAAAGAATAAATTTGGTCCTGTTAAAGTGAATAAGTACTTCTCCTGTAAAGTTTACATGACAGAAGGCTAAACGAGCACACGGCATTGCGTTACACGATGTCAGTACTTAAAAGGGTTAAGCAGAGATACCCAGCGTTACTTAACAGCTCACAGCAATTTTTTACTGTTTCACTGGCCCAGAGGCCTCAGGTTATGTGTATTGATTTGTGCAGGAAAACAATTCACAAACAGAAACAACACATTACTTGTATTTTATAAAAAAATGTGTATTTATAACACAGAATAAACACAAAACAGTGATATCAATGTACAAAAAATAATTTTGGTTACATAAATGAACTACATAAATAGAATAAAAATTGGTCACTATGTATTGCACAGATACCGGTAACTATTTATTTTTTAATGAATACAGTAAAACGCTGCATTACGCTAATCCAAAATGGTATTTCAGTGGATCAGCACTTTTTTCACCAGTCAAAAGGTGAAGGGGAGGAGTACGCCATTATTGGATCAGTAATTTAGGAAAAAGTAAAAATATTTGCTGAAGTCAGTTTAATGACTAAATAGAATGATGGAGGAGTAGACAATGCATGGATCACATTTTTTCAGGTACAGATCAGCTGATGCACAGGTCACCAATGTTTTTAAAAGAATTAAAAAAATTGCTCTAATGCAGTATAACTTTCTGTAGGTTACATACTGTTTTTAAATGTGATGAGACAGTATCTCTCCTTGTGATATCAAGTGCAGCTCGTATATTTCAAATAACTGCAGTTTTACTGACCCATTTTTAAGGATCGTGTAAGTCAGACAGCAGGTCCATTCTATCATAAACAACACATTCAGTACGTATGAAATTTATCTGGTTTATGATCAAAACAGATAAATTTTAATACGCACTAAAATGTTGTGAAAGTTTGGTGATTTTTAACTACAAAAATGCTTGATTACTAGTGATCACCTTCAAATATACACTTAGTTTGACTGACTAACACATACAAACGGTATCTATGCAACACTACAACCACTAAAATAATATATATACATTTAAAACTAATATAATTTTACTCGCTTATCTATAAAAAAAAAACTTCTCTCAACTAATTTCATTGATAGCTTAACAATTACTTTCTCAGTCTTAAGTAAAAATGTTCACATCGGTTGATAACAAAACCAAGTGAACAAGTAAGGTTACATAAACAAAAACATAATATAAATAAATGCAACATAAAATATCACAATCACTGACTTAATATAATGGCGGTATCGACGCATATTTGATCATGTGCTATCAGAATTAATGGGCTTATAAAAATATGACGCCATTCTTTCAAAAGTTTACACATTACATAACTGTTTTCATATACAAAAGTCCACATGTAAAAAAGTCTAAAAGTGGCAAATAGAAACCCTAATTCCAGTCCAAAAAAAAAGAAATTACAGGTCTACTACAGAATACCACAACCCACTGGCTTTTCCATCCGTTAATTTTCTTATGAAGGCTATTTACAGTATACTGTAGTGTAAGGCTGAAGAGGTTTGTGTCACTTCTTCTGAATTTGAAGCTAGAGTCTACCTTGGACACATAAAGAAGAGGCGCATATAGAGACACATAAAGAACAATCTGTTCTTCTCTATTTTCTACACAGTGTCTCAATTTCAGATTGTAATTTCCTGAAGAATAATACCTACATAAAACCCAGCCGTCCTTATCATGTCAAATGTTCTCTACCGTATACAATTTCATTATGAGGCCACCAGATCCCGTAATAATCTAACTCATATTTTGAATAACTTATCAGTACCTCCTACTCACAAAAACACATTCTTCTATCTACAGCCAGCTATTATCAAAGACCCAACTCAACTGTCCCCCACTTCTCAACAATAGAAAACAGATCTTACGATGTCTACGATTGACCTCTATCCCATCATAGCATTAGATCCATTAACCAAACATCTTTTCAATAAAGCTCCTTCACTCTCCTACAAACAAGCCTCTAAACTACATAAATTGCTAAACAAAACCAAGTAAGGTACCAATTGATGTAAACATCCCAGACACCCTATATAAATAAATTTTTCTACAACATTCTGCCACCCAGTAACCAATTATACTTGCAGATTTATCAAACCATAACTGTTTACATTACTGAAAAGCTTAAACCAGTACCATAATACAGCTACAATTCATAATAGAAATGCTAGAAACCCTTCCCTCCGTATAAATAAGAACACGGGACAATGCTTACATTCGGAACTTGGGTGCTATCTCCAGTCTAAATCTAAACTACGACCAACAATAACACACTAGAACCGTATCACACAACTTTCTTAACCATTTACCTTTCATCATTTCACATTTTCCACATTCCTTCCTCCCTACTAAATATTTAACAATCACCATCTTAACCCACAATAGACACAATGCCTTGAGCATCTGAATAAGAGGTCTTAAAAATTTATAGATATACAAGTTTATTTGATTTTGTATCCATTTAATCTTTTTCATCTGTGTACAACAATAACATGTTCTAAACATACTATCATACAGTTGTAAGATGTGGAATGATTTCTGGCAAAAGTAGCACAGTACGCTTTACTGGAAACATTAAAGTCCAAAAAATATGTTGCCAATGAAGGAAGATTTTTTATTATTTTTCCTCAGTCATGTGCAGTAAAAAATGAAAGTAAGAAAAAAATGATCAGCGGACATAGTGCCATTCAAATTGCTTCAGCATAAACTGCGCCCTACTGAGTATGGAACCTACCCATAAATCAAATTACAGGTTTGCAGTGTGTTGAAAAACACCGGAAAATTATGAGTATAAAAATGTAACCAGCTGATAGTGATCCTAAATAAAAAAACACTGTAATGACTCCATATGAAGTGATCATTACATAACACTTGAGGTACATGTACACATAGATTAAATGGCTAGGTCAATACACACGAAAAAGCAAAGCCAACACATAACCTGAACTTTAAATATGTAATTTAAACTTCCTTTACGAATAAAATATGCAACATAAACAACTTCTTAGATGAAAAGTAGCATGTTCAGCCTCTACCGATAAACCCTCTACAGTAGACCACTCAATTTTTGAAGCCTGTGAAATAGAATTTCAGCTCGAATGGATAATTTCAATTTACAAAATTACATTGGATGAAGATAACTCCAAAAGTGAGATAAATGAGAGTATAATAAAAAAGAGAAAATGTGCACTGCATTCATCCATCCATACGATTCAATAGATATGAAACAAGGGGGAAAGAGGAGGAGACACATTGCTACAAACCACATCAATATTACAATAATAGAGAATATGACCAATGATCACTGAGGTTGTTGTGAATACATTCACAACAACACCACAATCAATCAGTCTATTTGATAGTGCACAATTACGATCGCAGCAGAGGGCAGTTAAACAACACTGATTTTCACCTATCACACTTACAATTAGAAACCAATCAGACAGATATGATCCAGTATTACAGAATAATACTCTTTGTGATCAAGAAAAGGCAAAAACATAGTGCCCAGCAGCTGTTAGATTCAACAGTCTTCAACAACAACACAGGTGATCATTATCAAGCTCTTACAATTGCTCTTTTCACAGCTATTCTATATGTAAGAACAGGTAAATGGGAACATTTCAGTTGCTCTTCCTGCATTATGGAAAAATCAGGCACGAAAGAATCACATTCTTTAACATTTTTAAAGTCTGTTGACCATTTAAGCTATGAAAAAGACGCAGACAACACAGCCAATGCCAAGTCCAATACGCAGATAGAAAACGAAGCAGAGTGACACCCAAAAAGTGAATATGATGAATTCCCATTTTATCAGAACTGGAAATTTAAAAATCTTAAGCCACTGGGTTTACTCTGGAAAACAATCACTCCTGGACAGCAAAGATAATCCAATCTTGCAGCCATGTTCTAATTCATGAAAAACAACAGATGAAGAGTGATAACAGAAGATCAGTTGAACAATGGAAGATGGTAGAAATCGTAGCCTCTTGTTCCTTTTACAGCCAGGTAAATATATACCACATGATATGCACCAGGAATAAAACAGATAAATCCAGCTATGAAAAATACAACGCCTTGTAAGCCTGTATTTGAACTCGGTACAAAAACAACTATCAGTCCTGTTATCAGCAATCCTGCAACAAAAAAACACAAAACTCAGTCAATTGTTAAACTTAACCAATTAACTATCTAGATTTACCTGGATCTGTCAACTCGACACATTTGTATGAAAATGTACCACCTTTTGGAGATACAATATCAGTACTATGATCTCTTCCTTGGTCATTCGTTTAACAGGTCAATTGCAATAAGCCAGTTTTTCATTATAGAGACAAACCTCTCTAAATTGAATATTTATTTGATCCTCTTAAAAAATCCTCCTTAATTCGAATTAAATTATCTCCCTTATTAGAAGACTTTTGTGGTCATGTATATTGTATGAAAACATTTTTGAGGCATTATTAACACGGAACTTACTGAGTGTACACGATTTCTAATGACAATCAATATAGTTAAGGGTATAGCAAGCGTTAATTTTAAGAACAAGAGGCTTCTAAATTTTGTCTACCCATGAGTCAGCATCAATTGAGCATGTACTGTTGTAAAGGACAATTTGTACGAATAAAGGAAGTTATGGTAATTCCTACTTACTAAAACTTCCAGAATTAAGGTAAAACTCCTCAACTGGTGTATGGGAAAACCCCCATCCCATTGTTTGAAGTAGTTACATTAGAGTAGTAGTTAAATAAATAAGTTGTAAATATAGCCAACTTTTAATCATCTGATACGGGGTAGTATTCATTAGGTGGGTGTACTTTCCCCTCTGTTTTTGGGCCTTTCTGCCACCTGGAAACTTGCAGCCAATCATTGGAGTGGTTCTCCTTCCTTTTGGCTCTCCAATTGGTTGAACGGGGTTGTAAGGAGAGGGAGGGTTGTTGACCAGAGGTTTCCTGATTTCGGATATCATAGACCGAAATCAGTTCAATTGGGAATTCCACTTGGAACAGTTGTTAAAGAAGGAGAAATTATTTGAAGAGGTGACCAGGAGAAAAAGAAGAAAGAGAAGAAATATTTACTTGAAGTAAATTCATTTTGTATACATTAAGGGGTTTTCAAGTTTTGTTTTTTATTAATCGCAGGAGAAAAAAGGTTGGCAACATTAAAATAGGTTAGGGTAATTTAAGGATAAGTTTGTCAGTAATTGATGCATTAAACGTTTTTAGTTAAATGCAAAGAAACAGTTTTATTTATTTAATTTTCTCATGCTCTACTGCTAGAGCTGGCGCCAATATTTTTTTATTGTCTTTTTTAATTCCATATTAAAGAATTTGCCCACAGGTCTAGATTTAAGGTGGTGAAAGCAAACAATAACAAAACTACATGCGGTATGTACTGTATGTGACATCTGGTCCCATTCCTCACTACAGTAGGCTACATAATTTGTAAAGTTGACTTCACATCAGAATCTGTTATGATTTTACAGAGTGAACACTAAAACTGTCATTTTTGTTGCAAACTATTGTGTTTTGCACATTGCAATATTTACAGAACATTTTATTCCTCAAATTCATCATTTTCTCTAACACATTTTTAAATTTAAGAATTCAAGCTCTTTGTGTCTTCTTGCTGTTTTTGTAATTTTAATAAAACTAAAACCCGTATTAGTGAAGATCGAAAATGCTGCTGATTTTCAAGTCTACCAGAATAAAACAAAAAAAAAACAGACTTTTTTAAATAAATTAGTAAAGGTTCGTAGTCTTTTCTTCTTTGGTGGATTATTTTCTATAAAAGAACTGCTTAAAAAAATTCTGAATATAGTAGTATCTGTTTAATACACTCACGACTAAAACAATTTTCTGCTTAAAATGCGGTTTTCGTGAAGTCCCTTGATTTAATTAGGTACAACATGTGTATATTTTTCTGCTTAATGCGCATTCAATCCTGTCTAATACGCGCTCAAAATTGATGACTATTTTAAAAATAAGTTATGGAAATTTTGTTGTTAGTTACACAGCATTTATGTACATATGTATTAGTGGGTTTTTTTAAAAATTAAATGTGATGTTCAAAAAAAGGTTTATTTATGTATTACATATAACCTGTATGTAATTATTGTTATTCATATTTTCTCACATAACGCAGAATGTAAAAACGTTAACACTTTTCTGCCTTCAATAATGATTTCTTTTAAAAGTACTCTCCTAAGATTGTCTTAGCCAGACTATACTGTATTCATATAAATTATGTAACTTTCGGAACCGTATTACTTTAGTATGTCTGTACAGTTTATGTTTAACTTGTTTCTATCTTACATTGCTCTTTACGTAGCTTTTTTATACTTTGTCATATCTTTTTACTTTCTCTTGCCTATATGAATATATAGGAAGGAAAGTATTGTTTCCATGTCGATTTTTCGAAATTGAGTTTTCACCGGATCTATACGTTTTCGGACCCCCTGAACGCAAAAAACATGTTTTTAGCGATTGGTCTGTGTGTGTGTGTGTGTGTGTGTGAACAGAATATCTCAAGAACGGAACATCGTACGAACTTGAAACTTGAAACTTAAGTTACATACCACTACCGGACCCGACACGAACATTTTTATCAAAATCGGTCAACCGGAAGTAGTAGTTTATTCGTGTAATTTTTCACTTTTTTGCCATTTTCTCAAAAACTGGTCCTACGGTTTTTTTAATATCGCCTCATTTACTAAACTTTTTATTCTCTACAAGATAGGGTAGGCGCCAGAATTTCAGGTTTCCTGAAATTCTGGGTAAGGCTGTTTTCACGTAAAAACATTTTCTTTTTAAGATTGCGGCTTTAATATGCATTTTAGCACAAAACGTTATATAATAAAAGTTATAGAGAATGTAAAATTCTACAACTTTTATTTCAAACATTTTTTTGTATAACGCTTAGTTTAGCGGTAATTAGCGATTTTCTGTTTTTTTTCTCACGAAAACGTGTGAAAAATTGATTTTTTTAAGATTTCGGCCTTGGTATGCATTTTACGACAAAAGTGTATTTAATCAAATTTATAGGAAATTAAAACATCTACAACTTTTATTGTAAGTGTTTTTCTCTACAGAGCCTAGTTTAGCATGAAAGAGTGATTTTCCGTATTTTGAAGCCAAACAGGTCGATTTTCATTTTCCGTCTTTCACTCATGATTAAAATAAGGTAATGTTTTTAGAGATTAGTTTTTTGTTTATTTCTAATGTTTTATTACTAATGTTAGGTTATATTGTTAATTATTAGTATTGGCAAGAGAAAGTTGTGTGAGTGTTTCACACCAGATTTTTTATATGTCTTCGACTACTTCTGTGTACTAATACAGCATGTAATACAAACACATTTACATAATTTTTCATCACAGTAGGCGTACTGAGTAAAAAAATATTTGTAATAATCATTTTTCAATAGAATTGGTAGTCTATTAATATTTTTGACCTTTGTAATGTAATATTTAAAATAAAAACACTAAAATTTTGCTGCTAAATAGACATTAACTCACTAAATTGTAATAATGGTTTATGATTTTTAGTAAGGCTATAATAAGTGAATTATTATATAATTTATGTAAATATTTCTGAAATTACTATGATTTATTTATACAAATTTATGTAATAAGCTGTTTATAATAAAAAGTAATCCCAAACTGTGTAAATCTGTTTGTAATTAAATGACCCTGATTATGATTCATTAAAAAAATGTCTTAATACTGTCACAAAAAGAATCTTAATTTCAGAAAAGTGGCAGCTCATTGAAACATGATGTTCATTTAAAAAATTTGGTGTGAAACACTGACACAACTTTCTCTTGCCAATGCAAATAATTAACAATAAACCTAACATTAGTAATAAAACATTAGAAATGAACAAAAAACTAACCTCAATAAACATAATCTGATTTTAATCACGAGTCAAAGACGCAAAATGAAAATCAACCTCAGTTTGGCTTTAAAATACGGAAAAACACTCTTTCACACTAAACTACTCTCTGTAGAGAAAAATGCTTCAAATAAAAGTTGTAGATCTTTTAATTTTCTATAAATTTGATTATATACACTTTAGTCATATAATGCATACTAAGGCTGAAATCTTAAAAAAATCAACTTTTCACACGTTTTCGTGAGAAAAAACAGAAAATCGCTAATTACCGCTAAACTAGGCGTTATACAAAAAAATGTTTGAAATAAAAGTTGTAGAATTTTAAATTCTCTACATTTTTTGTTACATAAATTTTTGAGCTATAATACATATTAAAGCCGTAATCTTAACAAAACACTTTTTTTACGTGAAAACGGCCTCACCAAGAATTTCAGCAAACATGGCGCCTACCCTATCTTGTAGATAATATAAAATTGAGTAAACTAGGTGATTTAAAAAAAAATCGTAGGACCAGTTTTTGAGAAAATCGCAAAAAAGTGAAAAATTACACGAATAAACTACTACTTCCGGTTGACCGATTTTGATGAAAATGTTCGTGTCGGGTCCAGTAGTGGTATTTAACTTAAGTTTCAAGTTTCAAGAATGTACAATGTTCTTGAGTATTTTGTATATACACACACACACACACACACACACACACACACACACACACAGACGAATCGCTAAAAACATGTTTTTTGGGTTCAGGGGGTCTGAAAACGTGTAGATCCGGTGAAAACTCGATTTCGAAAAATCGACATGAAAACAATACTTTCCTTCCTATATATTCATATAGGCAAGAGAAAGTAAAAATCAACTATTATTAAAATATATAGATTACCTGTTCCAATAATTAAGAGGAGAACAGCAGCTAACACCATTTTCCAATTTTCTCTGATCTTCGGATGATGCCAACACGCTTGTGAAGGATCAAAAAAACCAGTGTAGTAACCACCATCATGAATCAATGAGTCACTGTCTCGAGAGACTGTCTGTAACACAATAATTTACCGTTACCTCTGTAACATAATCGCTTTAAACACAACTGTTAGTTGCTTACTGATAATTTTATAAACATTAAAAATCTGGTGTGAAACACTCACACAACTTTCTCTTGCCAATGCAAATAATTAACAATAAACCTTACATTAGTAATAAAACATTAGAAATAAACAAAAAACTAACCTCAATAAACATAACCTGATTTTAATCATATATGAAAGACGCAAAATGAAAATCGATCTCAGTTTGGCTTAAAAATACAGAAAATCACTCTTTCACGCTAAACTAGGCCCTGTAGAGAAAAATGCTCTCAATAAAAGTTGTAGATCTTTTAATTTTCTATAAACTTGGTTATATACACCTTTGTCGTAAAATGCGTACTACGGCCGAAATGTTAAAAAAATCGAATTTTCACACGTTTTCGTGAGAAAAAACAAAAAATCACTAATTACCGCTAAACTAGGGGTTATACAAAAAAATGTTTGAAATAAAAGTTGTAGAATTTTAAATTCCCTACAAATTTTATTATATTTTTGCGCTGAAATGCATATTAAAGCCGCAATCTTAAAAAAAACAATTCTTTTAACATGAAAACGGCCTCACCAAGAACTTCAGCAAACATGTCGCCTACCTTATCTTGTAGAGCATATAAAATTTAGTAAATGAGGCGATTTTTAAAAAAAATCGTAGGACCAGTTTTTGAGAAAATTGCATAAAAGTGAAAAATGACACGAATAAACTACTACTTCCGGTTGACCAATTGTGATAAAAATGTTCGTGTCGGGTCCGGTAGTGGTATGTAACTTAAGTTTCAAGTACGATGTTCCGTTCTTGAGATATTCTGTTCACACACACACACACACACACAGACCAATCACTAAAAACATGTTTTTTCTGTTCAAGGGGGGGGGTCTGAAAACGTATAGATCCGGTGAAAACTTGATTTCGAAAAATCGACATGAAAACAATACTTTCCTTCCTATATATTCATATAGGCAAGAGAAAGTAAAAAATAATTTATTGTATTGTGAATAGTTGAGCAGGATAATTAATAGACAAGGAAAACCTAAAATACTTTAATACAGGACCCCATTATTGTTGTGTATTACAGCTGCAACACTTTATTTATTTATTGATCAAGAAATATACAAAATAAACCTTATAATTATGATTAATTTCTCGACTCCTAAATATGTCTAAGGTCTAACTTGTGTGCAGGGATGAGTTGTATACAGTTCTAAACTTATAGGTGATTATAATTACAAACTAAGAAAATAAAAATGAAATTTACTATCAGATTCTAACATCTAAAAAGATAAATATTATATTGTTATTAGTGTACGTGAATTCTATTAACAACAATATTAATTAAGTTATTTTCAAAAAATCATAGTAAAATTATATTTTACTATTACGACTGGATATTGGATAAAACAATATTAACTGTTAAGACTAATTTACTGATACACACTAACACTACAGTTATAAAATATTATCATAATGATAACAAGGAAAAGATTTAACAAATAAAAATTAAATGAATTAAATAAATATTAAATGATGTCATGTAGTAGCAGATAGCAGAGGATGACATCCTCATGTAGCACTTTGTTGAGCATGCTGTGACTCAAATCATTCCAATGCCATACCCTTGGCAACAATAATTTTCAGTTTCTTCACAAGCATTTATTTATTTATAGTTGAATGTTTTAGCTAGATCGAAAAAAGGATTAAAACATGTCTGTTCTTGATAATTTGTTAAATACAGTAGAATCTTGGTAGTCCGGCCCTTAAAATATTAGGCCTAAATGTTTGAAACCTCACCCAGAACAGATTTTGGTAAAAGATTTAAATTGAATTACGGAAATCAACTCGATCTAATTACGGCAGATTTAATATAACATGTATGTTTAGGATTTCATTAAAGAAATGAATAAGCAAACCTTAATTATTGTTAAATGGCATAATTTTTGGCTTTTTGTCCAAAACTCAGAACTGTGTCATACTGTATACTTCATGTTGAATTGACAACACCCACACACCGCACTAGGCGATGTCAATAGCCGATAATTATGATTATCACAATGGCTACAGTACTAAGCAAACCTTTTTTAATTAGTTAATTTAAATTAAAATCACATAGAAATCAATGCATATTCATAATTGGTTTAAATTTATAGTTCCAAAATTCCAACACGTCCAGTAATCCGGCACCCTCTCGGTCCCGAACAGGCCGGACTACTGAGATTCTACTGTATTACTGTGGAAATGAAAAAAAGACATTATTAATATTTTTGTCATTTCTAAATCCTAACTGATTCGGAACAAGGTTACTTAGGTAGCTCGAAGATAAGTAATCTATAATTTCATATTTTGGACATTTTTTGAGAACTTTTGAAAATTTTGTCACTAGTGAAATTAATCTATCTAAATAACATAAAGCTCTTAAGGTCACTTTTGCCATTTTGAATTAAGTCAGGAAACATACAGAGTGATGAATTGAGGATAACTATGTACAAAGAGGAAGCTAACAGAAAATTAATATTAAAATTGACTATTTTAATGTCTAATTCATTCATATATTTCAGGAGCAGATCCCCCTCGTATTTCTCAAACATATACAGTTGATTCCAGATAATTGGTCCACTGGTTAATTGGGGCAACCAGTTTTTTTTTTGGGACAGTTCATTAAAGACTAAAAAAAACAGGATTTAACATTTATAAGTACTCAGTTTATTTGGTCCATAATGCCGCTTATTGGGGCCAATCCGAAACATGTACATATATGTTTTATTAAAACCATAACAGGCCAGCTACGAACAACACATGGTTCTAAACAGCAAGATAAGAAAATGGGCATGAGAGAGGCAGTAAACACTTAGGCAAATAAAGAACAGTAATCACACATCAGTCATAACAGTAGTTATTTACAGTACAATGTGTACATAATAGTCATTGCACAAATTTCAGTGAGTCATATCTACTAGTTATGCCCGACCTTACAAGCTATACAGCCTCCTTGCAATTTATGCTTAGTTGTCATTTTGTCATTAAGTTACATATCCTGTACATAGAACGTTCGTAATTCCATGCTTCTCATCAGTTTTTGAGATTTCATGAGTGTACTATAACATACTTTTTTGTTCCTGTCTGGTCGTTTTCTTATCTGCAGACATACTTTTTTTCAATACTTATTTATTCCACACATTTCGTTGATATTTTTATGTGTAAGCTTATAGTCCAGTACCTACTCTATCAACGTCTTTTTGAGATAAAATACCACGTAACGATATGACTGTGTGAACGATTAAAGCTTCTCAACAAAATAAAAACATATCCACCTAACTAAAGCCAGTGTAAATTATCGGAACTAACCCGTCTACTGAAAAGTACGATAGCTTGTATCGTGCTCCAAGAAGATAAAATATGCCAAGAGTGGGCATTAAAAGATCATGGAACATCTCAGAAAATAAAACGTGAAGGAAAGGATGCACTTGTTTAGGAAGCACTGAATGAATGGTTCGCCATAGTAACTTCGCAAGGTGTTAGTGTCAATGTTCCAATGCTTAAAACCAAGGCAAAAATTTTGCTGAAACGTTTAATAATTGTTCTAATACCCTTTTATTTTTTTGTGTGTATATGGATACAACTTGCATGTAAAATGTATAAACGTGTGTGATAAGTTTAATAAAATACAGTATCGAATACGCCACAGTTTACAAATTCGTTTATTAAGGTCAGCTGCTTAATTGGTTAAAATGCTCCGGTCCAGATATGTCCCCATTATCCGAAATTGACTGTATATATTTTTGCTGAAACAAATTGAAAGCTTTTGTTGTCAGGGTGGTTTTTCCTCATTTATTGGATGAAAATTCTCAACTGGAATAGCTAACAGACTATTGACCTCCAAAAAATGTTTATTAGGTTTATTTCAGACATATTGTATACGATCAGTGTCATCATTCAATCCATTCTGGTAAAACTCAGCCAGGAAGAGTTTCCTAAGCTCCTATTGTTCAACACAAAGTCAATTATATTCCACAATTGCATTCGATTACCAACGTTCTCACCCAGCTTACATTTACAATTTTCGATTGTGCACCTAAAAAGCTATGATTTACTCTATTTCTAGATCACTTTCAGAAGTTGTGCAAATTTTCATTTTTTAGAGATTGTTTAACATGTTCACTAGTAGTTTATCCCGTAAGCGAATGAGATTATACATAATCCATAGTTTAATTTTTTTGTTTTTATTATTAATTTAAATCAATTTATAATAGGTTACTTACGCTTTATCAACAGAACAATGATTAAAAATTCATCAGTGGTTTTTTTGATATCAACTTATTATGTAACTGCATCCCAGTTACGTTCTAATAATATAGTAAATTTCAAATCGTCTACAATAATGTGTTGTTATTCAAATATACAGGGTGATTCACGAAGATGTGCAGAAACTTTGGGAGCTCATTGTACATGTAAAAATAATGAAAAAAGTTTATATAAACATGGGTCTGGAAATGCATCGTTAGTGAGTTACGGCTAGCGAAAGATTTCGCTCGGATTTCAGCTCACCAGGTGAAATGAGGTCTTCCAGAAATTCTGGTAAGGTAGATTAAGGGGCGAATTCAATCGTTTCTTATGGTTTTTGACCTTATAAATTGAATAAAACAGGTTCCAGAACTGTAAGTTAACTAGTTTTTGAGAAAACCAGTGTCAAATCCAAAAAATGGAGTGAAAAAACACATTTTTCATCTTTGGGCAACAATAACTTTGTTATTTCACCAAGAAACAGATAAAAATTTGGAATAGAACTCGTAGAAAATTTTATTTTGAACAAAACGGTGTAAATAAAGTACACAGAAAGCGAATAGATATTTGATTAAATGAATTTTTATTCATAACAGTACAAAGTAAAATTAACCGGAAAAACATTAATCTAAACCTAATCAATCAAATTGCAGTAAATTTTCAAAAGTGTCTCTGCCGATTTCAATGGATTTTTCTGCTCGTTTAAGGAGACAGCTCTTGTTGCTTTCCGTAGTTCAACAGGGCTTTCCTTTAATGGTGTAAAAGCTTCATTAATATGTCTAAGTATTAATGTTATTTTAATAAATGATTTTTCACTCCCTTTTTTGCATTTGACACTGGTTTTCTCAAAAACTAGTTAACTTACAGTTCTGGAACCTGTTTTATTCAATTCATCACATCAAAAACCATAACAAATGATTGAATTCGCCTCTTAATCTACCTTACCAGAATTTCAGGAAGACCTCATTTCACGTGGTGAGCTGAAATCCGGGCGAAATCTTTTGCTTAACTCGCTAATGATGCATTTCTGGACCTATGTTTATATAAACTTTTTTCATTATTTTTACATGTACAATGAACTCCCAAAGTTTCTGCATATCTTCGTGAATCACCCTGTATAATGATCTATATAATATAGTGAATAGTGATCTAAATAATGAATAGCAATCTATTCTATATATAGTGATCTGTGATATGGTTTTAATCACCACTGCTGTTATATTGTTTAAGTCCTTTTATTAGAATTATGGGTGAGAGTAATACAGCTGATAAATCCTGCTTTGGATAGACTACGCAGGTACAACTCCACAAACAGTGACAGCTTTCTGTCTGCAATACCACAAAATTTATATCCCCAATGGGTTTGTGCACAGAAATTCAATCTTTTGATATCAATATAATTATTAAAACCGATTATTATATCTGAATAAAAAGTATTATTAGTTTTTCAAAATCATATCAAATGTTTCTCATAATAATTTTTTTGCTGTACTCTTTGGGAAAAGTAAATGAAATTACTGGAAGAAGTGAAGTCAGTCAGTGATATCTCAGCAGAACAGTGATTGCATCTTTGGTATATCAGCTTAATTTTAGGTATTTTTAAGGAATCAGAGAAAGTAGGTAAACAAATTGTTTATAATTTCAGTGCTTGATGCTACTATACTACATCATTCTATAACATTTATTTTTGGGCTAATATTAAATGTTATGGGACAATTTACTTTTTAGGCTAAAAATAATATTTTTGACTTTGGTTTGCGAGTAAAGATACAAATAAAATATATTTATTACATATGGGGTGTTTTCTAACTATTTCTAAAACTTCTGCTTCGTAGTTTGAAGCTTGAGCATCCACCAAGGTTTACAAAGTAGTTTTTGCTGCTACCACTACAACCACTTGTTCGTTAGAATGTATTATGTTCCACGTGGTTTTAATTTTGTTTCTGGAATTTTTTATCCCATTGTTAAGCGTGTAGTGTTTTGCTTTTATTTAATACAAAATTATCAATCAATCTGTATTTTTATAGAATGCCAAAACTTGGGGTCATTGGTACTGCTTTTCTGTTTGTGTAGCAACTTTAATTTTTGACTCAATAGTCCTATAGAGAGCCATATACAGTTTCTTTTGTCACCATGAAAGAGCCTACACTTCATTGGAGCATTTTCAAGAGTAATTATGTCATTAAATCGATCCATTTGTTTGTGACACAGAATATGCTTGCCTTACTGAATACCTAACAGTGTTTTGCAGCACAGATACAAACTTTGTAGTGTTTATGTTATTGGGTCCTATAATTTTTTTGTTAATGTAACTAGTATTGTTACTGTCTGGCAGAATAAAATTTTAATTATTTGAGCTAAATTAAGATTGTCAATGTAGATCACACTTTGTTCCATGTTGCCCAAGTTATATACTTTATGAAAACTATTCAACATCCAGAATTAAAGGTACAGTTGACAACAGAAAACTGTACCAATATGTCATTTATTACACACTCCCAACTGTTGTAAAACAACAGAGAATATATTGTTAATCAACTGCGATTTGGCAGTGGATTAACCCCAAAATTTCTCAACGTTACCAACACAATACAAACTTTAGAACATCGACAATTGCTCCATAACTACAACTAGTCTCATAAAATACAAAATCAATATAAATACATTCCAATTTATTTATAAAGTTTACTTACATCATCCGCAAATTTTAACCTTGCGGCTTTGGAACTCTGATCTCGATCGTCTATATGAACAATTATGCTCTCATCCGAAGTAATGCTACGTGTTTTGGGTTTTAATGGAGATCGTTCTGTTGTTGAACCGTATACTTTAATAGCTTCATCATTTTCTTCTTCAAAGGCGTCATCAATTGAGAATCGTTTAGCTCCCTTGTGTATAAACAAACCAGCCATATTACTAACGAAGAATGGATATCGTTAAGTCACATCCAGTCGTATGTATCTTCATAATATGTACAAAAGTTCGCTTTGAGTCATCTGCTTAGTTCCTACTCGGTTACGGCCCTTTCTGGGAGCGCTGCAGTCGTCCGACGACGTGCCACTACAAGAACATTTTTACTGTAGGTCGAGTATAAATAATTTTAATATAAAAATACAGTTTTTAAAACTACCAGTGATAAGGTTAAAAATTAACACTTGTCAATGCAAACACTAATGTAAATACCGTATTATTGGTGGTTTTAATAACCATATTTTGAATAATACATTAAATTTTAATAAGGCGATTTGACATGCCTACAAAATATGTTTCATAAAATAATAGAGGAGACTATAAATGACGCAAAGGAAAAATTTAACGCAGGAATAAAAATTCAAGGAGAAACAATAAAAATGCTGAGATTCGCCGATAGTATAGTATAGGGTGATTCAAAAAGAGCGCCGGTTTTGATATATAAAATTAAGAGATTTATTTTATTGAAAAACTGAAAATAAATACATCAACAAATTCATCTTTCCTTCCGATTTTATGTATGAAACTACAAGAACAACAAGAGAAACTACAACTGAATCGTCAATCGGAATGTTCTCCGAAATAGAAATGAGGTCTAACAATGTTGCCAACCGATAAACAAAAATTTACCAGCCTTTTAAAAACCAGCGCTCTTTTTGAATCACCCGTTAGTAATAGCCGAGACAAAGGAAGAACTAGAGGATATCTTAAATGGAATGGATGAGATTATGAGAAAGGATTACTTCATGAAAATTAGTAAGAACAAAACGAAAGTGTTGTGCAGCAGCAATAGTGGTTTAGAAGAGAAGGAAATTTAAAAGTAGGCAACGAAATCATACAGCAAGTTGGGAAATTCTGCTATCTAGGAAGTAAAATAACAAAGGATGGTAGAAGCACAAGTGATATCAAAAGTAGAATTATTGCTCGAGCTAGAAAAGCCTTTGAAATGAAAACAGCTTACTGACTACAAATATTGACTTACAGATTAGGAAAAATTTCTTAAAACACTACATTTGGAGTTTGAAGAAAGAGGATGGAAGCTTTTGAAATGTGGTGTTATAGGAAAATATTGAAGATTAAGTGGGTGGACAAAATAAGTAATTTACAGGTTCTTAGGGGAGTGAATGAAAAAAGAGGTATATGGAAGCATCTTACCAGAAGAAAGGATACGCTAGTGGGGCATATCTTAAGACATCCATGGATTGGTCCATCAATAATGGAGGGTAATACTGAGGGAGTGAATTGTTGGGGAGGCAAAGGTTATAATATTATAAACCAAACTACAAAAGATGTAGGGTGTTACGGGTAGATATGAAACGACTTACACAAGATAGAACAGTTTGGAGAAGTTCATCAAACCAGTCGAGAGACTGATGACAAAAAAATAATAGTATAGGTAATATATTATTTTTATTTTATAAAAATTTATATATTTTATATAGATTATTATAATTTTATCATTACTTTGTACACCATTCTCAAACTTTGAACCACAGATTACTAAATACTAAAGATTACTGAAATAATAGATTATGCGACTTTCTTTGTAGGAACTCAATAGGGTCGAGAAAGTAAAATAGATGTAGGAACCGAAACGGAAGGCAAACTATAGTTAGTACTTAGTAGTTCCAATTACTGACTTTGTTACCATTTAAGTTTTTGACATGTCATATACTTCCTTGAGAGTCTCCTGGACACAATAACAAAGTAAGACTAGGGTTAACTGATTTAATGTTATAAAGAACTGCACAATTTAATTAGTAATATTTTTCTGAAAATCGTTGCAATAACTGCGCTTATTATAGCAGTACATGGATGTGTTTGATTGAAATTATGTAGCAATATTTGTGTAATTTATGAAGTTAATAACATTATTTGTAGTAAGAATAATTGGTTATTGCATTTCAGGAGAAAGAATTTTTTTGTAAACTGATTTTATTGTTATTTTTAAAAATATGACAATATACAAATTTAAAAGCAATTATATAGTGTTTCCAACATGACAAACAGTTTGTGTCATCAGATTTGAAACGTTACACTTATTTATTTGAGAAGTGTCACCGTCGCCCCCTTTGATTAAGTACTGTGCTGCCAGCTATCAAAGCTTCCGACGTAGCGACAGAGGGAGCCGCCAATAGTTCCGAGAGGGTTGGTAGACTTGTGGCGGCGTACCGACAGAGGCCTTTGTCATCAAGGTCGAGCCAGTAACCGCCTCCAACCACAGCACTCTCGGCGACTATAAAAAGAGCGCTCCACTGAGCCAAGAGATTCAATTCCGATATTGACACAGAGGGATTCAATTCCGATCCAGACAGCAGATAAGACGTCCACCACGGCACACGGCTACAGGACTCCAGCGAAGACTAATCGATGACCCCGCAAGAGAGAAGATGATGCTTCTGCTCGCCGACCCGTCACCGTAAGCCGTCGACCGGACCGTCATCGCCCGCTGACGCGAGCAATGCCCTCAAGCGGTCCCTCGACCGAGCCTTAAGCCCACCGGACCCGACGAAGCAGCCATCGACGCACTACTGCGAGGGAAGAAGATGATGTCTCCGCTGGACGACGACACAACGTGTCGCCCAGCTCCTCAACCGCCACGACGATTACGACCGACGCTTCCCATCAAGACGACCACCGGTTAAACGGCCCTTTCAGGGCCACCAAAAGTGAAAGGTTTTAACTCGCCACTTAATGTCGCCATCCGGTGAAAGATGTAATGACAAAAATTGCTTTAAGTAGTTTTTTTTACCAAATTGTATCATACTAATTTAAGAATTTGAACAAGTACCTATCTTACATTTATATTACCTATTTAATTATTTTTAAAACTTTTAAACGCTTAATTTTTTGTATTGTTATGTTTTGAAACAATCTGAATTTATTTCTTGAACATTAAAAATATAAATTTTCAAATTAGGTTGTATACGTTATTGTTTCAATTGTTTTTCTGTTACCAAATACCGTGTACAGTATTTGAATATCACCATAACTATTAATTTATGGGTGTTAAAATATTATATCTTGCTACTTTTTTTTGACTTGTTGAAGAAGCGGTTGGTGTGGTAAGTGGGAAAAACCGTTTGTGTAGTTTGGTGTGCGATGAAGAACCATGGAAGCCACGGGAACAAACGCTTTTAAAATAAGAAGTAGAGGGGGAAATAACTCCGGTCCCCGTTAACTGCGCTGCAATCGAATCTTTTGTTTTCCTATGCTATTAAGAAACTTTCTGTTTGTTAGTATGAACGTAATCTGTCGTCATCGTCACAACAGTCGGCAAAGCGAATAAAATTACCATAGAGATATCAAATATGAGGAAATTATCCACATCAAAACATTAGTTATTCTAGGAAAATAAGATAATAAAAATACAATTTAAAAGGAAATTGTTTTTCATAGGTGGTCAAGAGTAAATATAGTATTATTTGACAATGGCAAAATGTATAAGTTCACGCAGTGTGTTCGTTACGTTGAAATCGAAAGGGCTGTGGCGCATTTAATTCAAATAAATTTTTATTTCGGTTAAAGTCAATAAAGAATAAGACTAAATAATTTTTAACTCACCAATTAAAATTCGGATGCCCCTGATAAGAACTGCTTATCCTTTGATGTAAGACAACCGCCCAACAAACACCAAGAAGAACGCAACTGTACGGTATTAAATTAATAATTACGGTAGGTAGGGTATACTTTAAAAAGGATTAAAAGGAAAAAAATCTGATTTGAAACTCATACGACTTTCTCTTACCAACGTAAATTCTAACCTACGTCTTATCTTGAGTAAACAATGTAATATGAAAATTTTTGATTATGAGTGAATGACACAATTTGAAAATCAATCTCTAGAGGTATAAACTTAAAAATTTGGTGTGAAACGCTCATACAACTCTCTCTTGCCAATGTAAAAGTAATGAAAAATACAACCAATTAATCATGAGTGAATGACGCTAAATTAAAATCAACCTCTGACTTAAAATCACGGTAAATCACTTGATGTTAAACTAAGCTGTGTAGAAGAAAATGCTAAAGATAAAAGTTGTAGGTTTTTTAATTTGTTATAAGTTTAGTTACACACCTCTTGTAGTAAGATGAATACTAAGGTCACAATCTTAAAAAATCCATTTTTTACCAATTTTAATAAACAAGACATAAAATCACTGACACTGAACTAAGCGTTGTAAAAAATGTTAAATCAAAAGTTAGTTTATAATCAATTTTCTACAACTTTGCCTTAAAATGCGTACTCAGGTTGCAATCTTTAAAAAACACATTTATTACCTCAAGAGCACAGCTCCCAAGAATTTTGACAGACGTGCCGCTTACCATATCAGACAGCACAAAATATAGTAAATTATGTGATCTTTAAAAAAACGTAAAAACTGTTTTTGAGAATCACAAAAAAGTAAAAAATTGCATAAAACTATTACTTCTGGTTGACCGAATTTGATGAAAATGTTTGTATTGGGTCCTCTTGGGATACCTAATGTAATTTCCAAGTTTCCAAGGATGTAGTATGTTGACTATGCTTTTTTAAATAAATCGGTATACCTTGGACAATTCGAACTGGCACAAGCAGGTCGATGTTTTATCTACTCCACTCTTCGCCCCTCGCCATGCAACGACAGTAAAGTTGCAAAAGTATACAATTGCTACAGTAAAGTGCGACTCACGTATGGTCACTACACTTTGTTTTCACAGTTGTTATTAATAATCTGTCAGACATAATGAGGTGACTAATTTGTTTTCATATATGATTTATTGTTCATTATATATTCAGACCAATTTGTTTAGTTAGTTGCGTGTGTCTGTAGAGTATATTTAGTGAGTTTTTGCAGTTTAATTCTTGTAATTTATAATTTAAATTTTTACTGGGACAAATTAAATACACATTTCAAAATGACATAACTATTTGTATGTTTGTACAATGAAATAAGGTTGTAAGCATTTGCGTACATTAAAATTTGTAGACCTTGTTGAAAGAATAGGTTATGGATGTACTTTATGCGGAACTGTGTGTACATGTAGAGCAAGTTTTTTTTTTGGTTTTACGTCCGACTGTCCTGCAATTTTTTGCTTATGCAGACGGTGGATAATGATGATAATGAAAATGAGTTATAAAAAAATGCCAGACCTGACTGGGAATCGAACCCGGGACCCCGGCGTAGAAGCCAGTTATGTTAACCACGGCGCTAACGGCCCAGTCAGTTGTGCCAGTTCGAATTGTCCACAGTATACTGGCATACTAAAAGTGTTCTGCCATTCTAGCGGGACCCTGTTTATGTGTATACAAACAGTGTTTATTCTGAACCTGAAAATATTTGTCATTTAGTTAGAGAGTACATACACGAGTTCAATAATTACCAGCATTTATCATTAATTAGCATTCATTTATTTATCTGCTGACTCTCCAGAACACTTATAGTAAGCCAGTTGTAAT
The DNA here is from genome assembly GCA_035578175.1 of Catonia carolina. Lineage (NCBI taxonomy): Eukaryota > Metazoa > Arthropoda > Insecta > Hemiptera > Achilidae > Catonia > Catonia carolina. Next base: position 45,749,639 of record JAQMRL010000007.1, read on the forward strand.
TGTAGTATATACTACATTGCCAATATATTATATTTGGACTCTTTTTAAGGGAATAGAAAGCAGTCTATTCCCTTAAATTATTATTTAAATTATTTTTTATTTCAGTCTGCGCTATTGATATAAGTCATGGTCTTTGAATACAATTTTATTTGCTGATAATCAAGTTTTAACAGCCAAGTCAGAAGAATAGGTTGAGCCATTTTTCTTTTTTAGAATTGATGCAGTATGTACAAACTGCAAATCTAACACAAAAACTAAAGTAATGGATTTTGAAGATAAAGATCCTGTACGATTGTAATTAATACTCATCTTCTTGAGCAAGACTGGGGTTACAAACTTATCGGTTAAAATTGAAATGAAGAGTTCCCCTTATTAAAAAGTACCAGTTTAAAAAATATGGTAAACTTTATTAAATTATCTGGGGCCACTGTTGAGATAATGACAACAGTTGTAAAAATTTATGTATTTGGATATACATTCAGTGGAGATTTCTTCTTCAGATTGTTGAGTAGAATTACTTACCAGGGTTTTCACAATACCCTAGGTCTATGCATACAATTGTGAAAGCTCTAACTAAATATCTGGACAACTAGTCAATAAATTGCAAACTTCCTGATAACCCAGACAGCTGAATGCGACACCTGTTCTTCAGTTGTGTAAAAATTGGCATTCCCACCACATATGCCTAAGTGGTGAAAATAGAATACCCTTTTAACAAAACTCTGCAATGTAATTTTATACATTTCTAAAGAAATACAGTGGTGAAAATCTGCTAATATATTCTGTAACTGAATATCATCAGAAATGTAAAGCACTTAAACCTCAACCATTTTGTCGAAAGGGTTCAAAAGGGTTGTAACTTCTTGAAAGCAATAAATACAGGGCATTTCATAATGTTCTCGGGGTGACGAAAATTTAGTACAAAAAAACTATTTCACTTACCTAAATGAAAGTTGTACAGGCCGATGCAGGGACTCAAACAGTTATTTTTAAACATCTATAAATGTTCAATGTGTGCTCCTTTGGTGACATGGCACACATCAACATGAAAGTCTAGCTCTTGCCAAACACGTTCTAACATGTCCCTTTTAATAGAGTTGATTGCATTGATTATGCGATCCTTCAGCTCAGTAATATTGTTCGACATCGGTGGGATAAACACCTTGTCTTTCTTATAACCCCAGAGAAAGAAGTCACATGGCGTGAGGTCTGGTGATCTTCGTGGCCAACAGCATAATGTGTTGGTCTTCTTCAGATACGCATCCTATCCAGCGCCGTAGTGTGTTTTATCTCCATCAGATAAATGCTGCATTAGTTGAAGATGGTACGGTTTGAATAACAAACATTTATTCTCCACACCGTTGTTTTCGGAATACCTAACTCTCTGCCTGCAGACGCTGTTGATTTTGACGGGCTGCGAATAAAACTTGCATGCACACGTTCAACATTATCATCTGAGGTTGATGGACGACCAGTTGATTTCCACTTGCACAAGCAACCAGTTTCACTGAATTGTTTATACCATGCACGAATTGAATTGTCACTTGGTGGATCTTATTAAATTTCAACCGAAACGCACATTGCACAGTAATTATTGACTTTCACGCGTGAAATTCTAACACACAAAATGACTTCTCGCTTCCCGTGGCAGCCATTTTCTCTACTGTCTACGCCTAGCAAGCAAACAGTTAACTAACTGCCCAGAATATGTGGGAAAAACTATTTGAAGAGCTCTTTCGTACAGTACTTGTTTCATTCTTATAAGTGAAATACTTTTTTTGTACTGAATTTTATAACCCCGAAGTACATTATGAAAAGCCCTGTATAATTTCTATACACTCACAAATAATTAGGTAAAATTCTCAAAACAGACATGTATTTTCTTAGCGATTCTGAATGGGATAAAGCATTTTAATTTGGATCAGATATGAAAAATGAGTTATTAAAGAAAATGAGATCATTACGTTTTACAAACAATATACTACATTTGTAAAACTCATTAAGGATACTGAAATGAAATGAAATATACAGAGCCCAGCTGCATTTGACCTTATTACATGATTATATTTATTTATCTATTTTATGTCATTGAGGATCGGTCACCTGTGCTCACCAGTATCAATCACCAACTCACAGCTTTTCCAACTGTTTACACTTAACTGGCATTGTTTAAATGAAACTATAGTGATATTCAGCTTTTACAGCTGCAGTTATAAAGATAAAAGTGAACGAGATGTATCACAAGATGTTCAACAGGGATGCCCTTAGTCACAAATTTTTACTTGCCTATATGAATATATAGGAAGGAATGTACTGTTTTCACGTCGATTTTTCGAAATAGAGTTTTCACTGGATATACACATTTCAGACCCCCTGAACCCAAAAAAACATGTTTTTAGTGATTGGTCTGTGTATCTGTGTGCGAACAAAATATCTCAAGTACAGAACATCGTACGTACTTGAAACTTAAGTTAGGTACTACTAGAGGACCGGACCCAAACATTTTGATAAAAATCGGTCCTACGGAAGTAGTAGTTTATTCGTGTAATTTATCATTTTTTTGCGATATTCCCCAAAAGTGGCTCCTATGAGTTTTTTTAAAAATCACCTCATTTAATACATTTTTTAGGCCCTACAAGATAGGCAGGCACCCTGTCTTCTAAAATTCTTGGGGAGGCTGTGCTCTCATAGAAAAAAAATGGTTTTTTTAAGACTGCGGCCTTAACCCTTTTGCTGCCACCGTTATTTTCATTACATGATTTCATGTGCCGATTAATGTTTTACCATTTTTGTATTGTATTTACTCTAAATATACGTACAATGTGCAAGATTATTGTGAAAGCAGTGATTTATTAAAAAATAAGAATAAAATGCTTACTGTGTGCTGAGGTCCAAATAGTAACGATAGCTTCACTGCCGGCTTTTAAAAAGAGATATGAGAGTGCGCTAAACAGACCCGAAGCATATACGGAGCCAGCACAAGGAAAACACCCGACTCTGAAGGGTGTTCGGACCTGGCAGTAAAAGGGTTAATATGCATTTTAGGGCAAAAGTGTGTATAATCAAAGTTGTATACAATTTAAAAATCTTCAACTTTTAATTCAAATTTTTTTTTTGTATAACGCTTAGTTTGGCGGTAATTAGTGATTTTTTTCATGAAAATCTGTTATAAAATGAATTTTTTAAGATTTCGGCCTTACTTACTTCACTCACTACTAAAGCTGTTGGTTTGAAGGTGGGAAGGAACTGCAGTTGGTATGCCTCACATACAGATCGATTGTACTTTTGAGTTCAGCGAGCTTCTTGATTAATGTATAGTGAAACTAAAATTTCTACCTTTCATATCAGTTTTACGGTTGAGAACCTTATTGGCATAAAATTAATACAAGTGATAGCCATTCACAACAGACTGACCGATAAAATTTGGTCAATAATTTTACTGGTCCTTACAGACCCAGCTGGCTTTTTAAAAACTTGAAACACAACTCTTACAGATGACTACAGTAAGACCTCTGATATCTGGACTGAAGTGGCTGAAGGTAATCCACATAACAGAAGAGATATCTAAATAGACCGCAAATGATACAAAATAAACAATTACACCACTCACTTACGATGGCATAAAGAAAGGACATTGAAAAAACGAGCACAAATTAAATAAGTATTTCAGTATTCTAATGTAGTGTTAAAGATTTTTATTTAAATTACGATTCAGCTTGTTTTTGGGTAAAAATCAATAAAAAAACTCAAAGTACTGAATTACTGTTGTTAAGAAAAATGTAATGACTAAAATTTCAAACAAAAGAAAGAAGTATTTTGAAAAACGTGCGCCAAATATCAGAGGGCTGGACAAGGGAGGGTTCACTGTAGGTATAGTTTTATTAAGTTGGACTGATAAAACTGTTATTACAGTAAGATATATAAAACAATAAAATCCATGCTGAAAATGGAAATACCACCCACCTGAAATTTCTAGCCTCTTCAACAACCAATGACACTGCAAAATTAAGTTACATTAGAATGATGTCGATAAGTTGTAAGCTGTAGTATAGGTCACTCCTGTTTAATGGAGTCCATCCACAATTGACCATAAAATGTTTCACCATTAATAAAAGCCATTTTCAACAGATTAATGTCAACTATAACTTAATTCAGGAACTCAGCAGTAAACTAAGATAAATCTTTATCGGTTCATTGAAAAACAACACATATAAATTTGTAAAAATATTTCTTTTAATACATAAATGTCAAATACATAGAGAAATCATTGACTTTATTGCCACTGCTCAATTGATAACATGATCACTGAATTTTATAACATCGTGTAACATAATTTTACAAAATGATAACAATTGATACCAGTAATTTTAAAATTGGTAAAAATTGGGTCCAGCAAATTGTGCTAAAATAAACTGATTATATATAATAAATTATGTCTAAACAGGCATGGTGGTAGTATACAAATTAATTTAAAAATATATTTCTTTTAATACATAAATGTCAAGTAGATAGAAAATAATTTTGACTTTATTGCAACTGCCATTACTAATTGATAATAAATTCACTCTGATAACACAATCATTGTATTTTATAACATCGCATAACGTGCTAGAACAAAATGATAACAGTTGTTTCAGTTACCATTAATAATAGTAATTTCAAAATCGGTTACAATTGAATCAAGCAAGTTGTGCTAAAATAATCTGATTATACATAATAAATTATGTCTAAGCAGGCATGGTGGTAGAATTGCGGTCAGTACTTTTGTGTTAGCAGGAACTAATTATGAGTTGTTTCATTGGATTTGAACCATTTGGTTCGATAGAGCATTCAAAAGTTTCATGAAATTTAATTTAAAAAATACCCTTTACTTCTTTTACCAGTCAAAAATGTGTACTTACAAAGCAATTAAAATGTATGTACAATGTTTTCTCAGTGGATACCATTCTGGTTGCAAAAACCAATTCAATACACAGAGAAAGGTAAAAAATATCAATTGAAAAAATATATTCTAAAAATGTACAACTATACGTGTACAGATGCATTTCTGAGCATAAATTGTGGACTATTCTACGTACAAATGTTTTCATTCTAATATTTTCCATTTGAAAACTGAACAACATCAACATAAATAAAATTTATCATGACCACTCATCATGTTAAAACCTCAACAAAAAATTAACACCATTAAATTCCACTGGTACACAAATAGTTCCCAAAAAATTTTCTATTCTTTCTAGAAGAAATGTTTCAACACATAAATTTACCAGTCGTTACAGATTTGATAAAGAATATATGTACAGGCAGTAAGAAGAAAAACTTACACGTAAAATAATAATAGATGATACAAAAAATAGGTTAGTTGTTTTCTTAAAGGAAATTAATTCTGGATTTTTCTTTTCTAATGTAGCTTACTGCAAACAGTTAATATACCATGCAATATTTTTATAAAGTATAAATACACCATCAGTTTAACGCCTCTGTGTTTTACCGATACCACGCTTTCCAGAGAACAAATGCTGTGGTTTCTTAGTTCCAATAAATCGATCCGCTTCACCTTTAAGTCCCATCTTGCCCACCTTCTTTGCAATTGCTTTGTGGCTTACTTTCTTCAGTTTCAATCTCATCTAGAAACAAAAGATAAAATATTAACAAACCATATTGATATTCTCTCACCAGTAACCAGCTAAATTCCTATAATACAATTTGGATCAACTGACATGGCTATGCACAAATTTCGGATCTCTACAAAAATATCCAGATAAGATTGCCATCATAAACTAAAATGTACAAGGGCAAACAAGGTGAAGGTATATAAAAAATTTTAAATCAGCCTCCCTGGGGGTAGTGTATCACAGTGAAAATTTTCAGAAAATAAACTTTAAAAACTTAACAACAGAACTTCTAATGGGAAATTATTCAGCAGACAAAATGATCTAAAATCTAAAGGAACTACTTTCTCAATAATGTATAAAAATAATATTTCTCTCATTTCTGTAACGATTTCATGCAAAATTAAATAATTTTAGCTTAAATCGTGCAGATCAACAACCAACTGAAAAAGTTGGTTTGGTACCTGAGAGAGGAAAATATTTTTACTGAAAAAGTTATAATCGTTCTTACATCACCAAAAAAATATAACAAACAATTTAGAAACAACTATTCCTACATAACCATGGTGATGTAACAACTTTAATATAAAATGAAATATAAACAATTAATTTAAAATTAAGTATCATTATTCTTGAAAGCACAAAAGCCAACTAAAAATACATGCAAGAAATGTTTATAGATTGACACAAATCGAAACATTATCAAATGGTTACACAGCCAGTAATCACATATACAATATTTAACATAAAACACAGTGTAGAATCTGATAAAATAATTTTACAATTATAGAGAAGAGTAGTAAGAACATGTTTAATAAGAAACATTAAGCGTATTATATTAAAATAGATATTGAGCAAGATAAAGAAAAAAAAATTAGGCGTAGAAGAAAGGAAAATCCTCAAAAAAGTCTTTGGAAGCAGGAAAGAAAACTTCATTCATACCTGTAGTAATGAAGAGATTTACAGCCACATCAAAAAAAAAACATTATGGATAAAAAAAGAAAAAGAAGACTGGCTTCCTAATGTCATCTATACAGAATGGACCCAAACAGACATACACAAACAAGATTTTTGCTATGATTGACAACAGCAAGATGAAATTCAGTTGGTTCAAGGTATTCAAAACAATATATGGAAAGAGTGAATGTCACAAACCAAGATATCTCTCATAGAATAGAAATGAGAAATAAATTGACGGTTGGCCACCTCCGTAGCGTAGTGGTTAGCCAACCACACAGAGGTCCCGGTTTCGATTCCCAGCCAGGGTCCGAAAATTTTCACAAGTCAAAACCCACAGTTACAGTAACATAATCCATCGTAGTCGCTAATGACCAAGCAGTTAAAGCAACTTTAAATAAATAAATTAAAACAAAAAAAAATTGAAGGTTTGTGCTTCCCTAGAGGAACAAGAGAGAGAGAAAGAGAGAGACATGGTCGAGAGTAAGAAGGTTGGCTCAAAGCGAAATGATGAACTATTGTGGTCCTTAGTAGGCCTATAAAAAAAATTTTTGGTATGAAACACTCAGACGACTTTCTCTTGCCAATGCAAATCATGAACAATATAACTTAACATTAGTAATAAAACATTAGAAATAAACAAAAACTAATCTCAAAAAAACATAACCCAATTTTCATCATGACTGAATGATGCAAAATGAAAACTAACCTCAGTTTGGCTTAATAATACAGAAAATCACTCTTTCAAGCTAAACTAGGCTCTAGAGAAAAATGTTTAAAATAAAAGTTGTACACCCTTTAATAATTTCTTATAAATTTGATTATATACACTTTTATCATAAAATGCATACCAAGCCCGAAATCTTAAAAAATTCATCAGGTCGAAAGTGAATCAACAAAGTAGAGAAATTTAAAAACGCAGATGATCAATATGTTGAGTTGAAGCCAAGGAAAATGGAACTGGCTAACTAACTAACTAAAGATAGATAAAATAAAAAAATTACAAGAATAAAAAGTGAAATTACACATTATGCTAGAGCGATAAAGGCTAAATTGTAATACCTAAATTGTAAAGGCTAATTGTAATTGTAAAGGCTAAATTGTAATAAAGGCTAATTGTAATTATAATTGTAAGGCTTACAAGAAATGATAAGAGATGGGTTGAGGAAGAGAATCAACAATTACAATTACAATTGTAGTTTTTAGGCCTTTACATCAGTTTGTTTATCAACCAGCTCATAAACATGGAGAAAAACTGATAGAAATAAAGAATATTAAGATATGAACCGACAAATGACAAAGAATGAAAAAAACAGCCACAGTGAGAAACATTAATTGATATTACGTGGAAAAGAAGGACCATGTTTTACACACACACACACACACACACACACAGAGTGCCGCATAAGTCACTTCACAATAAGTAAAAAATAATAATGAGTAGCAAAAAAATTAACAACAGCAATATGTAGTACAATTATTTTAGTCCATGATGTTGGTATTATAAAATATTGATAATTTTTTCTTGTCAAGTTACGGACATGCTTAAAAATTACATAGTACCAGAACACATGATGTGTGTTAAAAACAGTTAAGACATTTACATTTAACATGATGGGGCTCCACAAAATATGCTACTGCAGTCTGTGATTATTCAAATGAAGCGTTTGGTTGAAAGGCAGTATTGATATGCCTCTATTTTTGCCAGATACAGTCGACCTCGGATATAACGCGGTTGAAGGGACGAACGTATTTGAGCGCTATAAACGAGGTAGCTTTGTAACCGAGTTTAAAGTAAACGACGGAAATACAGTATGTAGGGTTAAAAAAGCATACTTCGTGTTGTATAATTAGTTACTGGCTAGTTTATTACAATTTATTACACATAGAGTATTACATATTTAAAAATATTTAATAAAAACTAATAAAACATAATTATTACAGTACACACAATTACAAATGATTATTTAAAAACTAAAAGTTACCGAACACAATATTATTTTTACTCTACTTTAAAAAAGTCTTTGATACTTTTTTGTACTTTTCTTGAAAGTAAAAATTTTTGTTCTATATCACTTGAAATTTTATACAAGTTTAATAAAATTGCATCATCACTGTCGTTTTCCCTCTTGCACTCATAAAATGAAATTAATTGGCTTACTTGGTTTAGAGCTTCAGTGTACGTTGGAGGTTCTTTTGGTCCGTCTTCCACTTCTACTTCTTCTTCAAACTCATTTTCGTCGGTGTTATTTGCTTGTAGAACTTGGCTGATAATCTCTTGGTCGGTGCTAATTCCATTGGTTACAACATCCTCGTTGAAAGAAATGAATGATTGTAGGTCTTGAGGTATGTTGTACTGCTGAATCCATTCGCTCAATGGCATGTCATCGTCGTCAAGGTTTTCTGGATTTGTAAACAAGCCAGCGTGGTTGAAACAGTGTACAATCGTTGATTTTGAAACTTCAATCCACGCCTTTTGGAGAAACCGACAAGCATCAAATAATGTCACTTTTCCGAAGTTTAAAGTGCCTTGTTCGTGAAGAATACATACCGCTAATTTCTTTCTGTAGTGAGCTTTTAAGCTCTTGATAACTCCTTGGTCCATTGGCTGGAGTACACTTGGAGGCAAGAAGAAGAGTTTTATGCTCTTGAGCTCTTTGATATTTGGATGCGCTGTACAGTTGTCCACTAGTAGGGCAATTTTTCTTCTCTTCTTAACTAGTTCTTCATCCCAATTCCCAATTTCTTCCTCGAAAATTTCTGAAGTCATCCAGGCTTTCTTGTTTGATCGATATTTCACAGGCAATCGTTTTACAGATTTGAAACATCGGGGATTTCTCGATTTACCAATCACTAAAAGGTCCCGCTTTTCTGTTCCAGTCATATTTGCACACACAAACACAGTGATACGTTCTTTTGACAGTTTTCCGCCAATGCACTTCTCCCCTTTGAATTTTAAAGTGTTTTGTGGTGCTAGTCTAAAAAAAAGGTCAGTCTCATCCCCGTTAAAAATGTTTTCACTGCCATACTCTTCTATAATTTTCGGCCACTCTGTTGCAAACCATTCGCGCGGTACACTTTGGTTCACTTCCTTTGCTTCACCACATATTTTACCAAAGACAATGTTATGTCGTTTCTTAAACCGGTCAATCCAACCACTGCTACACACCAAGTCCAAGTTCATAAGTTCTGCTAACTGTTGAGCTTTTGTTAACATAATGTAGCCACTAAGTGGTGTGTCGGAACTGCGCTGCTCCTTAAACCACTTCAATAGGGCTTGATCTAAGTCTTCATGCTTCGCTGTTCTCATTCTTTTAGATTCTTTGTTGTTGTCGTAACTGCAGTAGGTTGATTTAATTTTCTCTTTAGAACTCCATATGCCACGAACTGTTGAACCAGCCAACCCCAACTTTCGACACACATCGATTTGTTTTCCACCTTTCTCTAAGCACGCGATCACTTCAAGTTTTAAGTCAAATGATAAGGCTTTTCTTTTTGCCATGATGTTAGCGCACGATACAAAACACAAAACTGAAACGTAACGATCACGGACTATTAACAGAATATACTGTATACGAGCAACCCCATGCGCACACTGTTGTGGGTTCAGAAGATTAAATTGAAGCTTTCTCCCCACCAAGGCACATTATAGACACCCCCACTAAGGCATACAGACATATGTGTGAGGGTGAGAACGCCTGGCAGGAAATGACTCAACTCACGATGTTGTGTAGCCTGTAACAAAATTCTAAGAATTCTCACTAAGGCATACAGACATATGTGTGAGCGTGAGAACGCCTGGCAGGAAATGACTCAACTCACGTTGTTTGTGTAGCCTGCAACAAAATTCTAAGAAAGGGCCCCCTTTCTATTCTAAACAGCGCTGTATCCGAGTTCACAAAGCGTTATAACCGAGCCTAAATACATGTTAACTTAATATAGAAGACTGGGGACATTTTGAAAATAGCGCTATAACCGATATAGCTTTCTAACCGAGGTCGACTGTATTATGCTGATAGTTTATTTCATTTGGGTTGTCATCAAGGACTCTGTATATTCTAGAAAGCCAAATACTACTGATGAACCGAAAGATTAAATTTATAATTTGGACAGTGGCATAGAGAACCAGTGTCATAACTTAGCCATGGGGAGGGAGGGAGAGAGAGAGAGGAGGGAGGGGGAGGGAGAGAGAGAGAATAAAAGTGTTCCTAAAAGATTTCAAAAGTACTAATGAAGATGGAAAGCAATTTAAACATAAAAAAATAATTATATTGTCTGTAATAAATAAAATAAATTCTGTAGATTTTTAAATCAGTGGCAAGTGAATTTTATGCCAACCAGTACCTTGAGAAAGAACAACAATACATTCACTTAACTGATATCTGAACACCGGTAATAGTGACTGGTAAAGGCTTACAAGAAATGATAAGAGATGGGTTGAGGAAGAGAATCAACAATTTTAAGGGTTCCACCAGAAACAAAGACAAACCAATAGAGGAAAGACAATAAGCGCTCCTCACCTCACCTAGACAAAAGAAGTTAACAATGACCTTACCAACTGGTCAACCGGTCGGAGAAAAATGGTAAATTGTTTTTTTTGTATTTACTATTTTTTATATAAAAAATGTACTCACTGCATTATCTCTGATTCCAGATTGATCTCGTGGAGGTCTTGACAGTCCTCTACTCCTGCTCTCACTTTCCATTCTCATTCGCTTGGCGGGCCGTGACAAAGATCTTGAACGCTGTCTTGTGGTTTTACAATGTGCCTGATTTAATACAACAGATGACATGAAACATGGAGACATTATGCTTAATCAATATAAATATGCATTTACATTAACTACAACTGGAGTCTTTAGGACACCAGTTTAAAGATGAATAGCAAACTATGTTGCCAAAAATCCTATTCACATTCTTCAGAAAAGTGAAATAAACTTAAAATGTCACAAAAAATTTGGGTTTTATTAGAATCCAGACTAAAGCTTGGCAGATTTGTCAATACACAAATGTTGACACTCTGTACATAATCTGTATGTTTTACTTTGTGTCCTTTAATCAGTCACAAATTAATAAAAACCTATCTGTTTGATCTCTTTACAAATTACTCCCATTTCCCAGGATTAGGCTATCAAATGCAATCATTCAGAAAAATTAAAGATTAATGCATCATGTCCGCCTGTGGGTCATAAACAAAAAATGTGTTTTGAATCGAGTGTAACCTGAACAAAAATTAACTGAATCAACTAAATTTATTATGAAAATAAAATCACTAGGCCAGCTCATTGAATAAAACATTACACGATGACAAATTTCAGCCTGAAGCCATATAATCTGTCACACAATTTTTTTTTTTTTTTGGTTTAATGTCCAACTGTTCTGCAATTACTTCAAATGCAGGCAGTGAAGGATGAAATTATTTTTTTTTTAACGTATTAAAATATGCCGTGCCTGAATGGGATTCGAACCCAAGACCGCACGATGATCTCAAGAAAAATAGAGAAAATCTTTTAAAAAGTGTACAGTTATGAATACAAAGCAACTCTCTGCAACTGAATAACTAGGGAACAGCATTATAATGTTACGCCCGATATCACACAATGGATGACAAGCAATCTAAAATGACATCACATCCAATTCTCAAGTCAGAGAAATTGTACAAATACAAATACTTTATTAGTCTTTCAGCTTGTTACACAAAAGCAATGAACATGTCTAAAAATAAAAAATTAAAACATGAAACAATTTCGTTATCACAATTTATCATGACATAATCACGTTACAATTGAGAAATTATATTACACATTATATTACTACATGAAATCAATTATCTGTGAAGTACAGTCAAAATACTCCTTAGTAACGGGTGATTCAAAAAGAGCGCCGGTTTTTAAACGGCTGGTAAATTTTTGTTTATCGGTTGGCAACATTGTTAGACCTCATTTCTATTTCGGAGAACATTCCGATTGACGATTCAGTTGTAGTTTCTCTTGTTCGCAGTGTAGTACTCTCGCAGTCTGTGTCTAACCATGGAGAAGTTTACTATTGCACAACGAGTGTTAATCGTCAAAACATTTTACCAGAGTGGAGAGAGTTATGCGGCTACTGTCAGGCGACTTCGCGGTACTCTAGGACGTAATGAAGCACCGAATGAATCAACAGTTCGCAGGCTCATGAAAAAGTTTTTTGAGACGGATTCAGTAGTCGACCTTAAAAGTTCTGGACGTCGTCGTTCTGGCCGAACTGAGCAGAACGTTGCGTTGGTTCAAGACAGTGTGGCTGTTAGCCCAGCAAAATCAATACGTCGCCGTTCTCAACAATTGGGTTTACGATGTTCTTCTGTACGGAGAATTCTTCGGTACGATCTCCAATATCACCCGTATAAAATTCAGTTGACGCAACATTTGAAAGTGGCAGACTACCAGAAGAGACGACAGTTTGTTGACTGGGTATTGAGAAAACGGCAGGATGATGACACCTTCGCAAACAAAATCATTTTCAGTGATGAGGCGCACTTCCACTTAAACGGTTTTGTTAATAAACAGAACTGCCGTAAGTGGGGTTTAGAAAACCCTCGCGTGGTTAATGAAAGGGAAATGTATGCACAGCGAGTGACAGTTTGGTGCGGCTTTTGGTCGGACGGTGTCATCGGCCCTTACTTTTTTGAAAATCAAGAAGGACAAGCCGTGACAGTAAATGGAGACTGATACCGTACGATGATTAGGGAGTTTTTGTGGCGTCATTTGGATGGAATGGACATTGACGAGTTGTGGTTTCAGCAGGATAGTGCCACCTGTCACGCTGCACGAGAAACAATGTTGTTGCTTCGTGAACGGTTCCAGGATCGCATCATTTCTCGTAATTCCGACCATCAATGGCCACCAAGGTAGTGTGACTTGACGCCTTGTGACTTTCATCTTTGGGGTCATCTGAAGTCATTGGTGTATGCCAATAAACCCCGAAACATCAATGACTTGAAGGAGGAAATTCGACGGGTTATCGGGCAAATGGAAGTCGAAACTTGTCGTGCATTAATATCCAATTTCATGGACAGAGTTGATGCGTGCCAGCGCAGTAGAGGAGGACACATGCATGACATCATTTTTCATACATGAAATCGGAAGGTAAGATGAACTTGTTGATGTATTTATTTTCAGTTTTTCAATAAAATAAATCTCTTAATTTGATATATCAAAACCGGCGCTCTTTTTGAATCACCCTATATTATAAAAAGGATTTTTTCAGCCAGTTTGAAAGTTTATTGCTGAAATCTGTGACTGATAAGTCTTGGCAGACGGTAGGCAGTCTGTTTAACACATTAATTCCCAAAGATATGTGATATTCCATAGTTTTTGTCAATCTACATCTTTGAAAGTCCAATTTCTTGCACTGTCTAGTGTTTTGGTCATGTTTCACATTTCTAGTAGGGTAGTTGTATAAATTACCTTTAACTGAAACTAATACTTCAAATATGTACAAGTTAACAACAGCACGTAATTCCGTTTTTAAGAAAAAGAGGTTTCCAAAGCTCCTTCACACAAGAGTTAGTAATGATTTAAGAGCCTTCTTCTGTACCATCAGAAATATATCCAGTACAGTTTCATTTCCCCCAAACAATCAGACCATATCTCAAAAAAGAACACAAAGTAGGCAATTTTTAAATATATTAGATACTTGTTTTTTAATATTTGCTAATAAAAAAAATAACACGACAATTTTTTTACATGCATTGTTCTGACCAGAACAACTTGTGATCAATAAAAATTCCTAGTTAATTAACAGATTTACAGCAGTTTCTATTATCTATACCTCCATCCTTTACTAAAATCACAAGATCATTAGTTTTCAATTTTTTAAAAAAACAAATCATTTATATTAAACTAATCACTAGCAGTTTTTAAAGTAATGTCTTTTATAGAGCTAAAATATGTAATATCTTCATGCACTTTCAACAAAGTAGTATCGTCTGCATAGACAATTGTAAACATGGTAAGTTTGTGTTTAAGCCATTTATTAAAATAATAAACAAAACTGGCCCAAGACAGATCCTTGGGGAACGCCAAATTTGGTTGTCAAAGTTTTAGAAAAATTACTACTTAGATCTAAGTATAAACGATAAGTCAAAGAAAATATGTTCAGTAGTAGAACAAGTACCTGAGGAGTAGTGTCAACTTCAACTCCTAAGTTAGCCATTTCACTGCGAAGACGGGTAACACTTCTGCTACGAGCTCGAGGAGGTGCTGTACGTGGCATAACTGGTTTTGTCGACTGTTTTTGAACACGAGCTTCAATTCTCCTTATAGCTTTCTTTTCTCGAATTTTTTCAGCCAAATCTTTTATTTCTTGCATTTCTGGACTAATTTCAATCTTTGGAATGGCATAATATCCAGCTTCTTCTCGCATCTCCTCCTCCTTCTCCAGTTCTTGGAATTTCTAATAAAATAATAAGAAAAATTAAACCACTAGCCATACATCACTATAGGCACAAAATATGGTACTTGGCGTTCAGTCAGGAGGTGTAAAATCACTTGACACAGTTTTAAGAAGCATGTGGCACTTGCAATGCCTCGTACAAATGTGATGTATAACACATTTGTACTTTTCATTTTCACATTCACAATGAGGGGTGACCTCAATAAAGGACTTTCTGCTACTTTTTAACAATAACCACAAAACTGGTGTTTCTACATCATTTTTTTATGAAGCTAAAGGAAATACTGACACCAAAGGGTTCTGCCACAATTCACAGTTCTATAGTCTATCTACTGTAAGAGTACTCCGTGTGAGGTAAGCGCCTATAGGTTGTAAACGAAAGTTTTACTCTGGCGCGTATCTACCTTGCCGCCTGACAATTATCTTGTATTACGTTCCATCATAATCATAAAAATCTATAATCTACATCCAGCTAAACTAAACATCATCCTTTAAGCATTTTCAATTATACCGTTCAGATTACTTGTAATTATTGTAGTTTCATAAAGAGACTCCTTAATTAATTATTTTAAGCGTTACATTTAACAAAACAATTTTTTTCAACTTTTTAATGGTTGCCGCTTTTATGTTTCTAAAACTCAACACATTCACTATCACGCATGTCAACAAAATATAGCTTACAAAACTTTTCAACTTCAGTCTATGAAAAAAAAAAACCGAAACGAACCGATACAATACCAAAAGATAACTAATGAAACAAAAAATGAGTTCAACACGGGCAAGTGCAAACAGTTGTATTAAACTAGTCACAGACATTAATTTTAATGATATGAAGTAAACAATCTGGAATGATAAACAACGAATCACTGGAATTGTTTACTCTCCTGTTATAATTCCAGCACATTAGTCTTATATTATTACTTGTGACCAAAAATAAAACTGAGTCTTTATTAAAAACCTACTAATCATAAATAATAATCTAATAATAATAAATAATGTAACGAAAAATAACAATGTAAGAGTAACAAAAGTAAAAGTTTTGTTATGAATGGTAAACTAATGTTCGATTTATAAAATATTTTTTAACAGATGAATTGAACGTGTTTTCATTATAATATTAAGCTTAGAGTGAATTAGTGTTGTATGGAATTTTGTTTTTGATCATGCTGTGCGTATTTTTAATTAATGCGCATGCTCACTTGTGTTGCCGGTTGCCTACGTCGGAGTACTCTTAGTGTAGACAGACTCTACAAGACCGAGGAGTAGTCCAACCTACTTCAGAAACTTTCAACTTTACACGTGAAAAAAAATCATCAACATGAAAAACCTTTCACTATTTTTATTCCCATGAAATAAAAATATCCAAATTTAATTAGTGATAAATATATTGTAAAGAATTTTTAGTAGTAAAGTTGTTTATTTTTTCTCTGAATTGCAAATATATCCTACATAGTCTTAATTATTGTATATTTATTCATTGCTTTTTAAAAAATTTTGTTTAACGTAATTCTTGTACCCTTTTTAAATGTTACAAAAGTATTTTTTATAATAGGTAGTTATAAGAATTTATGTAAATTTTTTTAAAATAATTTATTTTGTTTACTCCTATGCACGATCAGAACTCTTTATGAAGAGTTTTTGTGTAAAAGTATATTTAATTTAAAATATTGTATAAAGCTTAGTTTAGTTATAAATTGTAATACATATTTAACTAAATAAAAAAATTAAATAAATATTTCATGTGAAAAATCCTTGATTGCCTCAATTTTTATAAAAGAAACAGAAAAGTTTTCTTTTTAGAACAGATAAGAATAATTTTAAACCACTTCTATTAGCTCTTACATAAACAAATAATTAATGGGTGTTTTTTTAGAGGTATAGAACTTTCAGTTGGCAGTACTGATTTCTATGGAGGCCATTTTGAAAACTGTTTTGTAATTTATGTTCAGTTTGGTTTGCCATTTTATAATGAAAAGACTGACGCCTGAACAAAGCTTGCAAATTGTGCAGATTTATTTTGAAAATCATGGTTCAGTTCGTGAAACTTATCGCGCACTACGTCCGTTTTATGATCGACATAATCATCCATCATAGCATTTTGTTCAGTGATGAAGCCCATTTTTGGTTGAATGGCTACGTGAATAAACAAAACTGCTTCATTTGGAGTGAAGGTAATCCTCGATATATTGCTGAGAAGCCTTTACATCCAGAAAAAGTGACTGGTGTGCTTTATGGGCTGGTGGAGTCATTGGTCCTTACTTCTTCAAAACTGATGCCGGGCAGAATGTTACAGTCAATGGTGACCACTACAGAGCCATGATCAATGACTTTTTTGTTCCTGAATTGAATCGCCTTAATGTTGGAGAGCTGTGGTTTCAACAAGATGGTGCAACATGTCACACAGCGCGTGCCACAATCGATTTACTGAAGGAAACGTTTGGTGAACGTATAATTTCATGTTCTGGACCTGTAAATTGGCCTCCAAGGTCGTGCGATCTAACACCGCTGGACTATTTTCTGTGGGGGTATGTGAAGTCGCTAGTCTATGCCAATAAGCCACAGACAATTGACAACTTGGAAGGCAACATTTGCCGCGTTATTACCAATATACAGCCCCAAATGCTGCAAAAAGTGGTCACAAATTGGCCATCTCGATTGGACCACGTCTGAGCCAGCCGCGGCGGCCACATGCCGGAAACGTGCTGTTGGTAACGTGCTCGCCTCTCATCACGCGGTCTTGGGTTCGAATCCCACTCGGGCATGGCATTTATTCATACGTTACAAAAAATTCATTTCATCCTTCACCGTCTGCATTAGCAGCAATTTGCAAAACAGTCGGACGTTAAAAAAAAAAAAAAATGCCGGAAATTATTTAAAAATAAAAATGGCAAATAATTATCTTTAAAATAAAACCAATTCTACGTCAATTGTTCAATTATTCTGTGTTTTATTTCATTTTAAATTTCTATACCTCTAAAAAAAACACCCCTTACTAGATAGTGTAACCATGTGACTGAAAAGTTGATGCCCTAAAAGATACACAAATAGTTTCTATGAGTAATTTGTCATATTAAACATACACTTCCGGATACATACTAACAATATTTTCAGTTGTGCTCGTCTATTCACAGTGAAGCTCATACCTAGCTCATTTGCTTTCCTTCCCCTGATTAATATTATCCATCTTTACTTTCTCTAGGTAAGGAAATTTATGTTTCCAAGTTAATTTTTCAAAATCCAAGTTTCCACTGGAAACACAAGGTTTTTAGGTTCCCAGAAGCAAAATAACGTTTTCACCGAATGGTCTGTGCCTGTTGTGTGAACAAAAGGACTCAAAAAAATCTGGTGTGAAACACTCACACAACTTTCTCTCGCCAATGCAAATAATGAACAATATAACCTAATTAGTAATAAAACATTAGAAATAAACAAAAAACTAACCTCAATAAACATAACCTAATTTTAATCATGAGCGAGAGATGCAAAATTAAAATCAACCTCAGTTTGGTTTATAAATGGGAAAATCACTCATTCACATTTAACTAGGCTCTGTAGAGAAAAATGCTTTTAATAAAAGTTGTACATCTTTTCATTTTCTATAAATTTGATTATATACACTTTTGTCGTAAAATGCATACTAAGGCCGAAATCTTAAAAAAAATAATTTTTCACACGTTTTCGTGAGAAAAAACAAAAAGTCGCTAAACTAAGTGTTATACAAAAAAGTGTTTGAAATAAAAGTTGTAGAATTTTAATTTCTCTACATTTTTTATTAAGAAATTTTTGCGCTTAAATGCATATTAAATTTTTTTACGTGAAAACACCTTCACCAAGAATTTCAGCAAACATGGCGCCTACCCTATTGTGTAAAGCATAAACAATTTAGTAAACTAGGCGATTTTTAAAAAAAATCTTAAAACCAGTTTTTGAGAAAATTGCAAAAAAAGTGAAAAATTACACGAATAAACTACTGCTTCCGGTTGACCGATTTTGATGAAAATGTTCGTGTCGGGTCCGGTAGTAATATGTAACTTAAATTTCAAGTTTCAAGTTCATACGATGTTCAGTTCTTAAGATATTCTGTTCACACACACACACACAGAGACAAATCTGTAATAACATGTTTTTTTGTGTTCAGGGGGTCTAAAAACGTGTAGATACGGTGAAAACTCAATTTCGAAAAATCGACATGAAAACAATACTTTCCTTCCTATATATTCATATAGGCAAGAGAAAGTAATAAAAAATCATACAAAGTTAAAACTTGGAACTTAAATTAGATACTACGAGGGGCACAGACACGTTTTTATCAAAATCCATAAACCCAAAATAGTAGTTTATGCAAGATTTTTCATGTTTTTGGATATTTAAAAAAATTGTTCCTATAATTTGATTAAAATCACATCATTTACTACATTATTTGTGCTTTACAAGTTGGGGTAAGTGACATATCTAATGAAATTCATAAAAGAGCTATGCTCACATGGTACAAAAACAGTTTTTTGAAGATTGCAGTCTTAATATGCATTTTAGGATAGAAGTTTATAAAACTTAAATGCAATTTTTTATGTTCATGGATACTTAAAATAAATGGTTCTTAAAATTTTTATTAAAATTACCTCATTTACTGCATTATTATTATTATTATTACTATTATTATAAGAAGAAGAATCGGTATACTTAAAATAAAACCTGCATAGGATGTTTGATAAAAAACTATTTATACTTATTTAGGTATACATTTTTTTGGTGTTTCAGATTAGTGTCAATAATGGTTTTTTTATAATTTGTTTATCAAAATCAAAGTACAACAGTGGTTGATTTTAATTTTACTGTCATTCACTCAATTAAAATTAGGTTATGTTTTTTAATATGTACATTGACAAAAGAAAGTCTCAAGAGCATTTCACAACAGACTTTTGATTATACAAACCATAATGCATGGTAAATAATTTCATCAAAATATGGGTCTGAATGATTCTTTTACTATTAACTTCATAACATTACTAAACTCATGTTAACAGAAATGATGTGTTCCAAGTGTTTATCTGCGCTGTACAAACAAGCTCTGACGCTTTTAAAAACTACCGAAAATCTTGTCTATAAAATGGAACATACCTTTAATAAATCAGGGTCTACAAAATCGGCGATATTATGTCCGTCCCAAATTTCAGGAATTATATCATATTTGTATTCATCAGGTAAATCATAGTTTTTCTTCAGATCAAGAACGTAATCATCACCCAATTCTTCTTCTATATCTCTCTCGAGTTTTCTTTTCCTCAATTCTTTCTCTTTTCGTTTTTCCCATACTGCTTCTGTACGAATAACAAAAAGGCAAAAATATCTATTACATATCAGGCAATTAAGCATTATTAAAATTATATTTGCCAGAAGCCTGATTAATCGATAGATTTAAAAGGCTTGCTAACAAGCAATGATGAAAGTCGCCACACATCAATTAGTTGAGACAACAGAAAACAGGTGGTCGAGAGCAATAAAATTCTACAGCCATATGGAAGATCAATGATACAAAGACAGTATTGTGCAGGACCAAATTCACACGTACAAAGCTTACTGGGAGCCTCAATTAACCCAGTTGTTTGAGAAAAGTTCCACCACAAAATCACTCTTTTGCGGTCAAGTACGAGGCGTGTTCAGAAAGTAAGTACCGTTTTAAAAAAAAACAAGTACAGTAGAGTACCGATTTTCCGTGGATCGTTTAACCGGGATTTGGATTAACCGTGCGATCACTAGAAATTTTTTTTTTTTGTTTAACGTCCGACTGTTTTGCTAATTGCTGCTAATGCAGACGGTGAAGGATGAAATGAATTTTTTGTAACGTATGAAAAAATGCCATGCCCGAGTGGGATTCGAACCCAAGACTGCGTGATGAGAGGCGAGCACGTTACCAGCTCCTAAAATAAGTTGCAAAGAAGCTTTAACCGGCGCCGAAACAATACTAACTTTCATGGAAAATCAGGATGACACAGATTACGTTGACATTTTACATATTCGTGGTTATATAAGCAAATAAAAAAAAAAATATTGCGGCATAAAATGAAACAAAGTAAATTAACAGATTTTTTGTGATTTTTTTTTGGTACGTAGTTTAAGGTAAGACTTATATAAATTTATGTAGTAAATATTTTTATTTCAATACAATTTGTTTATGTATTTCCGATATCCGATAGTATTAACATGTATTAGTCAGTAGAATGAAACATACGCGTAACTAGTGGTTTTGTTTATGATGTAAGTGGTCTCGACCGAATTGGGTTGCATTATCCATGTTTTCCGGTTATCCGGTATAGTTATCCCCCCAATTACCACGGATAATCGGTATTATACTGTAAAACAATTTTTTTCAACACAATTTTATTGCTACATGAAAACCCAAACCTTAAACTATTTTTCGACATAGTTTCCACCGATGTTCAAACACTTGTCATAGCGGGTGATCAATTTATCTATACCCTCTTCGTAGAAGGTTCCCGCCAACAAATGTAGCCACGACTCCACAGCAATTTTCACTTCAGCTTGCGATAACCTAAGCGGTCCGTAACAATTTCGTACAAAAGAGTGCATGAAATTTGTTGGAAATCGTCAGATAGCGTTGTCAGAGTGAAACGTCTGTTCTCTTGGATTTTTTCGTCAACTGCCCTTACCAGATTATCAGTGACGAGAGAAGGCCGACCGCTCCGATTCTCATCATGCACATTTGTTCGACCGCCATTGAACATTCTAACTTACTTTCTCACTATTCCTTCACTCATCACGTCTTCCCCGTAAACATCTCGAAGTTGACGATAAATTTCAGCCGGTTTTACATTCCTTGCATTCAAAAATCTTATTACAGAACGAATCTCACAATCGGCGAGATCACTAATTGTCTTAAACATTTTAAACGTTCAGAGAAAACTGAAAACACAATGTAGAACAACTACAATGGCGTGAGTCAATAGCCAGTGAACAAGGACGACTAGTGCGCATGCGGGGAACCCCAATTGCAGTGCTACGGCGGCAGTAGAATGAAATGGTACTTACTTTCTGAACACGCCTCGTATATAACACTGATAGGTGCCACTGGAAACAAGAATATGAATAGGAACAGCTTTGTATTCGAATAGTATAGCAAGGAGGTCAGTCATAAACAATTTGAGCAATATTATGTTGTATTCTCACTTTGAGAAACAGTATGACATGATCAGATGGAAAAAATACAAAAACCGACAAATTTCAGCATAACCAGTGCTTCCAAAACAAAGTACTCCACAACTTTGTAGTGTCTCTTGGTACATCATGAATGCCTCTTCATCAGGACTTAAGTATGGGAAGTCATAAAGCAGATCAGAACATTTGCAAAAAGACTCCGTCAGCAGGATAACATAGAGGGCACCGAGCTACTAGGTGTCAATGGGCTATACAGGAGACACACGTGAATTAAGCCACATTACCTATTTATTTCACAATTAAGTAGTGAATATAATGCACGATGTTAAATTAGTTGTTTTTCTTGTGAAATTTTTTTTGTTAAATTATTCGATAAGTTAGTACTTAAAAACACTACTTTCTAAAGCAGCAAAGTATTTAAATTCGCTAAATACGAAAAGTTTAATCTCAATTCGCTTAATCTCAGGTTGGATGTTATATATTTACATGACTAATAAAAAAAGGTGAAAATAAACATATATTAATGAATAAGACAATGGGGAAACATGTGAATAGCATATTTACACTAAACTACACTGATAGTGTTATAAAGGGACAGTCAAACCACTAGGGACCTGTTAAAATATTAGAATAATTCAAAATTTCTAATTATACAATTGTCTTAAAAAGGTATTAGAAGAAAACACTTCAAACTTTAAGATTTACCAAAAACATTTACTGGATTTTTAAATATCAATATTTAGCTTAAAATATACATGCAGTGAGTCGCCACAGAGGCGAAAAAATATATTTCGATATCATCAAGAGTTTGAATTAATCAATGTATAACAATTTGAATTATCCACTACTTTTTAATATTATATAGACACAAAATACTTCAAATTATCCAAGTTTCAGTGTATTAAGAAATATCTGTTTCATATCACCGTAGTGGATCATCTTAAATATAAATAAAAACTAAATATCGTTCATTTTCCACTCACCTGGAACAGTTGGGATCCTTTTATTATCAACACCTTGAGGTAAAGCAACAGTCAACTTATTCAGTATTGCATCCACTTTCTTAGCTTGCATTTTGTTTTCAACTCTAAATGCCAGCAGCGTTTCACAAGCCTAAAATCAGACCATTGACACATTTATGTATTACACCAATTGATGCTGAGCTTATCTTATTGATGCTTATTGACTTAGATTTATCGATCCCCAATAGGCCAGGTAAGCTTATTTCGTAGAGAAAGAATAGTTTGTTACACTGATGTGATTTACAGTTTCATTGACTATGTTGTGGTTTAGGTGAACAGCCAAAAAGCTGGTTTGAACCTCTTGAGGGTTTTAATAAGTAAAAACGAGGAGTGAGGTGGTTTACTATTGCCTTCCTCACTGAATTGAAAGAGAATGCTTATCAGCATGCCAGGGCTTCCAAAAAAAACACCTACTTTCCACCCTGCAAATGACACCTTCACGTCAATCACCACAGGGTCTGCCTGTGTAATGAAATTCATTACTCTCAGAGAAGATAACTCTGACTAGTGTCTTTAACAGCTCTACCTCTTCTGTTCTTCAATAGTTCAGTCATATAATTGGCTGACTATATGAAAAAACAGAACTATTTTTTGTAGCCCTGGAACCAAAAGATAGAGTGCAATTAATTTAACACTGCACCTGCCCATTATGGGCGTTTATTGACTATAGTGAAGTGAAATCATCATAATTGAAAAAAATTACCTTATCATTGGATCTGTTGACAACATGGAAATACAACTCATGGGGTTTCATGTCCCGGCTTTATTTAATACTGTGGAATTAGGACCCTGTGTATTATAAAATACATACAAGATTGCAACTACACTGGTCCTACACATGTTAATTTACTGCCCTAGAAACTGTCATGTCATGGTTTCAAAAACACCTAGAAAGTACCCGGACACTACTTCTTTTTCTAGAAAAGATTCAGGATCTGGTTCCAAAAAATACAACTTCCAAGTTAATTTGACCAACTACCAGTGAATTTTTTAAGTGAAATTAAAAACACCATAAAATTAATCTATTTTTTTGTTTTCTTGCGATTTTCTGCAGCTACAGTATTCATTTTTAATCTAGTGTATGTTTTATTAGCAAACAGCTCTCTAATGTTCAATGACTTTTAACAAAATTGCACTTTAACTTCTACAGTACAATAATATGCAATAGAACATACATATACTCTCCTTCTCCTTTAGTATTCTATTCGGACGTTAAACAAAAAAAAAAAAAAAAAAAAAAAAATCCTTTAGTATTAAGGATAATGGCAATATTTGCAATGAACAAGTTTTGTATAATTACATTTTATCTATTTGACATTTTCTTTGATTGCAAATATACTTGTCAATAATACATGATAGTTATATAAATTGATCATCTGTTAAAAGATTTTGAATTATGTAGCTAGGTAACTAAATATAAATATATATAAAGAATTGTTAATCTTGGTTAAAATAACATGAATAATTTTGATTGTGCTCTCGCATTATACGTGTAAAAACATACGAAAAATCTAGCGTGAAACACTCACACGACTTTCTATTGTCAATGTAAATGAAGACCAATATTACTTATCATTAGTACAAAATGTAAAATGAAAAATAGCTGCCTCTGTGATGTAGTGGATAGCGCACTAGTCTACTAAGCGGAGGTCCTGGGTTTGATTCCCGGCTAGGGTCTGGAAATTATGTGCCAAAGCCCATCATTACAGTTTCTTAACCCACTGTAGTCGCTAATAATGAAGCTGTTGATACGACATTAAATAAACAAAAAAACTGAAAAACATAACCTTATTATAATCACAAGTGAAAATGTAAAATGAAAATCACTCTTTAAAGCTAAACTAAGCTCAGTAGAGAAAAATGCTTGAAATAACAGTAGTTTTTTTAATTTCCTATAAATGTGAATATATACACTTTTGTTGTAAAATGCATACTAAGGCTGAAATTTTAAAAAATCCATTTTTTACAGATTTTGATAAACAAATAACAACAGAAAATCACTAATTACTGTTAAACTAAGCATCACACAAACAACTGTTTGGAATAAAAATTGTAGGTTTGTAAATGTTCTACATTTTTGGTTAGCTACACTTTTGCCCTAAAATGCATTTTAAGGCCGTAATCTAAAAAAACTAACACTTTTTTCTACAGAAGCACAGCCTCCCCAAAAATTTCAGCAAATATGGCACTTGCCCTATCTTGTACAACATTAAAAATGTAGAGGCAATTTTTAAAAAAACTGTAGAAGCAGTTTTTGATAAAAAAAAATCCCAAAACAGTGAAAAATTACATGAATAAACTACTACTTCCCGTTGACCTATTTTGATGAAAATGTTTGTGTCGGGTCCTCTAGTGGTACCTAACAGAAGTTATAAGTTTTAACTTCCTATAATATTTCCTTTTTGAGATATTTTGTTCACACACACAGACCAATCCCTAAAAACATTGTTTTTTGGTTTCAGGGGGTATAAAAACGTGTATATCCGGTGAAAACTTGATCAAAAAATTGACATGAAAACAATGGTTCCCTTCCAATATAATCACATACGGCACGAAAAATTAAAAAGTATTCATTCACAAACGTGATTTTTCAGATTTTGATAATTTTATTAAATCATTAATGGACATTTCAGGTTTTTATGAAAATTTAATTTTATACAAAGGTTAGTTCTATTTTGTTTCCAATTTTGTTTTTTATTAATCTTTTATGTTATTGATTTTTGTTTTAAACAAACATTTTATTAAAAGCATCTTTAAAAAAATTCAATAAAGAAACAGTCAATGATAGAATAATAAATTTACAAGACATAACTCAAAGAAAATAAACCAAAGATAGTTCAAACTCATGGTCTTATTATTTCAATTTTCAAAATAAACTTTTCATTAACTAAAATAAATCTCCTTCAGTCCACCTCCGTAGCGTAGTGGTTAGCACATTAGCCTAACCATGGGGAAGTCCAAGGTTCGATTCCCAGCCAGGGTCTGGAAATTTTCACAAGTCAAAACCCACAGTTTCAAAATATACTGTAGAGCAGATGCCAAATAAGCTTGCCGATTTTCTTAAGTGACCAGAAGGTTTATTTTGGTAATGGCGCGCTAAATTGCCTCAGCGAGTGGTGGGGGTCAGCGGTGTACTGTGATTTAAGTCACGTCGCTCTCGCAACGTTATGTATCACCTAACCTGAAAACATTAGTCTGTAATGTGTTGTATGTGGTAGGCGTTAATTGTTGTATACAATGTTTACAATTGAATGTTTTTAACATCATTAACAGATGATAATTTACATCGTTCAAAACATGTGATTTAATAGGCACTTCGGTACTAAGACATGAAATCTAATGACTAAATCCAAACTGTTCGCGCAGCTACACTGGCGAGCTTATTTGGTGTTCACTATAGTCGCTAATGACCAAGCAGTTGATGTGACTTTAAATTAACAAATTAAAAAAAAAACATCTACAAGAGAAACCCAAAACAAATAAAGATTACAGAACAAAAAAATTGGGTATTTCATTAGTATTTGTTAACATAAGTATTGCGCCATTCTCCCTTAGGGAACACACAGTACAACATCAGTATTAAAAGCTCTACTGTATATCTACGTCAGCATTTACATCTGTGTAAAAAGTACTTGATAATTGAGTAGGAGCTATCAGCTGACAGTCAGATGTAGCATAAACTAATGATTTATAATAGAACATGAGTATTATTTTGGAAATTGTATACACTGCAGTGTCGCTTACCTTTCATTGACCGAACTACAGGATAAGAGGGGTTGTGAATGTGAGGAGTAAAGGTTAGAGCAGTGGTTCCCAACCCACAGTGGTCTGCGGACCACTCAGCCTGAAAGTGAACTACCACGGACCACCCATTACATTATTGCATATATCTTATCAGTTGTAACCAAATTAAAAGGTGATTAAATAAAACAAATTTACAGAAACAAACTATTATTATTAATTAAGAAACTATTATTTCAAACATATAATTGTTATTTTCAAAAAGAAGGGTACATTGTACATCGCACAAAGTAAAAATATTTTAATTGTAAATTGTCTTTTAATAAAATAAGGAATACAGAATTTACTTAGTCGAAAATAACAATGAAAATTAAAATATGAATTAAAAATGAAATGAAAATTTCAATGCGACTTTTGTGCACGAATCTTTCTGACTAGCTGAGGGATTCTAGGTTTTAGGCTCTTGCTAAGAGCTACTCTCAAATCACTGCTTACACTTAGCCGATTTCGTTGTTTGTTTTTAATTAACAATAAACTAGAGAACCCCTGCTCATACAAATAAGTGGTTGAAAAAAATCATAAGATATACCGCAAAGCTACTTGCCGAATGTTGGGGAAGCCCAGGGCTGTCTTACACCACAACTCTTCTACCTTTACTTAATCTGAATCTTGAATGTATTTACTTAATCTTGTTCAATGAAAATCGTAATTTTAATTTAATCACGGGAAAATATTACTTTTTTATAAGTAGTCACCGGACTCTCACGGACCACCCCGAAGGCTCTCACGGACCACCTTTGGTCCGCGGACTACCGGTTGGGAAACACTGGGTTAGAGCACAACTGGTAAACCCGTTTACAATACCAATATAAAAAAAAAAATTACTACAAGCAGCAGCATACAGTACCTGCTCTTTCACATATGCGACACCTTCTTCCGTAACAGTACTCATAGTGAAAACAGGAATGCTTTCATTTTCAAACTTTTTCAAAGCGAGTTTTTTCTCTTCATTCAAATCCTCAGGGCGGATAACATCGACTTTATTACATACGACCATGAGTGGTTTATTGGTGAACAATGGCTTAATATTGTCGTACAATGAAATCTGGTCTTCAATTGTGTGACCGCACTGTTCAGATACATCGATAAAATATAAAACCTGAAACAACATATTTGCTACAATTAATGGTCTAACATTTTCTATTTATACTACTCCCGATGAATACAATAAGCCTATATGTTTATAGGCGACGAATAACAAGTGATGGCAAACAAAATGGTTGCATGAAATAACATCACTGTGATTGTTTTCATCAGCCTATAAATAAAATTACATCCGTGGAGTCAGTACAGCTGCCATGTCTCAGTCAAGATCACCAGATACATAAAGACAGTCCTATGTTCTGATCAGTAAAAGATCTTAGCCTGAATCTGAATCCTTAAGAGTTTTTCTTGGGTGACAATAAAAATTGTATTCTAGGCACAACAGTTCACATCTCAGGGTAAGCGCGTAGTGAACACTTGTCGCACGTGCTTATTCACGCTAGTGAGTGCGCATAGTGGGAACATGTAATTACATGCTTAACCGTAATTCAGTTGTCGGTATTCAACATCAGTTCCAGTAGCAGCAGTGATGATGAATTATTTCTAATGGAAACGTTTACACAAAATTATTATCATTTAAAGACAATACCGTTAGTGACATTAATAAGAACAGAAAATTGTATGGCAAGTAAAATCATCTTTTTTCCGCAATTAAAAAAAGATAGACACAGGTTTTTTAAATACATGAGAAATAATCAGGAAACGTCTAATTTTATATTGTCAAAAGTAGAACTTTGTTTACAAAAACAATGGTGCAACTTGCACAAGCAACCCATATTACTGGAAGAAAGACTTATGATTACTTTGAGGTAGGCCTACGTATTTTGAACATTTTGACTACCGGTATCCAATATTATAGAGCATTGCTTTTGGCCAGTAATAATTTTTTATGTTTATTTTTATAAACCTATGTTATAATTAATTAAAGAGTTGTTATTATTTAAAAATACATATTATATGACGCCAAGTACATTTTTGCAACCAGCATACAGGTTTATACAAAACAAACCTGTGAGCTGATATGTGCAGATGACCAGCGTGCAGCTTTCCCCACCAGCGTTTACTGTGAGACATCTGATTACAATATAATTGCATATTCCTACTAGCAGGCTCCCGCTTGTAAGTGACCAGCGTTCATTGTGCGCTTACCCTAACGATGTGATTGTGATTATATGCATGTGACAGTTACACCTAGAGCATATGTCATACTCTAACAGAAATTAGTTACTGATAAGATTTTGCTGGGCACAACGTACATCTTACCATGGATTGCTCGCACTCAAACCGTACTCAGATATGGAATATATTGGTAGCCAGTCACATGTTTTGATGATCATGTAAATCATGAGACCCAGCCCACGGTTCAAGCCAATATAAAATAAAATGAGAACATGACAAGACCATCAAAAGACCAATACCATCAATAATACCTTATTACTATTCGATACTTACAGCGGCACG
Source organism: Catonia carolina (assembly GCA_035578175.1). Classification (NCBI taxonomy): domain Eukaryota; kingdom Metazoa; phylum Arthropoda; class Insecta; order Hemiptera; family Achilidae; genus Catonia; species Catonia carolina. The sequence goes on from JAQMRL010000007.1 coordinate 45,779,142, forward strand.
AAGATGTGCAAGAGCAGTGACTGCTTGCATTTCAATAACGTTTCTTTCTTCAAGAGGATGATCTAAAATACCCGGTGTGTCGATGACTTGCCAGCGAAGGTATTTATAATCTGTGTGTCCAATATACAATGATTTAGTAGTGAAAGCATAAGGTTGTACTTCAACATCTGCTCGAGTGATCTAAAACACAAAACAATGTGCGTCAATTTAAATGTTAAACAATCAATAATGTCTCTGTTTTGTACATATATTCATTGATTTTAGCTTGAAATTAATTCATATTGTTGATCAAGGTATAAAACTTTATTTGCAATTTTCCAAATCAAATCACAAGTCAGTTACAAGTTGCTTGCATTCTTATAAAATATATTTGAAAAGAAATGAGCATAAAACAAGACAGAAGAACATTCCGCGACAAAAAAATAAATGTAAAAATGGATCACACAAGCACCTAGTACTGCCACAAGGTGACAGCAAAATTTGTGAAACTGGTGCATTTTTTTTATTGTTTTATATTATTTTCAACATAATGAATCGTGGTAGTGATGGGTTAAACCTAGAAGTCACTTACTTTGTTGATGAAACTAGATTTTCCAACGTTTGGGAAGCCACAAATTATAAGTGTCCTTGTATACGGGTCGATGGATGGAAGACGAGCAAGATGTTGACGGACTTGTTCCAGATACTGTAAATTAGAGGCTTGCCTTTTAACTATGGTAACCATTCTGAAATATAACAACAAAAAACAAATTTATTTGCTGTACATCTATTCATGACACGCATGAAAACAGCACACAATAATCTCTTTATTGGTATGGTCTGTTGATGAACTGACCAAGCACACCAAACAAGGTACCAGATAAAAAATGATTGCTTCTGCAATTTTCAGACACTTTTTACTAGATCAGGGTACACCATCAGGGTTTGTCAAATCATCATTCGTATGTACTGAGTAGTACGACTGGTGTTACGGATCATAATTATCAAAACATTTACATCCTATATTAACCCTTTGCGAGCTATTTACAGGTATAGCCGCATCTGTAAAAAGTGCGCAGAGAGCTATTTACGCTTATAACCACAACCCGTTTTTTTGCCCAAAGAGCTATATACGGTTATATACGCAATTGTGTATTAAATAGTGTAGATTAAAAGTTAGTTCATAGAACTGTCACTAGTTGTTTTTTCAGTTACTATCTTCTTATTTTAACATGAAATAATCGATTTACTGACTGAATATCGTACGACAATCAATGTAAAGATCGATCGCTGTTGAAGTAAGGTTATGAATGGCAGCTTGTTTGTTTACTGTATTGTGATTAAGCTTAGTTTTTCTTTATGTATATCTTTTTGTTATGTGAAACATTTTATAAGTGTACATAAAATAGTGTTATAAGTAAAAAATAAGTAAATTAATTTGTTCTTCAAACTAAATACACTAAAATATATAATAAGAACTACATGTTAGGTTAGTGCGCGTTTGCTACACTGTAACTGTAAGTATTGACTTTATTCAAAATATTTTTTATATCTTATCTATTTAGTATAACTTTTAATAACATTTTTATCACTTTTATGCAATAAAAACAATATGTAATTTTTCAAAAATTTCTTAACATATAACTAGCTCTGACTACCATGAGGTACATAAACGTTCTAGCTCTCAAAGGGTTAAATTGCTACTCATCAATCCTATCACTCAATTTACTTTTTATCACTTAAACCTGATTTGGTTGGCCATTCCCCACCTAAAAGGTCCAAATAGCCTTTGCCCACAGTTTGGGGCTTTCCCAACACTTGTTCGTCGAGTAGCACTTGTCCAACCAACTTGCTATCTGTTATAGCTGGCAGACCACAGAGAAGATCATACTACTGATCATTAAAACTAATCAAATATTCACCTTAGCTTATGCAGCTTCAGTCAACTACCGTTTTATAACACTAAATCACCTCAATATCGTCGCCCGCCTTAAAATCTTAAAAGTCCGCCTTAAAAGTCTTAAAATTACCCACGACACAGTTGCAACTGTTCTGTTCACTATTCCCAAATATGACACTAAAAATGCATACACTATTCCCTAACACTGAAGATACATTCTACTCAGCCAGCACACATGATGAAAGATAACGGATAATCTATCAACACTTCTAACTTTCCCGTACTTTTTCTTTCTCTTGCCTAGATGAATACAACGGTATTCATATAGTATACAAATTGTACATGACATACTGCAATTGAAATGCTAGCAATACTACAGGATTTTTTTTAAACATCTTTTAGTATTAAAAGATTTGTGGCCTTTGAGATCCCAGATCTTACATCTGCTGACATTTTACTATGAAGTTCATTGAACGGTGAAGTTTACAGAAACAATCCTCATATGATTGATGAATTAAATGCAAACATTGAAAGCACGATTTCAAAGATTAATGAAAAAATTAAAAAAAAAATTGCTGCAAATGTCATGAAACAAGTGCAAATCTGTATTGAAGTTGCAGGAAATCACTTCCATCATCTACTATGAGGTTAAAGTTATTAAATGTAAAATTCATTGTAATTTGCTATTTATTTGTAATAGTCTGTGTCATATTTAACATAGGGTTATGTCCTTAATAAAACATCCATTATGATCTGATATAAAAGAACCATCTTACCTGCCTAGGGCAGCCTTTTTCAACTGCTTGCATCTGTACAACGAGTCACCAAATTTTAAAAGTCGAACATACTCCTTTCCGACACTGAAAAAACAATCAATTTCTCATCACAAAAACAATTAAGTATAAAATCTATAATAATAATCACTAATATGTAAAAAATCAATTACAAGTTCATCATTAATATGAATGGTTCTTAATATACACAAAAAATCTTAGGAAAAACACTATGAATAACTGACTAAATAAATTAATATCCTAAATTTTTATCCGTCTGAAGTAAAAAATCTGGTGTGAAACACTCACACAACTTTCTCTTGCCAATGGACACTAAAGATGAATCTTAACATTAGTAATAGAACATTAGAAACAAACAAAAAACTAACCTCAATAAACATAACCTAATTTCAAACATGAATGAAAGACGCAAAATGAAAATCAACCTCAATTTAGCTTAAAAATATGGAAAATCACCCTTTCACGCTAAACCAGGCTCTGTAGAGAAAAATGCTTTCAATAAAAGTTGTAGATCTTTTAATTTCCTATAAATTTGATTATATACACTTTTGTCGTAAAATGCATTCTAAGGCTGAAATCTTTAAAAAAAAATCGATTTTTCACAAGTTTTCGAGAGAGAAAAACAGAAAATCGCTAATTACCGCTAAACTAAGCGTTATACAAAAAAATGTTTGAAATAAAAGTTGTAGGATTTTGAAATCTCTACCATTTTTATTATATAAAGTTTTTGTGCTAAAATTTATATTAAAGCCATAATCTTAAAAAAATAACTTTTTTACGTGAAAACAGCCTCACCCAGAATTTCAGCAAACATGGCACCTACCCTATCTTGTAAAGCATAAAAAATTTAGCAAACCAGGCGATTTTTAAAAAAATCATAGGGCCAGTTTTTGAGAAAATCGCAAAAAAGTGAAAAATTACACAAATTAACTACTACTTCCGATTGACCGATTTTGATGAAAATGTTCGTGTTGGGTTCGGTAGTGGTACCTAACTTAAGTTTCAAGTTCGTACGATTTTCCGTTCTTGAGATATTCTGTTCACACACACACAGACCAATCGCTAAAAACATGTTTTTTGGGTTCAGGGGGTCTGAAAATGTATAGATCCGGTGAAAACTCAATTTCTTAAAATCGCCATGAAAACAATACTTTCCTTCCTATATTCATATAGGCAAGAGAAAGTAAAAAGTATATGGAACAAATTATTAAGGACATCAAGAAATCTTTCAATTCACTGTTTAAACTTTTATGGAAAACATTTACCAAAATAAAATGAAATTACACTGTTTAGAAATGAATTAAAAGTGATAAGTAATAATTCTTTTGAAAGTTGTAGATTTTGGGTTTTTAAGCCCCATTTAGATATAATAATTACTGTCAGGTCACATTCCTTTGTAGCTAGCCCCATACCCCATACCACCCTCATCTCAACCCAATTCAAATGGTCTGGGCTGACATCAAATGTCAAATGTATGAATAAAAGATTAGTTCATTGCTACAATACTTTATTTGCAGCATAACCTGCCAAAATGTGAAAAAATGCTGCGATCATGTTTAAGAAAATTAAGAACATTTGAAACACAATTTGGTGATAGTAAAAAATATCATTTTATTAATAATTTAGATTAAAGTGATGATGAATGTTGTCTACAGAGAGTGAGAGCAGGAGAGATGCAAACAACACCAGCAGGGGCAGGGTAAGTCATGCCTTCAACATTTTCTTAAAGTTGCCAACCAATACTTCTTGGCCTTTCCCAACTATTTTAATATATTCTTTGTTAATGTTTTCATACATGTTTAGTGAATTTACCATCAGCAAAGTACAGTATTCAGATGAACTAAAGTCCCCTAGCCGTGGGAGTGAGAGAATGCATAACGCTCTAACTCACACATGCCATACGCACCATTCCAATAACATTGTCTTTAATTTTACTCATTGTTGTGAGCAAGCATTTATGCATGCAGTAAACTAACAAGCAAGATAACGACAGTAGTATGTTTTCAGATTTAGATTATAACGGTAAACACCTTTGGGCGCATGCGTAATTATGCCACATATCTCCCTATCACTCGCTCGGCTAACAGACATTAATTCATCTGATATCTATATAATATCCTTTTTTTTCTAAAAATAAATAAATGTGATGGTGGTAGCAGCAGATATTGTTTGTTCATTTAAATGTTTATAGATATGCAACAGTTTATATTTTTCAAATTTGTTCTTACGTTTTTTACTATCGCTTTTTCCGACACACTAGAATAAATTTTTTTCTCGCCAAAATCATGTCTTTCTTTCATCAGTAAAATTTGATACAGTTCAGTGCGTTTTGCTATTCACTGTATCTTTCTTCAAAATGAAGACCGAGTTCGATTGACATTGACAAACATTTTGACAAAGTTTGGCAGGTGCTGCGTGATAATGCTAGTTAGTGATGAATAAAAATGGACAGCAGATAAACAGCCAGGCACAAATTAATTGTAGAGAACTATTGGCTCAAATTACTATAATCATTTACTGACACCTTATATAACAAAAGAAAACAAAACTGACGATACATACTTGTCTACCAAATGTCGAGCTTGATTCAGCTGTCCCAATCCTAGTTTGTAATGATCTTTGTCATACAGAATATTCATTAAGTCTGCATAAAATGGATGTATATTCTAAAACAAAAAAATCATTATTATTATAACACCAATTTCAACTTTTTAATTCCCAAAATACTTGTGAAGTTAAATAAATTTTCTATCAACATATACCTACTAAGTTTCAGGAGCTTCATAGAATGTTTTCAATAGTTCACCAGGCTGAGCTAGATGGTAACAAACTTCTCAACTTCAATGTAAATCAACAAACTAAAACTCAAAAATATAGTTTACAATAAATAAGAACTGGATTAGTCAGGAACTAGGGCTTTCCCAATAAGTTTCTGATGGTAATAAAGAAATAATGCTCTGAGAATGGTTTAGAAATGATTAATTGTTAGATGAGTATTATCAGGAAGTAACTTCAAATGCAAAACAACTGATTACTAATACGGCAAGATGTTCTGAAGCAAAAAGCTACAACACGTTGTCAATCACCTTCTGTTTAGCCTGGTTTCACATGAGGAAACATTACTGATGTATAAAAAGTAAGAAATGGTTGTGTCAGATGGAATCTTTAGCATTATTATTATAAATGAATGTAAAAGTGTTCAACACTTTGAAGCCTGAGCTCTAAGAACATAGTATGTCACTGTATCTCCTTCATTCGATGTAACTTTTATCTCCTTCATTCGATTAATTTCTCTCTAAAAGCACCCCACACACCCAAAAGAAGTAGAAGGTAAAATATTGTCCAAATTTAGGAATGGTGATAGCAAATCAGGTTAAAACTGTAAGCCATAAGTATAACTACAAGTAAAGTTTTGAAAGGCTTGTGTTAGTTAGATTTATCAGTATTTTTCTGAAAACTTTATTATTTCAGAGGATCACCATTGGGTTCCCAAAACAAAAAATAAAAATAATCAAAAGAAAAATGAACTAAAAAGAAAAAAAATTTACAAAAAAAAACAATCACAGACATTACCTTAAAATAAAAGCGTGGCGCATTAATATATATAATATTTATTGTAAAATATTCGTTGTAATATTTATTGTAAAATATTCGTTGTAATATTATATTCGTTGTAATAAAATATTCGTTGTAATAATATATATATTAATGCGCCACGCTTTTATTTTAACTGTAATGTCTGTGATTGTTTTTTTTTTGTAAAATTTTTAATTTTTTTCTTTTTAGTTCATTTTTCTTTTGATTTTTGTCATTTTTTTTCTGTGATTTTTTTGTAAATTTTCTTTATTTTTTTCTTTTCAGTTAATTTTTTTAAGTAATTGTTAAATAAAAGCGTTTCTTAAAAAATTTTTTTTAAAATTTTTTTTTTTTTTGATTTTTCTTTTCTTTTTAGTTCATTTTTCTTTTGATTAATTGTTAAATAAAAGCGTTTCTTTAAAATTTTTTTTTTTTTTATTTTTTCTTTCTGCAATTTTTTTGTAAACTTTTTTTTGTTAATTGTTTCTTTTTAGTTCATTTTTTTTGATTAATTGTTAAATAAAAGCGTTTTTAAAAAAAATTTTTTTTTTATTTTTTTGTAATTTTTTTTAACTAATTTCTGTGATTTTTTTTGTAAATATTTTTATTTTTTTCTTTTTAGTTCATTTTTTTTATTAATTGTTAAATAAAAGCGTTTCTTAAATTTTTTTTTAATTTTTTTTTTGATTTTTTTGTCATTTTTTTTCTGTGATTTTTTTGTAAATTTTCTTTATTTTTTTCTTTTCAGTTAATTTTTTTAAGTAATTGTTAAATAAAAGCGTTTCTTAAAAATTTTTTTGTAATTTTTTTTTACAAACACCTCCACAGCGTATTGTCATCGAAGATAAACAAGTGTGCAAAGTTTGATTCATATTGATACGGTAGAAGTATTAAAATTTTAAGTTGCAAGATTTGATGGATCCAAGAGTAAGCTAAATAAAAGCGTTTAAAAAAACTGCAATAATTTTGTTTGTTGAGCAGGTATACTTACTCCTGATGTATTTGACACAAGAGAGGAAACACTGGGTGTGTTTATAACTACCTAAAGGTTTCGACTGTGTTGATCATGGAATCTTATTGAAAACTTTAGAGTGTTTAGGTGCTACGAATGTAGAATTTCAAAGAATTCGGTTTTGCTTTATTGATAGATTTAACTAAAGTTTCGGTGAATATGCTATTTTTACTTTCTCTTGCTTGCATGAATATATTGGAAGGAAAGTATTGTTTCATGTCGATTTTAAGAAATCGAGTTTTCACCGGATCTACTCGTTTTCGGACCCCCTGAACCCAAAAAACATGTTTTTAGCGATTGGTCTGTGTGTGTGTATACAAAATATCTCAAGAATGGAACATCGTACGAACTTGAAACTTAAGTTACTTACTACTACCGGACCCAACACGAACATTTTCATCAAAATCGGTCAACCAGAAGTAGTAGTTTATTCGTGTAATTTTTAACTTGCTGCTATTTTCTCAAAAACTGGTCCGATTTTTTTTTAAAATCGCCTGGTTTACTCAATTTTTATTCTCTACAAAATAGGGTAGGCGTCATGTTTGCTGAAACTCTTGGTGAGGTGAGGCTGTTTTCACGTAAAAACATAGTTTTTTTAAGATTATGGCTTTAATATGCAATTTAGCTCAAAAATTTATATAATAAAAGTTGTAGAAAATTTAAAATTCTACAACTTTAATTTCGAACATTTTTGTGTTAACGCTTATTTAGCAGTAATTAGCAATTTCCTGTTGTTTTCTCAAGAAAACGTGTGAAAAATCGATTTTTTAAAGATTTCGGCCTTAGAAAGCATTTTACGTTAAAAGTGTATATAATAAATTTTATAGGAAATAAAAAGATCTACAACTTTTATTTTAAGCATTTTTCACTACAGAGCCTACTTTAGCGTGAAAGAGTGATTTTTTGTATTTTTAAGCCGAACTGAGGTTGATTTTCATTTTGCGTCTTTCACTCATGATTAAAAATAAGGTTATGTTTATTGAGGTTAGTTTTTTGTTTATTTCTAATGTTTTATTACTAATTTTAGGTTTATTGTTAATTATTTGCATTGGCAAGAGAAAGTTGTGCGAGTGTTTCACACCAGATTTTTCTGCACGTTTCAATTTTGTTCTTGTTATGTATAAATATGTTACCAGACGCCATACCTAATAGAAGAGTGTAATTGTTGCCTGATGACACTTGAGTAATGAACAAAAGTTTACTGCTCCAAAAGAATAAGACACATTTTTATTCAGCATATAGCCTGTAATGCAATTGCTGAGTGAAATAATGTTAATAGTCAGCTGGAAAAAGTGGATGTCTTGATTCATAACATAATATTGTGACAAACAAGGGTTGATGACTATTATTATTATTTTTTGCGTATAGTCCCCTTACGGAGAGCGCTAAAAATACAAAAATCTAGCTCTTGGTGGTGGCTCTGTTCCTCCTTTTAACATCCCAAAAACCTTTCATCCTCTCACTTTGCGCCTTTTTCTCTTCATCTGTCCATTTTCGCCCACTTCTTTTGGCTTGTGATCTGAACTGAATTTCCTGGTTTCTGATTTTTTTTCTCTACAAATTTTGCGGTCGTGAATGTCTTCCATTGTGATGCACAATTCTTGCAGGTCTTCCATAGTTTCTTTGTACCAAGAGATGCCCAACTTGGTTGGACTAGCCTTTCTTTCAATTGTTCATTTCTTTCTAGTACTTAACAATAAGGTCTATTATTCTTTTGTCTTTTATTGTTTCTAGAAAACGGAAATTCTAGAAAAATTCTATTATTTTATTTATTGAATTTTCAAGATTCCTTATATGTGTTTGCTCATATATAAAACAACTATTTTTTAATGAGTCAGTCAGATTGTGAATAACGGTGAAAGCATCAGTGCAATTAGTGAACCACTGATGTTGAATAAAGTGAATTACTGAACTGGTTGTAAGTGTACAATTTTTTTACAATTTGTAAGTGTATAAATGAAACAATTAATAGTAATAAAAAAAACTATTTTCATATTTTTTTACAATTATTTCCATAGACATTCTTTCAAAAAGCTGTAATACATTTACAACAATTTGCAAGTATGAAAATGGAGGAAACTGACCTGCACAACTATGGCTAAAAGCCATGTCCTAGGGTAGTTCTAGTTAGCAGTTGTATTCAGGTAAACATTACACTGATTATAAATACTACAACTGACTAAATGGATTGTAAATCTATTCTGTCTATAGTTCAACCGCTCTAAGTTTGCTCCTACTGTCAACAAACCAAAACCAGCTACTACAGGGTGTACACTAGAGTCCGTGACTTTATGGATGTCGTATTCTTATTAAGTTAAATATTTTTTTAAATTATAAGTACTTAAAGTACTAAAAACATCAGTCGTGATATGATGTAGGCCTAACATTTCATTTATAAAAATACTTTTAAAAGTATTTGTATTTAAATACTTTTGAAAGTATTTAATTGTTACTTTTTAATCAGCGTGTACACATTTTGATATAATGCGCATGCTCAGTGACGTCATTATTTGTTTACATTAGGAGCAAACTTAGAACGGCTGAACTGTGGTCAAGTCTTAAGTTTTTAAAAACATCTTGTAACCAAATTAGTCCAAATAGATAAGTTATAATTAACCAATATTTATAGGCGTAATAATTGATTGTAATTAATTAATATGTTGATAAATAAAAAATTTAAAAAAATCTGGTGTGAAACACTCACACGACTGTCTCTTGCCAATGCAAATAATGAACAATATAACCTAACATTAGTAATAAAACATTACAAATAAACAAAAAACTAACCTCAATAAACATAACCTAATTTTAATCGTATATGAAAGACGCAAAATGAAAATCAACCTCAGTTTGGCTTAAAAATACGGAAAATCACTCTTTCTTGTAAAATTAGGCTCTGTAGAGAAAAATGTTTAAATAAAAGTTGTAGATCTTTCAATTTCCTATAAATTTGACTATATACACTTTTGTTGTTAAATGCATAATAAGCCCGAAATCTTAAAAAAATCAATTTTTCACACGTTTTCGTGAGAAAAAAACATAAAATCACTAATTACCGCTAAACTAAGCGTTATACAAAAAAATGTTTAAAATAAATGTTGTAGGACTTTAAATTCTCTACAACTTTTATTATGTACATTTTTGCGGTAAAATGCATATTAAGTCACAGTCTTAAAAAAACAATTTTTTTACGAGAAAACAACCTTACCAAGAATTTCAGTAGACATGGCGCCTACTCATCTTATAGAGCATAAAAAATTTAGTAAATGAGGCGTTTTAAAAAAAAAAATTGGAGCCATTTTTGAGAAAATCACGAAAAAATTGAAAAATGGCACGAATAAACTACTACTTCCGGTTGACCGATTTTGATGAAAATGTTCATGTCAGGTCCTCTAGTGGTATGTAACTTAAGTTTTAAGTTTGTATAATGTTTTGTTCTTGAGATATTCTGTTCATACACACACAGACCAATCGCTAGAAACATGTTGTTTGGGTTCAGGGGGTCTGAAAACGTGTAGATCCGATGAAAATCGATTTTGAAAAATCAACATGAAAACAATACTTTCCTTCCTATATATTTATATAGGCAAGAGAAAGTAAAAATATAAATAAAAGAAGTACCTATAACCGACAGTTTGTTTTATCAAGCAAGAAAATTACAAGTACGCCAATAATTTTATTTTGGAAAGGAAGTTATTTGACAAGCTTCACATTTACAAATCAGAAAACCGAATGAGCTGTAAAGTATCAAATAACAATGAGTAGTCATAACACTACTTAATGTGTTGTTCATATTAGTGTCTCGCAAGCCAAACAGTATACACAAATTTGTTAAAAACCTTAACATAATTAATAACCTACAAAATTTTATCACTTGCCTGACAATTTAATTGATCATGAAATAATAAGACACAATAGACCTACAGTACAAATTGTATCTGCAGTCTAGAAACAAATTTTTCCTGATCGGTTGTGAACCTCAGTTCATTTTAATAAAATTTGTTTTTTTTGCTTGTGTGTTTAATTCGTCCGTTTAATAAATAGAGTTTTTTAATATGGCATTGAGGGGAGTAGTAAATTTGGTAAAATGGGAATAACACTTCATATCGGTGAACATAATTAAATAAACCATATAATGTGGATGTTTTCTTTAAAAACTACCACTTCCTGCGTTCCGTAAACGTGTGAATTTCAGTCAGAATGTTGTCGTTTGATCACAAGCTACTGGTGGTTATTAGTGACTACTTTGGGCTATGAAACATTGTGTTTTGACACTGTAATTTCCAAACCCTAGCTGGGAATCGAACCTGGAACCATCCACTTGGTGATACGCAAGTGCACTAAACACTACACCACGAAGACTACCTAATATCTTTTTATTTTAATAAAAATTGTATTCACATTGCAAAAACATTTTTTAGGCTGTAAAAATATATTTATTAAAATTAATTACAAAGTTTCAAAGAAACCCTCTTAGGCATCATCTACATACGAGTGCTGTTCAAGGATGACACTAACAAAAGGTCAACTGAAGTTTGGTGGAACAGTGTGACTTATCGAAGCGGCAATTTCATACCCGACCTTGGCTGTTATTGACTAGATCTTAATCTGCAATCTCTAATTCGTCAGGGTATAAGTAGCCTACTGATATAATTCATGCTAAATTTACACATAACTAAACCAAGCAAAGTATTTAATGAGAAAAATTAGGAACTAACTGTGTGTTATTGGATTTGGTGGAAAGATAGGACAAGGACAGCTGCAAAACAAAATATTAAAGTACATAACATGAGTAAGCGGAGAGTGTACTTCGTTTTTTTATTTGCTTATATCAACTAAATAAAGGGTGATTCAAAAAGAGCGCCGGTTTTTAAATGGCTGGTAAATTTTTGTTTATCGGTTGGCAACATTGTTTGACCACATTTCTATTTTGGAGAACATTCCGATTGACGATTCAGTAGTAGTTTCTCTTGTTCGCAGTGTAGTACTCTCGCAGTCTGTGTCTAACCATGGAGAAGTTTACTATTGCGCAACGAGTGTTAATCGTCAAAACATTTTACCAGAGGGGAGAGAGTTATGCGGCTACTGTCAGGCGACTTCGCGGTACTCTAGGACGTAATGAAGCACCGAATGAATCAACAGTTCGCAGGCTCATGAAAAAGTTTTTTGAGACGGGTTCAACAGTCGACCTTAAAATTTCAGTACGTCGTCGTTCTGGCCAAACTGAGCAGAACGTTGCGTTGGTTCGTGACAGTGTGGCTGTTAACCCAGCAAATTAGGGAGTTTTTGTGGCGTCATTTGGATGGAATGGACATTGACGAGTTGTGGTTTCAGCAGGATGGTGCCACCTGTCACGCTGCACGAGAAACAATGTTGTTGCTCCGTGAACGGTTCCAGGATCGCATCATTTCTCGTAATTCCGACCATCAATGGCTACCAAGGTCGTGTGACTTGACGCCTTGTGACTTTCCTCTTTGGGGTCATCTGAAGTCATTGGTGTATGCCAATAAACCCCGAAACATCAATGACTTGAAGGAGGAAATTCGACGGGTTATCAAGCAAATGGAAGTCGAAACTTGTCGTGCAGTAATATCCAATTTCATGGACAGAGTTGATGCGTGCCAGCGCAGTAGAGGAGGACACATGCATGACATCATTTTTCATACATAAAATCGGAAGGAAAGATGAACTTGTTGATGTATTTATTTTCAGTTTTTCAATAAAATAAATCTCTTAATTTGATATATCAAAACCGGCGCTCTTTTTGAATCACCCTACATCAAAACAAAACAGTGCTACAAACCAATAAGTACTTTGCTTGGTTCAGCCATAAAGTTAACTTACATCAAGCTTAGGGAACTCTTGTATAATCTGGGATAGCCGATCATGAAAATTTTGCTGTGTGTATTTTATTTTACGCATATAAAATGATCTTATTCTTGATATTTTATAATTCTTATGGATTACTGTAGGTGTTTTTCTTTGTGTCTTTGAAAGAGTCAGATCAACAAAATCCTGAAAACAAATAAGCAAACCGTTAGAAACAAAGTTCCATGATATTATTTATTTATTTGTTTGTTTTATTTAGTTAAACATATTACAATTATTGCTATACTAACCTATTTACAATATTTTTAACTAAATATACTTATACGCAAAAACTCTTCTTCACGAAGAGTTCTGTCCGCGCATAGGAGTAAACAAAAAAATTATTTAGACAAATTTATACATACTAATAACTACTATAAAAATACTATTATAAAATCTAAAAAGGGTACAAGAAATACATTAAACATTTTTTGTTAAAAGCATTAAAATAAATGATAAGTACCATTAAATTTATATAAAAACAAATAATAATAATTTTAATAATACATTTTTTTAAAATTACCTTAGATTATGTACAATTGTATTAATGGAGAAAAAACTTCTTTTTCAATAACTAAAACTACTTTACAATAATTTTAGGGAATACATGTGGATATTTTTAATAATGAGAATTAATTCAATTAATGAGCACAGAAACAAACAAAAAACTACTGCAATGAGGAAAGCAAAAAATAATCGGAGAACAGTTATTTCAAAACTAGGAAAAGTTTCTCAAGTTCTTGCTCGTATATCGATAGGAAATGATATTTAAGTTTATGTTTAATACGATGTATTAAACAATAGTATATTATAAATATACTATTTAACAGAAAAGTGTGTTGACAATCTAAAACAAAGTACGATGGCAAACAGCTCGAATGAGTTTCAAACAAGACAATGGCAATAATTATCATATCACTGTCATTGATCAGTCTCTTTCAAGAACTACACATCTGTTGCACAAATACTTAACAATGAGGGTATTCTTGGTGTACATTACTATTGCACGCATTGCTACAAGCTGCACATCCAAACCGCACATTTAAAGTGCATATTCATGCTTATCAATTTGCTATTTAAATATATTTGTGCTGTAATAAAGACACTTATAAGAAGCTTCGTCCTTCCAATAAAAACACTCTTAAGGTTAGGAAACAAGAGGCTATATTAAAATAATATACAAAAAAAAACTTGTAGGTAGATTTTAAATACTGCCTATTCAGGTATTGACATTTAAAATAAATCTGCAAGCATTTTACACTGCATACGCAGTACAAAACGTAACCTATAAGTAACAGAGGCCATTCGCCACGTGCTCAGACATCACCGTGTGTACATTATGTCCATAATGCAAACACATTACGCACTGAGTTATGGCGAAATCCTATAAGCAATTATTATCATGAAATGAACTAAAGAGTATATAATACTTTATGTTTAATCTAAGCGTAAATAAATAGCAAGACAAATATGTGTTAATCGATAAATGGTACCGCTAATTCTCAAGGATCTATTAAAAAACAAACAGTACCTTTGCTGCTGGAACAACGGCAATACTTTTAAAGTTGTATAAACGCATTTTTAATTACGTGTAATGCACTTTACACTATAGAATAACAATACTTTAATAACACACTTTTCACAACACTACCTTACAAACTACCCAACATGAAACTAATTGGTAAAAAGACCATGCCGTACGACTAAACAGCTGTCTGTAACTAACACCACGTGACTTGTGGTATAGGCCCTATAATATATGTATCTCATTATCTCCATATTGTGAAATATCATAATAATTTAAACATTATTACCAATACAATATTATTTATATAAATTATTATACTAATTATATTGACAGTTTATTATATTATTTTTAAAATGTTTGCCGGGCGTAAGATTACAGAATCGCGAAACAACAGTAGGTAGGCCTTACTACCAGTTATACCCGGGATACTTAAATATGCGCTACCATTATTGTTAGCGCTTTCTCATACCGGGTGATTTTTTAGTCCTGTTACCCAATTGTTAATGTCTGGTAATTTTTTTCTAAGAAAAAAGCCCTACTCAACCGGTATAGATACGACAGTTTGAGTTGATTCTCCTTGAGTTGCGTAAAATTTTGTGCTGTTTCCAGTTGTGTTACGAACAGAATGTCTTTTACCCTAGAACAACGGGTTTTCATTCTTGAACAATATTTTGCTACAAAATCGTATGCGAGTGTAAAAGAATCATTTCAAATTAAATTTTTTGGTGTTCCTCCACTCTATTCTAGTCAATTTCTAGGCTAACTAACTGATTTTTAGAGGCAGGTATTGTTTGCAGCAGAAAACGTAGTGGTCGACCAACTCTCTTGACAGATGACGTTAAGAGAATGTGAAAACAAGATTGCTCAATTCTCCATGGAAAAGTTTACAAAAACTTTCCTCACATGTTGATTTGTCATGTTCGAGTACTCAGAAAGCTGCTAAAAAATTGAAATTGTACCCGTATCATATACGATTAGTTGTAGAGGTTCAGCCTCCAGATTTAAACAAGAGATTGTTTTAGGATAAAAGACATTCTGTTTGTAGCACGACCGGAAATGGCACAAAATTTTACACAGCTCAAGGAGAA
This sequence comes from Catonia carolina, assembly GCA_035578175.1. Lineage (NCBI taxonomy): Eukaryota > Metazoa > Arthropoda > Insecta > Hemiptera > Achilidae > Catonia > Catonia carolina. Next base: position 45,794,887 of record JAQMRL010000007.1, read on the forward strand.
TCAACTCACACTGCCATATCCATACTGGTTGAGTAGGGCTACCAACTTAGTGTCACAAAACAAAATTTTTTTTTTTAGAAAAATATTACCAGACATTAACAATTGGGTAACAGGACTAAAAAATCACTCTGTACTTAATGAGTGTAAGCATTGTATTATGGGTATATATGAGTATAGTATTTTACTAAATACACAGCGTACCTATAAAATTTCTTAGAAATCGACCGAAACTTCTATTTAAAAGTTTTATTAACATATGTTTTAGGGGTCTTTTTGTCTGTGAAGTAACTTTACATGATTATTCTGTGTTCGTGCACAGAACTACAACAGTTTAGGCTACTGAACTGTGATGATAAAACTTTATACGTCTGTTATATTCTCATTGTTTTGTCAATCTTAATGCGAAATACCAACCTTACAATTTAAATTTCTGTATTTCTATAAAATGGCTTGATCATTTTCTACAGTTTTGCACACAGAATACTACAGTGTTGTGTTATTTGATGTAATCAGCATATTTATTTGTTGAAATTTATAGGCCTCTACTTCACTGGTAGTGAATTATTTTGTGATTTCTGATTGGTTTGTGTCAATATAGATTAGAAAATAAGGAAATTGTGACAAATTTAACCAGTACATTTTTTTCTGTCAGTCATGTCAGGAAGAATTTTAAGATAAATGCATTTCTGATAACAATCAATAGACAGGTACATTAGAGTCATCTTTAATATAACTTGCTGGTTCATTAATTATTCATGACATATATCACATACCTACGTAAACTCTTTCAGTCCTTTGCAGATTGAATTATCAACACTTAATACTCTGTTGTACTTTGGTATTAGGTTCCATGTTTCTGAACCTTCCGTGATGCCATTAAATTTTTTAAAAGAAACTTGCAGACCCATTTTCCTTGTTTTTTCTTTTAGAGCGGTTGCCAAATAAGCTTGCCGGTGTAGCTGTGCGAACAGTCCGGATTCAATAGGTAAATTTCGTGTCTTAGTACTGAACTGCTTACTAAATCACAGGTGCTGAACGATGTAAATTATCATCTATTAGTGACATTAAAACATTCAGTTGTAAAGATTGTATACAACAATTAATGTCTACCATATACTACATATTACAGACTAATGTTTTCAGGTCAGCTGATATTTAACGTTGCAAGAGTGACGTGATTCTGATCACAACTAGTACAGCACTGACCCCTACCACTCACTGAGTTAACCGAGCGCAAAATAAAACTTCTGCGCACTTCAGAAAACTGGCAAGCTTATTTGGCGTCCACTTTACTGTTCTATTGCAGTTTTGACATTATCTTACTCCGTAGGTAGAGTACAGTATGCAGAATTAACTAGAGTTGTTGGTGGTCAACTTACAAAGATTTTATTTGAAAACTTGAAGTCAAAGCTGGCATTCCACTAGGTTTAATTTTAGGTCCCATTTTGTTCTATAGGGTGATTCAAAAAGAGCGCCGGTTTTTAAACGGCTGGTAAATTTTTGTTTATCGGTTGGCAACATTGTTTGACCTCATTTCTATTTCGGAGAACATTCCGATTGATGATTCAGTTGTAGTTTCTCTTGTTCGCAGTGTAATACTCTCGCAGTCTCTGTCTAACCATGGAGAAGTTTACTATTGCGCAACGAGTGTTAATCGTCAAAACATTTTACCAGAGTGGAGAGAGTTATGCGGCTACTGTCAGGCGACTTCGCGGTACTCTAGGATGTATGAAGCACCGAATGAATCAACAGTTCGCAGGCTCATGAAAAAGTTTTTTGAGACGGGTTCAACAGTCGACCTTAAAAGTTCTGGACATCGTCGTTCTGGCCGAACTGAGCAGAACGTTGCGTTGGTTCGTGACAGTGTGGCTGTTAGCCCAGCAAAATCAATACGTCGCCGTTCTCAACAATTGGGTTTAAGATGTTCTTCTGCACGGAGAATTCTTCGGTACGATCTCCAATATCACCCGTATAAAATTCAGTTGACGCAACATTTGAAAGTGGCAGACCACCAGAAGAGACAACAGTTTGTTGACTGGGTATTGAGAAAACGGCAGGATGATGACACCTTCGCAAACAAAATCATTTTCAGTGATGAGGCGCACTTCCACTTAAACGGTTTTGTTAATAAACAGAACTGCCGTATGTGGGGTTTAGAAAACCCCACATACGGAAACTTGTCCCACATAGTCGAAACTTGTCGTGCAGTAATATCCAATTTCATGGACAGAGTTGATGCGTGCCAGCGCAGTAGAGGAGGACACATGCATGACATCATTTTTCATACATAAAATCGGAAGGTATGATGAACTTGTTGATGTATTTATTTTCAGTTTTTCAATAAAATAAATCTCTTAATTTGATATATCAAAACCGGCGCTCTTTTTGAATCACCCTATAGTTGTACATAAGTCCCAGAAGTCACACATAATGGCACAGCTTGATTGATTGCTGATGATACTTCAGTAGTAAACAAAAGTTTATTGGTAGATGCTATTGATGTGAGTACTTGTAATAGTGTACTGTTTGTAGTGCAATTCCTAGATGAAGTGAGTGATGTAATGTTAATATTCATGTGAAAAGTGTCGGTATTTACAGTTCAAAGACAATTATGACATAAGAGAAAACAGAGAAACGGATAATTTTTATCTTTATTTGTAATAAATTAGGAAACAACTGGAAATGGTCTGTTAAGAAGAGTTGGGCAGACAAAGATACGATTGTTTAGTCATGTCAGTAGAATGAAGGAAGGTAGTGTACCTAAAAGGATGCTGATCCTAAAGAATGATAATATCATTTATTAATATTAATTTTTAATTGGTCCTAATTTATTGTGTTAGAATTAGTCATTTGTATTTTTTCTACCTTTTGAATTGAAAAATTAACCTCATAAAAGTCAAGTCTGAGCTAATTTTTGCTTATACAGATTGTATGAGGAAATGTAGCTGATTCAAATTGTGTGAAAATTTGTGTAAGGTGATGTATAATTTGTCAATTTGACTTGTATCTCATACAAGTGTTCATACTTGTATGCCAATGTAAATGCACCTAACAAAGATTGTTATAGTTTTAAGATTTTAAGTTGGCCTGTTAAAGGTCAAAGATTGCATGTCGTTGTCATACCAACAACACTACATAGTTTCTACATTGTTTCTCACCTCACAATACATATGCTTAATGTCATTTATTCAAGTCATGAATGCAACAGCTCTCCGACTTGATTGCAGTCAGTTGTTGTCAGCTGTTAATTTGTGGCTGGCCGACAGTTTATTCTTGTTGCTTGTTACTGACCTCGCTTATATCTTTAAAATATGACTGATTGGTTTATTGTGTTTATTACTACAGAGTGATTTTTTTAGTCTTGTTATCCAATTGTTAATGTCCATCAATTTTTTTCTAAGAAAGGGGAACTTAGTTTTGTGACACGAAGTTGGTAGCTTTACTCAACTGGTATTGATACAGCAGTATGAGTTGATTCTCCTTGAGTTGTGTCAAATTTTGAGCTGTTTCCTGTCATATTACGAACAGAATGTCTTTTATCCTAGAAAAATCTCTTGTTTAAAACTGGAGGCTGAAGCTCTTGGACTAATCATACGCAATACGGAAACAATTTAAATATTTTAGCAGCTTTCTGAACACTTGAATATGACAAACCAACTTGCAAGGAAAGTTTTCATAAACTTTTCTGTAGACAATTGAGCAATCTTGTTGTCACATTCTCTAAAACAACATCCGTCAAGAGAGTTGGTCGACCATTACATTTTCTGACGCAAACAGTACCTCTCTCTCGAAATTGGTTTGTTAGCCTATAAATTGACATTTTTTCTGGTGGAGGAACACCAACAAATTTAATTTGAAATGATTCTTTCATACTCGTGTATGATTTTGTAGGAAAATATTGTTCAAGAATGAAAACCCGTTGTTCTAGGGTAAAAGACATTCTATTTATAACACAACTGGAAATGGCAAAAATTTTACACAGCTCAAGGAGAATCAACTCACACTACCGTATCTATTTCGGTTAAGTAGGGCTACTAACTTCGTGTCACAAAACAAAATTTCCCTCTCTTAGAAAAAAATTACCAGACATTAACAATAAATTGGGTAACAGGAATAAAAATATCACTTTGTATTTATCATGTTTTGACTGCTCTAAATTGTATTGAAAAATGCATGAATTAATTACCAATTTTCAAGAACATTGTTCTTTCCAAAAACTAAACTCTGTTAATAAAAAATATAATTTTTTTCTGTGGGTAATTGTAATTAATTATCTACATTGACATTATATTTTGATTAAAAACATGCTTGGTATAAAAAAATTTGGTTTTATTTACGCCAGTAAAGTTAATACTGACATATATATCCTAACATACATAAGACATAACACTGCTTAAGATGCAGCATTTTAATTGGTTGAACATTTATGATGATGGTTCTTTTTATTGCCTGTTATTTATGAACCACTAGGGTTAGAAATATGGGACTTAACCTGTAGGGTACAGAGGTGTTTTGTTCACTCAAGGAATTGGTTTGATGACGTTATGAGAGGCTTGGAATGAATATGTTTATGTTGGCTGCTCTGTTATTGCCTATGAGAGGCACTCACCAAGTAGGAAGGAAAGTAGTTCCTTGGTTATGTGTTTGTGAGAAGTGGAATCAAGGCCACAGTGCACAATGTTTCTTTTTGCATCCAGGAGACTCCAAAGGGAGTATAGGACATGTCAAGATAAAACTGATAAACAAAAAGTTTATCACAATGATAAATTCATCACTTACCACCAAAAATTTGTTTCTGTTACTGCTTACTTCAGTAGGCTTGTCATGAACCCCATTGTATTAAATATCACACAAAATTAAAAAGTCAAACTCAATAATAAATTCATCACTTACCAATAATTTTTTCCCCGCTACTGCTTAACTCAGTAGGCTTGTCATGAACCCCTTTGTATCAAATAGTACATAATATTTGTTTAATTAGAAGTTAAATACTTTTCAACCAAAAACTATTTAGAAAGGAATTCGTGCACACTTGTAAAATGTTTCATCAATCAAATATTGTTTTAGCTTTTTTTAAAATGACTTAAATTGTCACAACTTTTTAAACCTTGTGGCAATTTTATTTTCTACCCGCATAAGTTTGTTTTTGTTCAAACAATTTAGTGTTGTGATTAGCAACATAATAATCGATCCTGTTTTTTGTGTAGTGGTTGTGAACACCTAAATTCTGTAAAAAGGTATTTTTCTTTACGTACATTATCACTTCAAAAATGTACAAAGAAGGAACTGTGAGCAATTGTAGCTCTTAAAATAGTGATCTGCATGAGGTGAGGTGGTTGACTCCAATTATACATCTAACAGCTTTTTTCTGTATTTTAAAAACTCTTTCCATGTTACACTGTGATGAATTACCCCATACTAATATGGCATACCTGATATAAGATAAAATTAAACCATGGTAAGCTGCTATTAGCAATTTTTTATCATTTAATGATAAAATGTTATAAAATCACCTTACTAAATTTCTAACATATTTTTATTACTGATCTGAAAACATCTGAAAATAAATTTAAAATTTATTGTGAGCATCATGTATTTACTAAATATAGTAAAAATATGTCAGGTATAAAATGTGTGGAATTCTTTCTAAGAGTATTAAAAATATAGTAAATTTAACATAGGTAACTCCTTTGGCTAATCACTATCTTTACAACTTATTTAGTTTAAACATTTTGTAAAAATGAACATTATTCTTACGACGCGAGTAAAAAAATTGTAAATAATTTTTAATATGCTCGGTGATAACAAATTCTTGAAAAGTACAGTGCACATTAATATTTTCAAGCAGTAATGGATAATCTGCTCTGTTTAAACTACATAATAGGACTAATCATTTTCTAATTTTGACAATTTTGTCACAACAGATGGAAAAAATTGAATTTTTCCACTGAATTAAGGAATTTATCATTACAATGTTTGATTGATATTAGTAAGTCATTAGATTTCCATGTAATTAAATGTTTTGTGTAATTCAATGGTATAGTGAAAGGAAATGAATTCATAAATAATCTCAGGTTACAGTTAATTATAATCATTTTAAAGTATTGTTTTCACATTTTATTGTTGAAAAAATGAGTTATTTGTAGAAAGCTTTTGCTTGTAAGATATAGGCCTACAGGTTATTATGTCAGCTTAAGGTTTAATGAAAGCTTAATGTTCAGATACAAGTAGGCCTACATATTTTATTCTCATACTTTTATCACACTGTGACATTTTGCCACCTAGATGTCTATTGTGTTATGATGTTTTATGTAACACATGTAACTTATCCCACACTTATTGTAGTAACCTTTAGTAGTTAACAATGAGTGATTAATAAATATAATTAATACACATAACATAACATAACATAATTATTGATATACATATTATGTATATTTAGGTATTATATGTTAACTTAAAAGTTCTTGACATGTCCTTTCTTTCCTTGGGAGTCTTCTGAACACAACTAACAAAAAAAATCCTTTATTCACTTGTTCTTTAATTATTAGGCTATAGAGTGGAAGGTTTCAGAACAATCTATTATGTTCTTTCTATCATTATTTATTTCTGGATAATTCATTTATAGGAAATAATTATTTATTTTATCAAACATCCTATGTAGGATTTTTAAAAAACCGTATTATTTAATATTGAAATATATATTTTTCTAAACACCAGAATACGGTAACATAAAACACTTACCAATGTTTATAGCGCTTTCGTGTATCTTGTACACATCTTCAGTAAATTAAAATTTATTTTATGTCAAAATTTAAAACTTCCTGCTCCTACCATGGTAGATAAGGAATAGTCGATTCTTATATTTAAAACAGTGTTGCCAACTTAATCAGTTGATTGTCATATTCAATCTGTGTGTTCATTAATTGATTAAGTTGGCTTAAGATTGATTAAGTTGGCAAGACTGTTTTAAATATAAGAATCGACTATTCCTTACCAACCATGGTAGGAGCAGGAAGTCTTAAATTTTGACATAAAATAAATTTTAATTTACTGAAGATGTGTACAAGATACACGAAAGCGCTATAAACATTGGCAAGTGTTTTATGTTACCGTATTCTGGTGGTTAGAAAAATATATATTTCAATTATTTATTTATATATAAAATCAGCCGGCTTTCTTGTCGGAAGTCAGTTGTTGTGTTATCTTGAACAATGCCAAGTGAAGGAGTCGAGAACCAGTTTGTCGTATATTGTAACAGATTTGTTCATGGCAGGAAAATACTGTGGACAATTTGAACTGGCACAACGCTTGCTCTACGTGTACACACAGTTCTGCATAAAGTATGACTATAACCTATTCTTTCAACAAGGTTTACAAATTGTACGCAAATGCCTACAACCTTATTTCATTGTAGAAACATACAAATAATTATTTTGTATTTAAAATATGTATTTAATTTGTCCCAGTAAAAATTTAAATTATAAATTACAAGAACTAAACTGCAAAAACTCACTAAATATACTCTACAGACACACGCAACTAACTAAACAAATTGGTCTGAATATATAATGAACAATAAATCATATATGAAAACAAATTAGTCACATAATATGTTTGACAGATTATTAATAACAACAGTGAAAACAAAGCGAATGACCGTGTGTGAGTTGCACTTTAAAGTAGCGATTGTATACTTTTGTGACTGTACCGTCGTTCAATGGCAAGGGGTGAAGAGTGGAGCAGATAAACACCGAAGCTGCTTGTGCCAATTCGAATTTTCCTAGGTATACAATTGTTATAATTGTATAGATAGAGACAGATAGACAGAGCGATAGAGACAGGTGACATATCACCTGTCATGACCATGAGATAGAGATGCATGACAGACTTGTGTCGGGTGTCTCTGTCTCGCCACACTGCTCTTGGAGCATTAGGAAGTGTGTTACCATGCAAAAAATTGGCATTTCGTACCTTCCATAAAGTTTTTGATTAGGATACGTTTAATATTAAACTATTTACATAATCAAATTGAGTTCTATTCAATCTGAAATTACCTCTGTACATGTCCTCTTGTTATGATATACTATGATTTTTTTATTAAAACATTAAAGAATTCTTTCTGATGTCTGGTTTTAAACGTTTTATTTACACACCTTTGTTTCTACTTTTTTTTACTTTCTCTTGCCTATATGACTATAATAGGAAGGAAGTATTGTTTTCATGTCAATTTTTCGAAATCGAGTTTTCACCAGATCTACACGTTTTCAGACCCCCTGAACCCAAAAAACATGTTTTTAGCGATTGGTCTGTGTGTGTGTGTGTGTGTGGGTGTGCGCGCGCGCGTGTGTACAAAATATCTCAAGAAAGGAACATCGTACGAACTTGAAACTTGAAACTTAAGTTACATACCACTACTGGACCTGACATGAACATTTTCATTAAAATCGGTCAACCGGAAGTAGTTGTTTATTCATACAATTTTTCACTTTTTTGCAATTTTC